>JAVYIG010000576.1:155000-526875 GCA_035222895.1 Strongylocentrotus droebachiensis | reverse complement strand
CCCACGCGTGGCCTTTTATCGTAAGACTTTCAAGCCTTACGTTGCTAGCTAGCTGCCGCGCCCTAGCTCCCGCACCGACGTTAGTGGATGACCGGACGGCTGGATCAAAACTCAGTGCACTTCATTTTCATCATGTTCCGGTAAATTGAAGTCATCTGAAATAAGAGGTGACAACCCCTTACGCATTGTGATTAAGAAAGAGAGGCAAAAAGAAGCAACAATGGAGTTTGAAATTTTACATCGACTTTGCGACAAAATTGGAATGCGTTACTGTGAGGTGGGTCTATCATTTTATTTTTTCATTCACTACACTACACTGTCTGTGCATGTGTCGTGACTCATGATATGTGTCTCTGTGCATGTGTGTTTATTTTCCAGTCTCTTTATTATGGACTGAGCTGAGTTACTATAAATACTAGGCAAGATAGACAGGTTCTCTGTCTATTCACTGAAATACTTATTTAGATCTAGACTATCCTAGTTCCTCGATAAATAGTTATTCACTCTAGATCTACATCTAGACTACTGAGTACTGTAGTGAGAGTCTAAAGTCTAGCTAGATTCTATATAAGCTAAATAACTTGGAGTGTAGCTTGGCAAATACTGGTTAACGCCATCTAGACCCTACATCTTTTTTTGGACGACTGCACGTAAACGAATGGACTTGATAATAGTAGTCAGCGACTTAATCTCTACATATTAGTACATGATCAGCGTTCGCGAAACAGACCAAAGTTCTCAGCACGCTTCGGATTTGCGTATGTTGCACGCACGTGATTGCTGCGGTCGCGTCGTCCGTAGTTGTATAATACCCGATTGGCCCCCAGTCGGGCCATGGGAAAGACTCGTAGTCTCGTCAAGCTACACTCCCTTTGGCTTTGATGGAAACAAAAAAATTCTCTATAGATGTCTAGTTATTAATGCTGAGTTAAAAAAGGTTGGGCCGTAATGTTTAAAAATACTATAGGCCTTCCGGTATTGGCCGACAAAGTATCACTCATTGGTCGTAGTATTAAAATGATAAATTTTTCTTTCCTCCATTGCAGGCCAATTTTGTGATGTGCCAGTGTTTGTCGACGGTCTTCGCGTTCTTCTTCCGTGCCTATTTTGGACTAGGGAAGGCATCAGCCACCACCCGTCATACTGTTCAAGCCGTCTTTGGTCTACTATTGCTAACGCAGGCTATAGGATGGTGAGAAACCTGCAATCTTGTCTCAGAATCTAAATACCATCCTAAGACTTGTATACAGTTCGTATCAAAAAAAGTTTACCCAAATTTGGTACAAAAAGATTTTGACAGTACTTTTAAAAAGCCTGCTGCTTAGTCATCTGTGGCAAATTCAATTCATAAATTAGATTTGAATAATTGTTAATATATTTATATTGCAATAAAAAAAAAAGGATAAGAATTGTGATCTCTGCGGGTATGGTTCACTGGTATGACTATGCAAAGAGCTGTGATATATTAAAAACAAGAAACCTAACAGAACAGCAAGGTAGTTGTCATGGTCCTAGACTCCTAATTAATGTCCTTGTTATAATGAGTATCCACTCTACTTAACCGGTTGTTTGTTTATGTCTTACCAGGGAGACCTTTCACCTGTTAACGGTAGCTACAGTATCTTACCTCATGATGAACTTGATGAGCCCCCGCACCATGCAGAAGTACGTCGCAGGGTTCGCTATAGCCTACCTGGGGTCCATCCACATCTGGCTTATGATCATAGGCAAAGGGGTCAACAACTTTGATTGTGTAGGGTAAGCAGGCCTGATAATTACCCGATATAAATCGGTTTCCCAATTTTCCTGATTTTTTTCCCGCCAATTTTTTCCTGAAATTCTCTATTTTTCCCTATTTTCTCACTCAAAAGGGGGCGATTATTGTTAGATGCCATTTCCCCCCACCCCCCGAAACCTCTTCTTTTTCTTTTTTTTTTACTCAAGTGGGGCGTGGTTGAGGGGGAGAATTTTTTTTTTTTAGTGCTCACTATCACCCCTGAGTATTAAAGCTAATCGTCTCTATGTGCTTCCATTGGACTTAGGATATTATTATCCTGGCTTTAGTTCCGGTAACTGTACTGGTCAGTGCATTCAATGAATAAGTCTTACCAGGTTCCTTATTACAACACCTGGGTCGAGAGTGGAAAATGTAGAATAATGTCTTGCCTAAAGGCCCTTTTACACTTTCACGGATCGCATCACGGATCATCCCGGATCGTCGCTCCAGGATCATCCGTGTTATCTCTGGCATTACCGTGTATACACCGGGGAGGCATCCGGCGTGATCCTTGGCGTACCGGCATATCTGGGGAAAAAATTAAACTTGCTTAATTTTTCATCCCGGAGTTCACGGATGAAACAATCTGTCCTCTTCCCTGTAGGCACCGTGTACCTCCGTGTAGCCGCCGAATACATCCGGGACAGTCCGTGTAGACACCGGGAGGTCCGTATTAACACCGGTTTCATCCGGGTTTGAAATTCTGTATATCAAATGAGCGCCTACAAGCTCAAGTCACGCGTCAACATTCCGGAGATATGCCAATACAATAGACAACGTACACCTCCGTGTAAGGACCGTAAAAGTACCCAGTAGCCTCCGTGCTCTTCCTTGAAATCCTTGTTAGCTCCGTATGCGTTTCTGGCGTGGTCCGCGTTGCTACCTTGTCTGTCCGTGGAGACACCGTACTTGCCCGTGTATACACCTAGTTCGGAACGTATCCACACCGGCATCGAGAAGAAATCGTGGTGTCGCACGCCGGAACACCCCGGATTAAGATCCGGGATGATCCGTGATGCAATCCGTGAAAGTGTAAAAGGGCCATAAGGACTTTAGTGCTGTGGCAGGGCTCGAACCCAGCACCTTGTGGTTCACATTCTGGTGACTTTTCCACTATTCCACAACACCTCTATGCACGAATGTTGAAATTTTGTTGCAAATTCGTTGCACATTTGTCCCAGGCGCCTGTAGTTTTGAGCTCTGCTTTAAAAGGTCTAAACAAATATATTTTCCTTCTCTAATTCCCACTGGTAGACATTACTTTCCACTTTCCACTTTCCACGCAATTAAAAATTGTATAGAAATGAAACATTGTTAATGAAAATTAGTAAATTCTACAGAAAATTGCTAATTTGTATAAACAAATAGTGATTATTAATTTCACACTGCATTGTCAATCTAGAGATTGTAATGTCTTAGCATATTATTCTTATCTATAAAAGGTGCAATGTACATTAGGAATCCACTCAAAATATTGGTAATTATGCTCTTTATGCTCATGTTCAATGTGTTATTCTCTTGATTATGGATTTAAATATATTTATGAAATTTCATGGAAGGGAGGCAATGGCCTGCTGTGGATTAAAATAATAATGAATAATAAATAATGATTATATAATAATAAAAAAATGAATAATAAAATAATAATAAATATAGACAGGTGCTAAAAATTTTGTTGATAATAATAATAAAAATGATAATATTAATAATACAAATTATTAAAAAAATAAAAAATAAAAAATAATAGAATAATAATAAATGATCATAATAATAATAATCCACTTTTATATAGTGCGTAATACATTGATGATGTCTCTAAGTGCTTTACAGACGGGTAAGGCATTGAGACTTAATGGTAAACCTTGAACTGAGACTTCTTTAAGACAAAGGAAACCTATTATAGTTTAACCCCCCTGCTCCCCTTCTGTTTAAATCTTAGGAGTAATTGTGGAAAATTTTGATGAATGGATTATTTTACTAAGTTTTTTTGTTGTAACTTCTTGTTTTTCCAGACCCCTAATGGTTGTCACAGAGAAAGTCGGATGCCTAGCTTGGTCGCTACATGATGGTAAGAAGCATTTCCACCAAAATTTTGTTTACCTATAGCAATTCACAATTTTGTTAAGGTTTCAATAAATCACTTTTTCCTCCTCAAATTGACACCATTTAAAAAAAAAAATTGCACTCCGACATGGTTTAAACAAATACAAATATATACAATGAACTACCAGTAATATAAATTCAGTTTACTAACTTCACCAAAAACATTGCCAATTTGTACACAAATATATAAATAAATTTCACACCACATTGCCAATATAGACTCTGTAATGATTACGTACAATTGAATTGTTTTAAATTCTTACAATTTTTAACAATATACTGCATTAGAAACAGTCACAAAATTGTATGTAATTTTTTGCTCTTTCTTCTGATGTACAATGTGTATTTCCTGGAATTATGGATCAGAAGACATCAAGAAAAAACGACCAAAAAACTTAGAGGCATCGTTTAACAATGTTAGATCTGAGATGCATGGCCCTACATGTTATCAGTGTCTTTGAAATAGTGTAATATTGAAGCCCTATAAAAAGGAATCATCAATTAATCTGGAATCTAGCTTTAAAAATGACGACTCAGAACGCTGAAAAAAAAGCCCAGTGTCGTAGCTGTATTGCGCATAGCATATGACGTCACTGCAGGAGCCTCTCCCGTGAATAGGAGGGTGATTTAGGCATTAAAATGTCTTTAAAAACTATGATATTAATTGGAGAAAAAAAAAAATTATCCGAAAAATAATATGCACTCGATAATCCCAGTACGTTTCTGGCAACTTTGTCATTCCTAAATATGAATTACAATGACATTGTAAGATCTTTAGTTGTAGGACAAATACAAGGACATTCCCGCAATGACGTCAAATGTGTCATCAAGCCACGTGACCGTATTACCCTTTTTTTCGAGGGGCTTGGCGTAGCAAGCGTAAGATCTGTGAAAATTGGATGGTTATTATATCATTTTTTGGTTGATTTAGAGATTTTCTGAAAAATCAGAGGCTGGAATATTAATAAGTAGAGGTGTATTCATGTTTTCAAGGCTATGTTAGTTGGGTTAGAGTGGCCCTTTAATTAACTTTCTGTTTCAGATGCAGTTAGTCTCATGCAGTTAAGTTCAGTTTTGATCAATCATCATAATTGTTTGTCCCATGTGCATCACAAGGAGGAAATTAAAACGGTGAATTTAGATATCATTTTTTTAAACTGTACTCATCTTTTTCTGGACTCAATCGAATGCGATGAGTTTCTCTACACTAATGTTGAACGACTGGTGCTAAGTACAGTTTGCGTATATTAATTGCCTTACAGAATAATGCAAATGTTATCAATTATTAGTGCGTTAATGAGAATGCACCAGTGAATTTATTACTCACAGATTTAATTACAAACTCAGGGTAGGTGAGGGGCATTTGACCATACGTTACTCGCATAAAAACAAATTATAGAAAAACATGTCTCAGATGAAGGGGATCCAAATTATGGAATGTAATCGAGAAATCTTCATCTGTATACACATTCACAGCTCAACAATTTAAGAAGTATATTATCTACCTTAATTGGAAACATATTATTACCCAAATGCACCCATACTGACCTTTCTTGTATATCTCATGTATTTAATTGTTTGTTTGTTTATATTTCATGTATTTAATTGTTTGTTTGTTTATATTTCATGTATTTAATATTTTATTTCTTTACTTGTTTGTTGACATAAACACAGGTTTGACTGTACTTTCATAATATTCATATATGCCGATTCATTTCTTTCCGCGATACTAATGTGATGTTTCTTGATTATTCTCAACACAGGTATATCAAGAAAAGAGTCGGACCTGAACACGTTACAAAAGAAAATGGTCGTCAGGTAATATTCAAACCTTTCTGTTCTTATTTAGACTCTGTAATTAAAATGTATGAAACTCCTTCCCCATCACACTTTTGTGAAAGTCCATTACTTTATTTTCTTCATATTTTGGAAAAGGCAGTAATTTTCATCTTCGTGTATGTTTTTGTGCTTAAAAAATCTAATTTCCTGAACGTTATATAATTTTATATTAGTGCTGCTCTATAAAATACATGGTTTCAGATATGAGCAGCTAATGGTATGTTTTCAGATGCTGTTGAACCGCAGACTTTGTGAGCCACTGTCCGGTGACATATCCAATCATCCATGACATCTCTGATGATGATAATGATGATAACGATACTACTACTGATACTACTTATGATAATAATGATAATAATAATGATGATAACAATAGTAATGATGATGATGATGATAATTTCCTATCCTTTATTTAGGCGTATACCAAGTATAGTGGAGTACCTGAGCTTCATGTTCTACCCTCAGGGCGTCCTTATCGGTCCCATCGTCTACTATGCCAACTACAGTGTCTTTATAGAGGGGACTCAGCACAAGGTGCTAGAGACCAATTCAGAAGGGAAGGAGGTGATTGTATACCGAGAACCGTCCGCCGCCGTAAGTACCCGCTTTGTGTATTCCAAAACCCGAACAAAACCTTAGGGTGGCAAATCCCGCTCAAAGGGTGTCGACACCTTCGCTTATTTTAAATAAATAAATTCTGAAAAAAAGTTGTTAAGGGGAAGATATTCAGAGCCAAATATAATATTGGAATATAGAAGTAAACATGAATATATTTAATAGGAAAATCTATTTGTGATTATTGTTAGAAAACGTTATGGTACAGAAAATGTATTTATGATATTTGGTGTAAAACTGGCAGAGAAAGAGGCATATTATGCTACATCCCTGTTATAGCTTGGCACCCAGACTAGCATTCCATTATCAATTGCAGCCAATCAGAGGGCAATAATTTCTTGCTTCATCATATATGTGACCAGGCACTGGTTTGCTACAAGTGTGAATATGACATTGTATTTAACTTGATGTCAGTGGGAAGTCTGGAGCTACCTCTAATTGCGTGTAAACCCCAGTCACACCCACAAGACCGACACCACACCAACAAACCTGCCAACAATAAACCAAATAAAAGATTACATTACCCCTAAATGGTCGTTGCTCAGTTTAGTGTCGGTTCAGCATTGTGACTAGGTTTTATTAACCTGAATTTTTGTGATTGTTTTGTTGCTTTATTTTTTCCAGATGGCAATCACTAAAAAATTAATTATTACAATACTGTGTGCACTGGTATTGCAACTGCTAGTTCCCAAGTACCCAATCATGGGCAATATCGGTGAGTCATCTGCTGTAGCATAGCCTATTGATAGAGATAGATGTAACAAGTGTATGCATCGGGGGTCATAGGTTAAATCATGGAGCACCAAATGGTCCCTCCCCATGCAATCTCTATGGGACGGAATTATTTCAGGCCCCATGAAACAACTGACCAAGGGGAAGCAAATTCTAGTGGCATAACTATCTCTCTCAACCGGCTATGTTGTTCAGTGTTCTTAAAGATTAAAAAGGATTTGGAATTTCTTTTTTGGTGCATCTAGATTGTCCAAAATGGACGAATAGTCTGTTCTATTTTTCTGAAAGTTATAAAGATGTATCTGTTTTGTCAGGCAATTTTATTTACTCCTTTATTTTAGAGTGTTCTCTTCTTTCTTTATTTTAAGATTGATTATTGTTACTTGTAAATTCAATAAGTCTGAATCTATTACTTTTCTTATCCCCTCAACTCTTTGATCTATTTTGGATCTACTATATATGTATATGGGAGAAATACCTTTGTATGGTTCTCTAAACCATTTGCCTGGTTTCACAATGGTTGTCTTTCATTGTAAGTTAACGGAGATCAGAATTACAACAAACAAAGATACTTGTAATTTAAAAGTACTCACATGGTGAGGTGAAGTTCTGTGATGGTCGCTGTTGAGAATCGTCTTAGTAATGTTTTGTTGTGTGTTTTTTTGTTTGCTGTAGATGATCATCACTTAGCCAATAGTTCTTTCTGGTATAGGAATTTCTATTTGATGCTCTCAGTGGAATTTGGGAAGTCCAAGTACTATTTTGGATGGACGTGGGGTAAGTTGATTCCTCTTATAAAGCCCGTCTGTACTAGTTTGACTAGGCGGGATTAGACCTCCCTGCAAAGTCACTGACAGGTGGTTATCTCATAAATCAGCTTTCAATTGACATAGAAAAAGGGGATCATGGGGGACCAACAGGCACCAATTAGGCATTGTTTGCCATATAGAGGGCGCCAGTAGCTATAAGTAGTGCAGTGGGGCTTTAAGGCAAGATGTAGCACGGAATTGGATCTTGAGCAAAAGCAGGAATGCATTCAATGGCATGTTAAATGCCAATGGACCACACATTTTGTGCCTTCATGAATGTGATAACAGTGTTAATGATAAATGTAAAGATAATAGCACTCATCAATATATACTAATCATTTTGCATAACTCTTCTCCACCTCCTCCCTCCCCTTCTATCTTCCTCTTCCTCCCTCCCTCTCGTTTCCAATTCACTTCCTTCTTCTCTTCCCTCTCGTTCTCATTCACCCCTTTCTCCTCCTTCTTCTCTTTCACCTTCCTTTTTCTTCAACCTTCTTTTTGTTCTTTTTTCTTTTTTCTTCTTTTTGTCCCCCTTCTTATTACTGTTCTCCTTTCTTCTCCTGTTTTCTTTTCTCTTCTTCTTCATCTTCTCTTTTTTTTTCTTCTTCTTCCCTGTCTTCTTCTTCTTACTCTTCCTCTTCTCCCTCCACCTCTTCCTCTTCCTCTTCTTGTTCTTGTTGATGTTGTTCATCTTCTTTTCTCCTTCTCCGCTTTCTTCTTCTTCTTTTTCTTCTTCTTGCTCATCTGTAGTAAATATTGTTGCTGTTGCTTGTATGTTCTTGTTTGCTGTTGCTTTTTCCAGCTGATGCCGTTCACAATGCTGCAGGTATGGGATTCAGTGGTTACGATGAGAGGGGAAACCCCAAATGGGATGGCGCCACCAATGTCAATATCTGGAATTTTCAAGTAAGTCTTGCAACATGATGTTATAATGTTTTCAGTTGTTGTTTCCTATAAGGCCTAAAAATCAAAGATGTTGTATTGCCCTTTTAGGTGCCAAACCATGGGTTGGTCGGTCAGAAATCTTTTTTTTTTTTTTAAACTCTCTTTTTGGCCGATATTTCTCAGTTTTTTTCTCTAAAAAACGGTTTACAAAAAAAAAAAAAATTGGGTCGGTCACAAAGGGCAATACAACATCTTTTTTGTTTAGGCCTCATTGCCCCTTTTGGCCGTTGCCTTCTGACACAGTTTAACCTCAATAAATGGACAGGTAAACGTAAAAACTATTGTGGTAGGAGTGTTATCCTTACTGCCATATCCCACTGCTGCCACCATAGTGTCAGTGAATGGAAACTGCCCACTTTTTGTCTTTAATAGGACACCACAGGTCTGGACCAAAGGCACCTCATTTCCCAGTATAACCGGGTAAAAAGGGGGAAGGGTCCTTTGGATGTGTATCAGGCCTGAATCAGTACTTCAGTATGAAACATCGCCAAATGATTTAAGACTTAGAAACCCTTTACTATCCTCAGATCTTTTGGAACCTGTCATGCTGATAACTTTTTTAAATTCAAAAACAAAAATAGTTTCCTCTTTACATCTGATATATTTGCTCTTCTCCAGTTCCCTGCTAACGCGAAAACCTTGGTGGACAGTTGGAACCGAACTACCCTTGTGTGGCTGCGACACACTTGCTTCGACCGGGTGACCTTTCAACCTGCCCTCATGACTTTCTTGCTCTCGTCACTGTGGCATGGCTTCTTCCCAGGGCTATTTGTAACTTTCATTTCGGCTCATCTCGTCTTAATAACTGCCAAGAAGGTAAGGTTCATATCGGTATGTGTGGTTTCCAGAAGTGCTGTTGTCAAAACGGTTAATCATCTGGTAAACGACCGTCCATGGCACTAACTGTTTTCAATTTGACAGAGACTTTACTGTCGGTCATGCATTGGAACAATGACTGGGTTTCACTTTGTTTATGAAGCTAGTAAATCAAGTTTTGCCGACATTATGGTCATCATAAGTCAGCCCCGACTTGCAATGTTGGATTGCAGAGCAACAATCTACACCATAACAATCAATTGCAAGATTGCAGATCGAGAAGTTGGCTGTTAAAACTAAGTTTCCAGCCTCAAAATACATGCGCAATAGTTCAAAAGTCAACTCATATTCTGTCCTTTCCAAACGTTCCCTATTCTGTTGTTTGGATTCTTAAATGATCACTTTGGTCAGGAAGATTCTTAAAAGTTATGGTGTCTGTATAGTTGTTTCCCTCTTTCTGACATTCCTTATTGGTAGCTGAGACTCGTAAGTTTAGATATATGCCAGAAACTTGACAATTTGTCATGGTGTTATGCTAATGAAAGTTGAATTCTGTTTTGAAATTGAATGTGTATTTCTGATTTAGATCCAAGGAAACATCAGAAATAAGTTTGATTTGTCTCTTATGATTTGTCTCTAGCTAGGAAAAGCTATTCCTCAAAAGAAATGCTGGTTCAGAAAATTATTAAATGGATTGTTTAACAATGTTAAATCTGAGATACACGGCCCTAAGTGTTATCAGTGTCTGTGATATGGTGTAATATTGAAGCCCTAAAAAAATGGCGCTTCAAAATGATCAAGAAGTGCCTCAAAAAAGTAAAACTCTTTGAGTGACCGGTTTTCCCATACTCGTTTTCCCCAATAGACTAGTGTTATGAAAACTGTTAGGTTTCGATTTCTAATCATAAATATCTTGATAATCGGACAGGCGATCGGCTTGTAAAGGTCATGGGGTTCCTGACTGACCTCAAGGTTTATAATTATCATTGCAGCATGAGTTAAATCCATAATTTTGTGTCAGAATCTGAGACAAAGTTACCTGATCCCTTTAAAGCTTCTTATTAACTATTCTTATGTGTAAAGTGTATATGCCCTCAGTATAATAACAAATTATCAAGGAGTTACTGTAACAAAAGTTGCTGTCTTATTTCCCAATTCAGATTCGAGCAAACGTCAGACCTGTTTTCCAGGGGTCAGCCCAGAGTAGGGCGTTATATGATTTCTTAACTTGGGCAACAACCTATGTAACTCTGTGCTACGTCATCACGCCTTTCTCCTACCTACGCCTTGATCTATCCATCAAGTTTTTCAAGTGAGTGTCTTTGATCTTATGTGACAAGGTGCCCCCCCCCAAAAAAAAAAAAAAAAAAATCCACCAAATTAACATGGTGGGATTTTCAGCTAGAACACAATAAATATGTCATTGGTCAGGATGTTCAAATTTTATTTTTCATATTTCATGAAAGAGTAAACTTTCTTCTAGTTGTAATGTTTTCACAGCCATGGCTACTGGTCTTTTTTTGATCTACATATTCAAATTTTCAGAGATGATGATTAAAGAATGATAATACCCTGAATAGACCAGTTCACGGTTAGCACCTTACTGCAATGACCCTGAATATCCAAAGATCTTCAAAACATGAAGAGGTCCCACTTTGTACATTTTGAAATAATCACTCCTACAGCGATGGAGGTGCTATATAAATAGCCTTTGTTCCCCCTTTTCAAAGAATACTTCCACCTGTGTACCATGGAGTGCACTGAATGTGCATGAATGAATAATGTTACATAACTTTCATGAGCACGTGTCCAGTATTTCGTCTCCGTGTATTTCAAAATTTGTTCTGCAATGACCTTTATCTGCTCATGCTCAGACTGCAACCGTGAACTGGCTAATTGAGACTATGCAAGTAACAATCAAATGTATTATTAACATTTGGTTAAACTGATTTGTATAAAGTATTATTAAAAATCATATCATCATTTGCCTGAAATGTATCATAATGTTCAATTATTTTTCCTACTCCTTCCACTTTCAGTTCTATGTACTGGTGGCTCCACATCGTAGCTGCGATCGTCTTCCTGATCCTACCTGCACGTAAGAGGTTGACAACCACCGAGACCAACGGCAACGGAACCAGTACCAAAGAGAAATTGAATGGTACCGCTGAGAATGGAACCACTGAGAATGGAACCACTGAGAATGGAACCACTGAGAATGGAACCACTGAGAATGGAACCGCTGAGAATGGTACCGCTGAGAATGGTTCATCTGTCCATGTCATAGGTCAAGGAGAGGTCGTTAGAGAAGAGGTCAAAAAGGACTTGTAGAAAACTCAGTATGTATGGTGTGTAGTGGTAGTGAATATATTTTGGGAAGATAGTTTTTTTTATTAACATTTTTATGGTGAATTGCAGAACGGTTTTGAAGATCTTGCCTGTGTTTTTGTTTTTTTTTAATTTGAAGGAAAAGAAGGAAATGTGCTTTCGCTTGGAAGGCTTTGACTTCAAAAGAACATCCATCCCTACAGTGGAATCTCGACTCTTTTTATTCCTTTTCTTCATTTAAATTTTTATTTTAGCCCTGATATATTAAGATTTCAATAAAACAAACCCAAAGTACCAAGGAGCAGGGAGTATGTTATAACAGGGTTCTTCTGTAGCCAAAATCTGGCTTATGTTGTGTCTGAATGTCCTGAATTACAAAGTATTCATTTTGATGGAGTTATTTGAGAGACTTTGATCTAGTTCTTGTTTAGTCCACTGCCTGGACTGTTTCCATATCGCTTAATAATCCATGTAGAAAATCATACATCCTCATCGCTTAAAGGTATAGACCAGTTTGGGAAATGACCCCCTCTCAAAAAATGAAATGGAAGTTCTTATTACCAATCATGTGAAAGAATATGTTTTGACTAATACGTGATGATACAAATTTTGCCGGGAAACCGCCTACTAATTGATATATTTGGTAAATTATCATATCGATCCGGCCTGGATAGATATCGCGAATGCACTTCAACATTAAACATTCGGGCATTTATATTTTTGCTTTTTTGCGAATTTATGTTGAAATATTGCCATCTAAACCTCTGAGGGCAATATTTAAACAATATTGAATGGATAATTTGGATATTACCACTACCGGTCTTTACCTTTAAACTGAGATGGTCCCTCCCATTCTATACTTATATAGTATATCGGTGTGCTACCCTTGAGTGGTATATCAGATATATTGCATTCAGCTCGCGAATATTGCACGAGTCGAAAACGAGTGCAATATTCATGCAAGCTAAATGCAGTATTTGTGATATACCACGAAAGAAAGCCAATATTATTATGATACGTCAAAAATGTGAAATACAGTAAAATTTAATGGATTGAAAAGATTTATTTACCAATCCATGGCAATTCACTTATCCAACAGTGTTTCCACAAGTCTTAAAGCAAAATTTGGAAAGTCTAAATGAATGAAGATTCAGGATTTAAATATAAATTGGTGTTTAAAAGCAACACCAGCAACGCATTTTACATGATATACTGGGGCCGTATTTATTTCAGTATGCGGATCAAGTTAGTATTTTAATTAGAATTTTACTCGGCTGAGTTATATGTATTAACTCTTATTTAGATCATATCTTAGCATTTAGCAAGTCGTCTTTAAAGCAAAATACTTGCTGATAAGCATTGTGACATCACATGATCAATAAAAAAGTGCGCGCATTTAACGTGTAGCGTTAAATGACCGCTGTTATAATTAGTGCAATATCATTACAATATTGCACGCTGATTATCCATTTGTGGAGTGTCGTATTGTACAGAGGAAAAGCAATATGCTAACAATATTGAACATGATCAAAGAAAGGGAATAAAATACATGTACATGAATTTATTCTCTAAGGAAAGATCGGAGGCAGGTAATAATAATCTTGGAAATACAGTTTTGAGGATCAGGCAGTTAGTTGTTCTTGTTGTTCTTGTGATAAAGACAGCTGTGGTATAAAACAAGAATAATGAAGGTTTTATCTAGTTTCTAGACAATGTAAATTAAAATCTGAATCACTTTTTTTTTGTATTAATAGTGCATATACGTTTAATAATGTATTGAAACTCACTAAACTTTTCAAAAAAATCATGACCGTTACATGTTTGCTTCCTAATTTTTATTTTTATATATGGAGAATCAGTTGTCTTTTGATTATAGGACAAGTGGGGAAATTAAGTATTTTTGCAATTGTAGAGGCCAAGAAAATTATATTTATGAAATTCATTTATTGTGGTGTTTGTTTATAGGCATATTTTGCATGAATATACACGTATTACTTTTTCAGGTATCTTTATACAGAAGTGCACTTTATATGTTTGACTTGATAAGCAAATGCTTAATTGTGATTAATTGTGTGAAACTTGGATACAAATATATACCAAGAATGGATATATCCATTGATGGGCTTTCTTTTTTATCTGATAATTATCCGTCTCAGCTATTTAATGTTAAATTGTGATTATATTTTGTATGACGATTTGCAGCTTTATGTTGGTCATTCTGAGCCTTAAGTTTGTAACTATCTAGTTTCTATTTTAATCAGCAGTAGCACCAACTACATGAAAATGTACAACAAAAATCATGGAACAGCCATTGAAAGCTTAACAGAACATGACTATGTTTCACTGATTTGTAAGAAATAATTAATCTCCAATTATTAATGGTGATCGTAATAATTTTTTTATAATGATGCATGATTTTGAATTGTGAATTTTTCATATCCAAATGTAGAAGCTTTATCTTGCATGTTAAGATAGTGATGGTCAGAGTCGTATACATGTAGGTATATGATGAAAAATAAAACAATACCAAATCAAAATACTTAACCAAGAGCTTCAAAGGAATACAAAAATTCGCTAAATACCGGTATTCGATCTAAGCCAAAAACTGAGTAAGACACTCGCATTTCTGACATTAGTATACAAATGAATGTAAGTTCTAATGTTCGAAAGAAGTTATCAAGTGTTTCTTTCGCCCCTCATTGGTGTTTATAATCAAATGTAGAGAAATATCTTTTTTTTTATTGATATTGTTGACTAATTACCACATTATTTTTTTTCCTCCAGCGGATGAAATAGCTTAAAAACAGTTGACGCAAGACCATGCCATACAACCTTATTTTGCCTTATTTTTGTTTTTTTATAAAGTATTTTATTTGTCTAAATGATGTACTACCTCGTTAGGGAGCTTTTTATTAGGGTCTTCATTTCAGATCACTTTTTATAGTAGTCCAAATATGTGTATTAGAGAGATTAATCTGATGCTTTGTCTGTATTGGTCAGACAATGGAATAAACAATGGACTGCTACAGTCAACATAAATGTCTCGTGCACAATGTGTTAAAGGGGGTAAAGCATGGCAAATACTGGTTAACGCCATCTAGGACTTCTTTTGGAAAACTGCACGTAAACGAATGAGCTTGATTAACGGTCAGCGCGCGCTAACATTTGCTAGCGCTCTCGAAACGGACCAAAGTTCTCCTCACGCTTTGGTTTCGCATATGTTTACACACACTCGAATACTGCAGTAGCGTCGTCCGTAATCGTATTACAATTGATTTGGCCCGAGTCGGGCCATGGGAAAGACGCGTAGTCTTGTCATGCTACACCCCATTTAACACTCTGAACGTTGCTTCGAGTATTATTATTCAGAGCAGTTGAGTTGGCAAGTGACTAATGTATTTGTGTAACATTTATATTATCATTTGATATTCCCTTGTGCAGTTTATAGCAGAGTATTATATTTATAGCATTATTGTAGTTTATGACGTAGAGAACCTTAATAGTCTGCGGCATGACTAAAATGGTGAGAATGAATGAATGAAAAACGGCTATTCATCGTTGTGTTCACATAATGGGAACACACTACTGGTAATGTTTTTGTCACAAATTAAATGTAAAACATAAAAATGTTTTTTATTGTAGGTTAGCAAAATAGGATAATTATTACTCCAATGTTGTGTTTACTTGCAGTATAACCATATTATCCGTTTGGAGCCAAAAGGGTGTTTACACTGTCTTGGAGTTATCGCCCTTCTGTCTTCAAACAGACAATGTTTCTAATTGGAGCCAAAAACACAAGATACGATATAGGTATATCATTTTACAAGGTTATGGAACCTGTTTCTCAATAAAATTGTATGACATGACTTCCATAATTCATTTGAGTCTTGGTTATGTATTTTGTTAAAGTCGTGCTCAGTCGGTCATGAAAAAAATGGAGTCAAGGTCTGCAGGGTGTCAGGAGGTTATTGACCGGGGGGGGGGGGGGGGGTGTTTCACAAAGATCCTAAGTCGAATTTAACTCTTAGTTGGACTTAAAAGTTATGGAGAGCCATTTGTAGCCTTAAAATAAAATATATTAAAAAGCGAAAAATCAAGTATTTTAGACTTTTTATAAATACCACAACAAGATCATGAAATCTCATTGATAATAGAAAAATGAATGATTTGAATTTTGAAATAACATTTTATGCCTTTTAAAATAACTTTAACAAAATATTTTCAAAAATACTAACGGCTTTCCATAATTTTCCGAATTTAACTCTATTAAGTTGGACTTAAAAGTTATGGAGAGCCATTTGTAGCCTTAAAATAGAATATATTAAAAAGCGAAAAATCAAGTATTTTAGACTTTTTATAAATACCACATCAAGATCATGAAATCTCATTGATAATAGAAAAATGAATGATTTGAACTTTGAAATAACATTTTATGCCTTTTAAAATAACTTTAACAAAATATTTTCAAAAATACTAACGGCTTTCCATAATTGTTAAGTCCAAGTTAGAGATAAGTTCAACTTAGGATCTTTGTGAAAGACCCCCCAGCTCAATGCATACACACAGCGCTGACGATCGTGAAATTGATTGTCTCTCCGTACACTAACGACAATCTTGTAAAGTTTTAAATGTGACCAGTTTGTATTTAAAGCGTGATCATTCAAGCATGACTTGTCAAATACCTCTGATTTGCACACAAGAGTCGCATAAAAACCACAGGCATAGTCCCTTTCGGAAAAATTGTTCAAAACTTTGCGGTTCAGAAACTGTGCATAGTCGCTCAGAGGGGAACTTATTTAGATCCACATTGTTGCATACAAATTATATACACAAATATACCCGCATTTCTCATCTTCATCATTAAAGGGAAAGTCCTCCCTGATATTAGTTTGGTTTTAATAAAAGCAGAATAATGAGAGAAACAGATTAATGAAATTTTGAGCAAAATCCAAATAGAAATAGGAAAGTCATGCAATTTTTATGTCATCAGTGAAACATAAATTGGCAACACTATGATGTATCATGCAAGCTCCTCTATATGGAAAATTTCATGAATTTTAATTGTCTTAGTTATTCATGACGGAATAGAATACATTTTAGCGAACTTCTCGAAAGTAGCTAAAACAGGTTATTCCCAATCTGAACGAAGAAGTGTGAACCGAGCCGTAGACCACACGCCGCGTGGTCAAGGGAGGGGGGTCGTGAAAGACTTTATTGGCGTCAGTAATAAAACCAGAAAGGTTCGCGCCATACTCCGCGTGCTCTCGGCTCGCTTCATTCTTTCTATGGTCTTCATGAGAGATGGTCAGAATCGTGAACAAACTTTTTAGAGAAATTTGAACAACTTTTTTAGAGAACTACACCATCTTCGCCCGGTGTTACACATACACGGAGTTTATCTGTTTATCACAACGAAGTGTGACATATTTTTACTTATTATTTTGCTTCGTATTTTCCATTGGGCGTATTTTGCTGGTGTGTTAATTTGTTATAACTTTTGTGCATCTCGTGGAAGTCGACGCGTCACCAACCATGCCCAAATCCAGGCAGAGGCCAGCAAGCCGTGTGAGGCGGAGTGCCGAAGTGGCACAGGTTGATGCTCCTCAGCTATCCGGTGCAGCAAGGGGCCGCAGGAGAGGACGACCACGCGGATCCACTAAGTCGAAGCCTATTGAGGTCGCAGGGGCATTCGAAGAGCACGACGAGGGGGTTTCAGCGTCAACGGCCGGCTTAATCAGGCCAACTCCTACTACGGTGATGGGTGTCGGCGATGGAAGTGCGAGCAGAGGCTGTCTACCTGGGGTTCCTACCGACGAGGAAGGCAGAATTCTACCCGGTGAGTCGTGGCCGCTGCGTTTAGAAAACGCGCAATTAAAAGGTCGGGAGGAAATGGGCGCGATCGAACCGTTTACCGCCCCTCCAACAGAGGCTTCTTCCCCTCCTGTTTTAAATACCACTCCCCATCTCCCCCAGCCAGGCCTGCCATACATGCGGCAAGGCATTAGTGAGGAGCTAGGCTCCACCGTCCCCCAAGCTTTGCGCGAGCGAATTTGGAAGGGGGAATTTATCGAGCTGGGGCATATGCTCAAAGAAGGGTACCACACGTCCAATGATCTAACACTTGCCTTTGATCAGTCAAACGGGGGTGTCACATATTAAGTGCAAACAAACTAACAAAGTAGTTGAATTCCATAACCATAGTCTGGTGTTTATTCCCCGCACTGGGTATCAAGTCTCGCGTATCGCATATACATTGCGCACATGCGATCTGACCTCCTGAGGTCACAGGTGTCACATTTGCATAATCTGATACATATTCATTATCATGACATCCCTCCTTTGCCAGAATGAAACTTTATCCTGGTCAATTTTTCTACTATAGTTTCACTGAAAATTCTTGTAATCTCTCTTTTGTTCTTGTGTTTCAGCCATATGTCAATTACTGAAATAAACATGCTTTGGTGCATTTGCTTTTGTTTCTTTCTTTTGTTTCTTTTCTTTTTTTTCCTTTTTTTTTTTTTTAGAACAACTTCAACAAAACTATTTCTAACAACAAATTTATCTGGTCGATAAACTTTTCCCAAATGTTTTATCTTCCAAACAACTTTGTTGAACAACATACAACATAACATGCAATATAATATTTTTCATGCACTATCTTTCATGCATCCAGTCTGTGGTCCAAATAAAAGTTCAACTGTTCACTGGATACTATTTGAGTTCTAGTTTTGAGTTTGTGTAAATCATCCGTTATCTCCAAGCGTTCATACGACTAGCTGAAGCTGACGTTTCTGGAAATACTCTCTTCGATGATTGAATCCATTTTTGAAAACTGATCGATGCTCCAACTCAAACTTGTGTTTTTCGCAACACCTATCACATACAATAAGGGCAGCGTTCGGCGTACACCCTTTTACATTGATTAATGTATGTGTAATATTGAAACATTTATATCAGAACTTATTATTTTAGCACATAACACAACTTCCTCGTACGCTTGGTTTCCATGGTGATTTCTCCAACATGTCGATTTCACAAATATGGGCAGCGCAAGGCGTACACCCTTTAAATCACAACTTGGCATCAACCAATGATTTCCAAACATTTCTCCTTGGCACATGTAGTTTCAGATATCACTGTCGCTATTTTACAAAGAGCTCATCCCCACCATATTGATCTGGAATCACACAAAATCATCATATCGCTTAGGGAATCTTCTCTGGCGTTGTGGTCTACTAGCTGCCATAGGAACGTTGGTGTTTGTTGTCTCTGCCTGCGTGTCACCATCTTGATGTGTCTGGTCACCGCCTGATGTGTTGCTTGCTGCCTCTAAGTCTGGACCTCTGGTCACCGCCTCAGGAGTACTGGTCACCGCCTCAGGATTGCCGTCCGACCCTTCAGGAACACCGGTCACCGCCTCAGGATTGCCGTCTGTCCTCTCTGGATTGGCAGCTTCGTTATGAGTGTCTCGGGACATGTATCTTTTTACACTTGATACATTCCTTTTGTACAGGACTCCTTCAGGAGACTGAACAGTTACCATACTTCCTGTTCTTGCTGTCACTGTGTATGGCTGGTTAAAGTATGGCGTGTCTAGTTTCCTCCTTTCATCACGTCTTACTATCACCTTATCTCCTGGCACTATGTCAGAATGTACAGCTCCCCTCTTCAGATCTGCATAGTGTTTTGCACCACTTTTCATTTGGAGGTCTCTGTCTCTCAGTTCCTGATCCTCACTAATGTCCTGGATTTGTGGTAGTTTAGTTCGAATCTTTCTCCCGAACAACACTTCTGCCGGGCTTTTCCCCGTTGTCGAATGATTACTAGCCCGGTAGACTGCGACGTAAGTCAATAAGGCCTCTTTCCAATCTTTGCCTTCTGCCTGTGCAATTCTAAGCCTTTTCACTATACTCTGGTTCTGTCTTTCGACCTCGCCGTTGGCTTGCGGCCATTTAGGAGTCACCCGATGGTGGTGAATTCCTGTAATGTTCATGTACTCTGCGAAAACTTCTGCGATGAACTGGGGTCCATTGTCTGAGTATAACGTCACAGGTAACCCATGTCTGCCAAAGATTTCAGCCAGGGCTTTGACTGTCTTCTCTGCAGTGGTTGATTTCATGATTGCATACTCGTAGTATCTGCTATAATAATCAACTACCACAAGTATAGATTCTCCTGTCGGAAGTGGTCCTAGGAAATCAACAGCTACATCCACCCACGGTCCTGTCGGCAACATAGTACTTCGAATTGGTTCTGGTGGATTACCCCTGCTTGTGATTTGGCAACCATGACAAGTCTTGACGAATTTCTCTGCATCTTTCTCACATCCTGGCCACCATACCTTGGTTCTCAAATTCTGTTTGGTGCCAACAATGCCCAGGTGTCCTTCGTGAGCTAATGACACCATCTTTGGCCTCTGTGCCTGTGGAATCACCAATCTGCTACCTCTCAGCACACACTGACCAATTATACAGAGTTCATCTTTGATGGGAATGTATGCTTTGTATGGACAATCATTCCATTGTCCACTGTGAATACACTCTCTGATAACTTCGAGTTCAGGATCATGTTCAGATTCTCTTTCGACTTCCTTCGTTGTCACCGCACCTGGCGTTGACTGGACTGCCACAAAACGCACAAAGCTCTCTGCTTCTGTTTCCAACACAGAAGTTTCTCTCGGTTGATCATCCTTCAGCAATCTTGACAATGGATCTGCTATGTTGGACTTTCCTGCGATGTGGACTACCCTGTACTTGTACTGTTGAAGCCTCAGAACCCACCGCTCTATTCTCGCACATGGCTTAGATCTCGGTGAATAAATGACTTCAAGCGGTTTGTGATCAGTGACTAGATCAAACTCTATTCCATACAGGTACGCATGGAATCTCTCACAAGCCCACACAAGTCCAAGGGCTTCTTTCTCCGTCTGAGAATATCTCCTTTCAACGTTACTTAACGAGCGGCTGGCATACGCTACTATCCTCGGGCCATCAGCATGCACCTGCACCAGCACTGCTCCTAAGCCAACTGGACTGGCATCCGCTATGACCTTTGTCGGTGCATTTAGATCATAGTAGCCCAGGGTCTCTGCACTCATTAAGCTTTCCTTCAGCGCCTTAAACGCTTGTCGTTGTTCATGACCAAATTGAAATGGCGTGTCCTTTCTGGTCAGCTTTCTCAGTGGATCTGCCAATGTAGCAAAGTTCGGAATGAACTTGGCGCAGTAGTTGACTAGCCCCAAGAAACTTCTCATCTCAGTTGCATTCTGGGGTTCACGGGCCTCTGCGATTGCTTTCACCTTGGCCAATCCTGGGTTGAGTCCCTCGCTAGTCAGTCTGTGCCCCATGAAGTCCAACTCAGAGACACCAAACTTACACTTTTCTGCATTTGCAGTAAGTCCTGCGTCCCGCAGTCTGCCAAGCACCTGCTTCAACCTCTTGTCATGCTCTTTCTGGGTCGATGCATGCACAATGATATCATCTGATATGTTTGCAGCTCCTTCTATACCAGCTATCACCCTGTGTATCTCATATTGATAAATCTCTGGAGCAGCATTGATTCCGAACAACAGTCTCTTATAGCGGAACAACCCACAATGAGTGACAAAGGTTGTCACCTCTCTCGACTCCGGATGTAACTCCAGTTGGTGGTACCCCCACTTCAGGTCTATTTTCGAAAAGACCTTGCTAATTGACAACTCCTGTAGGACTTCCTCAATAGTGGGAATGGGGTGACGTTCTCTTACGATTGCTTCGTTCACTCTCCGCATATCGATACAAAGTCTAATTTCGTCATTTCGCTTGGGAACAATGACAACTGGGCTTACCCATGGCGTGGAGCGTTCAACTGGCTCAATGATGTCAAGATCGATCAATTCCGCAATCTTCATCTCGACCTTCTTTCTCAGTCCAAACGGGGTCCTTCGCACAGGTTGGGCTACTGGCTTCACCGTTTCATCCACTGCTAACCGCACTTGTCGGCCCTTCAACTTCCCTACTCCTTTGAAGACTGCTTCAAATTCATGCTTTAGGTCTGCATAACTCTGTACAGCATTAACAACTCCCACATGGAGCACTCCCAGCTCTCTAGATGTCCGCTTGCTTAGTAAAGGTTCTCCCTTTTCCTTGATGACAACAAACTCTGCAGTGGACTTCATCTTGCCCACTTCCACTGTGGCTGTAAAACATCCAACGGTCGTCAATGGTATCTGTGATGTGTATGGATACAGCCTCTTGGTACTCTTAGTAGATTTGCAGATGATTTTGTCCTTCTTCAGTTTCTCCCACAATATCTGATCTATTACATTGCAATCACTTCCCGAATCTACTATCACTGGGACTGTTACACCTCCAATGATTATCGGGACTTTCTCGTGATCACCATCATTCACTGCAAATTGATAGTACCTCTGATCACGCCCACGGCTGTTGTCATCATCACTATCATTTCCGGGTTCACCTTCCACTTGGCGAACTCTATTCTTATACTTCTTTCCATCTCTGGACTTCCCATCTCTGAATTTTCCTCTCGCCTCACTTGTGCTCTTGGCCTTACTTTTGCACATCGTCGCAAAGTGGTTTTGGCCTCCACATTTCCGACAGATCTTTCCTTTGGCTGGACATGATGCATCCTTCCCAAAATGTCCTTTGTTCCCACATCTGTAGCATTCCAAATTCTTTTTTCTGTCATTCTCATATGAAACTTGATTCACTTGAACTTGCCCACCAGCTCTAGGCCTTTCTCTCTCTCTCAATGACATGGAGTTAAATTGACCTTCAACAGCTTCTAGAGCAGCAGCCATGGACAATGCATCATTTAACTTGAGCTCACCTCCTTTCTCCAGCATTCTCCTGCGAAGTTTATCAGCTCTGCAGTACTGGACTACTTGGTCAAGAATTTGGTTTTCTACATCCCCAGCTACGAAATTGCATCCGATAGCAACCTGTCGTAATTTGGTAACAAATTGGGCAACCGTTTCACCATCTTCCTGCTTGGTTTTCCTGAACAAATGTCTTTGAAACGTAGCATTAGGTTTCACAACATAATGAGCATTTAGGGCATCTGTGGCTTTTTGATACTCATTCCTCTCCCCTTTGTTTGGAAGTGTTTTGAAAGTCTCCCGTACCACGGGCCCCGCAGTATACAGTAGCAGTGCCCTCCGTTGCGCCTCCTGGGCCGGCGTACATCCGTCCAGAAACAGGCCACGACTATCGGCGTAGGCTTCGAACTCTTCAAGCCAAGCTTTCCACTTGCCGCTGACAATACTTGCACCACCCGTCGGATCGAAGTGTGGAACTCCTCGAAGCGCTAACAATTCCGCTCCAGCGAATGCCATGTTGAAACTTTTCCAGCTCGTAGCCACAGATTCAACATCCAAGAAACATTAATCCTCGTCGCCAATGTCACATATTAAGTGCAAACAAACTAACAAAGTAGTTGAATTCCATAACCATAGTCTGGTGTTTATTCCCCGCACTGGGTATCAAGTCTCGCGTATCGCATATACATTGCGCACATGCGATCTGACCTCCTGAGGTCACAGGTGTCACATTTGCATAATCTGATACATATTCATTATCATGACAGGGGGGTTTCACCTCCGCCCTCAATCTCGACCAATTTTAATCCGCTCGATTGAGCAGCTAGTGGACGAGCGCGATCGATGTTGACCTTTGTGTCAATTTACACAGAGAGGCATGGTTCGCGGTCGCGAGAGCTGCTTAAGTACATGAATATAGTGAGGACGGCTGCGGCGTCAAACTACAATTGGCGCGAGTACGATATTCAGTTTCGGTTGCGCCAAGCCACTCGGCCTGAAGCGTCGTGGGGATCAGTCGACACGGAGCTCTGGTTGCTAGTGGCAACGGCGCAGCCCTTTCGCGGTTACGGGGCTGGCCCGTTCTCCGGCCCTGCCTGGCTCCCCCAAGGAGGTCAACAGCGACAGCGGCAGCCAGCCTTTCGGGGTGGGTGGAGCTCGGGTCAGCGCCGAGGAGCGGGTTCGGCCCCTAGCCGCCGTCAATCTAGGCCAGGCTTCTGCTTTGCCTTTAATGCAGCCGGAAAATGTGTTAAAGGGAAAAGCTGCCAATACATGCATAAATGCATTAAATGCGAAGCCGCCTCCCATGGGGAGTTTGCCTGCAATAAAGGGCAAACGTCCGCCAGCAAGTAGAGTTTTAGCGCCGACTCCAATTAAGTTAGTTCGCATGTTGCCTTTCCTTCGCACCTATGATAAGCATACAGAAGGAGAAAAGTTGATTGAGGGTTTTAAGAATGGGTTTTCGCTTGGGTTCTCTGGGGAGCGCGTGCCCATGTCTGCTAGGAATTTGAAATCAGCTTATGAATTGAAACGAGTTTGATTGAAACGAGTTAATTATGGTAATCAACTCTCAATAAAGACCATGGTCAATCACACTTACAAAATACAAATTTGTTGACTTCTTCATTTGACTCAGAGTGGGAATAATTGTCTCATACAGGGGTTGTATAAAAATAACATATTTGTAATAATTATATTTAGGGCAAATGTATGATTGAAAAAATTTAGAAGGGAAAATATAGATTTTTGAAGTTTTTATGTACAGGGTAAATGGGCTCACAAGATAAATTACAGAGTTGCCAATTTGTGATTTTTCTTCAGTATTTGCTCAAACTTCAACTGACCTGTTCCTCTCATTTTTCTGCTTCTATTAAAATCAAATTTTTATTTTGAAATTCATATTTTTGACCATTCTGAGCCTCAAGTTTAAGTTAATAGTCTAGTGTCAGTTTCAATCACCACTAGTATTCAATCTATCACATGATTATATTTCAATAAAAAATACTCAAATTCTAGAACTTTGGTATTTCAGTACACATGTTCAAGGTGTGTGTTTAAATGTGCAACACCCAGAACACTCTTAAAAGAAATGGTGCCCCTTCCTAAAAAAAAAAAACAAGAACAAAAACAAATGTGTATTGTAAATTATGAAGACTTTGTTGTATGTAGATCTATTGATTTTCCCCCATTATTAGTTCAGTTTTGAATTAGCAACAGTGCACTAACTAGTCTATAGGAAATGACAAAACGGAAACAACAGAGAAATAAGAAGTATAAACATTTATTAAATGACTATAATCTGGATACCAAAAATATGTGTATAAAAGGCAAAAGCGCAACCATACGCCTTATGAAAGTATGACAGAGTATGATGTATATCATCATTTACACTATTAAAAGATCATATAACTTTTCTGGATTATCTAATTCATAGAAAAATAAGCACTAATTTTTGCTAGAAAAAGACAAAATCAAGCCAGTTTATCACTCAACATATTCAAAGAAAACACATATGTACCAAATATTGATTTCGGCAAGATTAATTCTTTGGCACGGTTAATTGGTTTTTGTCCAATACAGCAAAATCTTTTCTCATCTTACAAAAACAGTTTGAAAAAAGAAAAAGAAAATTCTAAGGCACCATGAAGTACTGTATATACATGCATATACATGTAATTATATAAGAGGATAAAAAAGAAAATTCTTACATCCTTAAATTTCGGTTTCATTCCCCAAATGCATGATAATTTATTACCTTGTATTATATTAATTTCTGCATGAACCACACCCTACAATAACTGCTACTATAAAGGCTAATGAAATCATTGGGTATGATCACCTATGAGAAGATATAACACACAGTTGTGGCTCTCGTGATTAAAGTCAGACTTATAAAATGAAAATCTAATTGTGGAAAGACCTTCAAAGTAGGGAAGCGATTATAAAGTCAATATTCAAATCTGAAAAAAACTTGTACATATACGTGTCATCTATAGAGTGGTGAAGTGTGACGTCATCAAACGGAATTTCTCAATTTTATCTTCATTTTCCGAAAGAGCATCAAAAATAATGTCCGAATGTCGAAAACCAGTTGAATATGTTAAGTATTGGCTGAGATATGACCATCTGAATAAATATATGTCCTGTCCTGAGTTCCCGTAGGACATATATTTATTCAGATGGTCATATCTCAGCCAATACTTAACATATTCAACTGGTTTTCAACATTTTGACATTATTTTTGATGCTCTTTCCGAAAATGAAGATAAAATTGAGAAATTCCCAATATAGATTTTTATGATGTCACAGCTTTGGTACTCTATACAGCGGTATTTTACTCGTCACCATATACATTTCAAAACTTAACATTCATGGTACTGCATTCTTTAGCTCTTTTGGAGGGGGGGGGGGGGCACAAACTTTTACAATTTAAAATTTAAAACATGATTCAACTTTTTGATCAATTAAAAGCACAACCATCTGAAATATAAAATAAAATCTAAGTAAATACCTCCAACTACCAGTATCTTTTGAACTTCTCCTCATATAAAAGTAACAGATTTGTTTGTACACGAGGGCTAAACGAAATTCAGCAGACAGCAAACAAAATATGCAGAGATTTGTAAACAATCAAGTCCCACCTAAAATATTTGAGAACCTTTTTTTTTCTTTGCTCATAGACTTTGGAGATACACAATGCTTCAGAAAATGGTATGAATAGAGAGTCGAGTCCCCTAACAAAATACTCTACTTACAAAATCTTTCACAAGATAATACAAAAATCCAATGTTAGTCAACTTTGTTAGTACATATGAATTCATCCATATATTACAGTACATGTACCGGTATATACGTCTGGGCCACTTAGTCTAAAGTCGAGTTGTGGTCGTGCGATTCTATTATCCAAGAAAATATCTGAAAGTTATTGTGAAAGGTAGATTATGTACATGTGGTAAACTAAGAGTAATTGTACATTGCAAGGTTTCAGATTTATTGATGATTTCTAACCGGCACGCAATCTACCTTTATACGACATACAATGCATACAAACAAGGGCAGATGGGACTACACACACGTCGCATCAAAATTTGGTCCAGAGTTTTCAATTAATTTTAGTTCTATTTGTTACCGTATATGAGGTCATTTCAAGAGAAATCCATTTCATGTGATATTAGTACAAAGATATATTCCACATACCGTACATGTATCAAGCAAATATACACTGGTATAGCTCACAATTTTTCCCCCTCCATCTTTAGCACAACACAATAACCTTTGGCATACGCTTAATGTCACACTAAGAGACTACAGCTGACAATTACGTCGTTCTTGTAGGCTTCTACTTTAGATCTCAGCCTCGCAGGTGTTGTAACTCTTGAAGCCAACCAGAGCTGTAAGAAAAAAAGAGAAAAAAAAAGGAAAAAATTACTGCTAAATAGCAAAATCTGAGTTTGTCTTTCATTATAAATACCATGCACCATACACCTTAAAATTTACTTCAAATAGAATTTGGAAGAAATTGCAATATGGAGATTTTAAATGTTGTTTTTTGAGGTCCAGAAAGGTCAAATCATTACGAATACCAATATTGTCTATATTGGTTGACCTGCATCCAGTCAGAGAAAAGATTGGATTGGCTGCGTGTGCCAGTAAACGTCACAACAGTCAAACAATTGCCCCCATCCCATAGCTGATTGAGTCATCTCTTCCTATTGGAAGGCTATAACATGCCATATGTCATTCTGCTACTATACGACCAATCAGAGCCTCAATCAGGAAGAAGTTACAGATTTAAAACTTGAAATGCATGGAAGCACAGTATTATACTATGGATGCATCTTCTGTAAGTGATATATCGTACAAAAAAAAAAGAAGGCATAGTTGTGTTCATGTATAACAAATAGATTTTCATGTGATAACTTTTCAGCCAACAGGATGGTCTCTTGACAAACTATTCTATTTCACACCCAGGTTACACCGACAAGACCGACATGAGACTGTACAAACAATTTACCTTGCCCCCTATGGCCTAGACTAGGTCGGTTTGGAGTTAGTCTGGAGTCAGTTTGGCTCAGGTTTGACTTGGGTATTACATAAAATCATTCATCATCATCACAATCATTTCAATTTCAATTTATTTATGTTTCCAACAAAACATTACAAATCAATTATAAACATTTACAACAAATGTAGAAATACATATTGGAAACAGAGGGGTCATCTCTTGACCTGTGATCTCACTCACTTGGTTTGTAATAGTCGTAGACCTTGATGACTGCGTCCTTGGTCTCCTTCACAAAGATCTCCTGCTTCAGGTTGATTGGAACGCAGCGTGATTCATTGTCAAACTGCAAGGATCAGAACCAAACAGAAAACCATTCAATGCATGACTACATTTGCCTCCCACACAGTATGTATTAACACAGGAGATGACTACACACAGAAAAACAGGAAGAAATTGTGACTGCTGGAACAGATTTCAGAAACAAATTTAGAGTGTAAGAATTTTCCTAACCGTTTGATTACTGAATTCTCTACTTTGCATTGACTTAACAGAGGGACCATCCTTGTCTTGTCTGCAATGGGTTAAGAGCACCATTTTCTCTAAGCTTTATTATGATCAACATGGCAACGGAACGTCTCTAGAGTTTTCAGGGTGAGATTGATATTCAAATTGTACTATTCTCAATGGTTTTTGGTCCGCTTTAAGCAGTTGATTTTTGTAGAAGTTGAATTTTTTCAGGTTTAGTATTCAAGGGTCTAACAAAAGGTTTATAAAATAATAAATAAAGCAATATACCGTGAAACCTTTATAGATAAAGACTGCTAAAGGGAGACAAGAAACATTCACATTCCTTTAAACAGTATTTAATTAGAACATGGTTCAAGGGAAACAAAAACTGCTGTCTTTAAAGGCAGGCGGTCTTTCTATACAGGTGGTTGCTGAAGCAGGTTTGACCGTACCCACCTTATCAAAGTAGAGTGAGAGAGGTTGTCCAGGCTTGTACTTGTCGAAGCGCTTGAGGCCGATGCTGTTGCCATCCTGGAACATGTTCAAGGATTGTTCATGAGGAGCGTAACCAGACACCATCTTGACTTCCATGGTGGCCATTCCAGTCTCCTCACCGCTTCCCACGTACCTACAAAATCAACAACGTTATAATAATAATAATAATAGTTCGTTCTTATATGGCGCTTTTCAGGACCGCAGGCCCTCTCAAAAGCGCTTTACAGATATTAACACACTTGCTCATCTAACCAAATAAACTTTCGCATCCTACCGGGTACCCCTTTAAAACCTGGGTGGAGAGTGGCAAATGTAGATCAATGTCTTGCCAAAGGACATTAGTGCCGTGGCGGGACTTGACCTGCGGACCTAGTGATCCACAGTCCGGTGACATATCCACTCGACTAGGACACCTCTATTGAAAATATGATAAAGGGATACCAGTTGGTTTCACCCAATGATCCTAGCAAGCGACTTTGACATGTTGGACTTCCACATGTGCTGTGCAATATAAAGCCTGCGGAAGTCTGAATGGGAAAAGTGTCATGGCTAGAATTCAGGCAACGGTCTGAAAACTGGCATCCCTGATGATAGTCAGAGCAGGGTAATGTGTATAATCCAAAGTTATGCACATTGAATGTGTCGCACATTGCAGGCCAACATTTTTTCGCTTTCTTCGCACAGCTCATTTATGTATGTATGTGTGCTAATTAAGAGACTATATAATATTACTATTTATTCTTAAACAGAGTATAAAGACTCCTTTGCTTACCTGACGCAAATCTCCAGGATCTTGTCCCCGCAGGCGGCAGGATCTGTGATAGAGTTGGTTTCCCATTCTCTGAGGGTTGTAGTTATGTTAAACAGGAGACGGTTGGGAATGGCAACGGGCACATTGTACATTAGCTCAGCCTAAAGTAGAGAAAAGAATGGTTCAATACAGGACTGTTATGCTATTGACTTTCAAAAATACTGCTCATCTTTAACTACAACAAGATTTTGGAGAAAAAACAAGTTCTCTTTGTTTCTCGGCATCACTGTGTATTGATATTTTTCTTCTATGTATCTGCATGTATCTGTAATATTTTTTCACCTCTTTCTCTTTACTCTACAGTCCCTTGTTTTGTTTTTCTTCCAAACTTGATATTGTTATTTGCACTGTCAATAGGATCTAAACCCCTCTCTGTGTTTATCCCTCTCTTTATTTCTCTTTATCAGTTGATCTCATTCCTCTCTTCCCATAGCTTCAGAGATGCTAACCTCTTGACACAAAAAACAGACTAAGTATCCTAAAAAAAAAAAATCAGATTTTCACGAAAATTCGACACTACCACACAGGCCCTGGGCCAGTAATTTCAAAAAAATGTTATACCGGTACTGGTAAGACGGTCAAGTAAAATGTTTGCTCTTTCATTAAAATTTAATAAGAAAATAGTAAAGCGAAGTTTTGTTTGGGTTGCGGGGGTTTACTTGTATATGTTTCTATACGATTCCGCGGTTTGTAAGGGTTTTTTTTTTAAAAGATGAAAAATCGTATTTTAAGAGGTGATATCGTATTATCGTATTTCACTCTTATTATCGCACTTAATATGATTTAATCGTACTGGTTGGCATCTCTGTAGCTTCCTTTTCCCTTTCCTTCTTTAACTCATTCTTCCTCCTTTCTAAAGTTGTAGGCCCCTCCACTATGTTCTTTATACAATTAATGATGAAACGTTTAAACTTTATGTTGTACATGACTTGTATGTGTGTCACTATAATCACTGGTTATACTCTTTAAACAAAATAATTTGTATTGTCTTAGTTTATTAATAAAGAATGTTCAAGAAAGAAATAATTATGTATATGAAAACAAACAAATTATGTGGAAAATAAAAATGAACTTAAACTATTGCATTTCTTTCCCCATACCTGGAACAAGACACATCCACTGCCCGTAGCTGTCACTTCCAGCTCCGTCGGCACTTCCTCTAGCTCTTCCCTCTGTAGTACCAGTCTGTTGTGGTTGTCTACCTCAAAACTGACTGCCTGGGGGCCATTGGGGAGTGCCCTCGTAGCGTCCACGTCGATGCTCACGGCGAGAGGGACATCGGGGTCGTAGGCAAGGCTGGCGAACTGAGACAAGGCTTGGAGCCCTAGGACAGTGTCCTGTAAAGATCACAGAGAGGAGATTATTCACAGAATAAGTCTTGTTGGTGCCCTTTCCATCAAGAGTCAGCAAGGCTGTATGAAAAATGGGGGTGTTTCACAAAGATCCTAAGTCAAACTTAACTCTAAGTTGGACTTAAAAATCATGGAGAGCCATTGGAAGCCTCAAGATAAAATATATTCGAAAGCGAAAATTCAATTATTTTAGACATCAAATTTCACATTAAGAACAAGAGATCTCCTTGATAAAAGGAAATATGAATGACTTTAATCAACTATTTATGCCTTATAAAATAACTTTTACAAAATATTTACATAGATGCTACAAACAGTTATCCATAATTGTTAAGTCCAACTTAGAGATAAGTTAAATTTAGGATCTTTGTGAAACACCCCCTGCTCTTGCAACAACTGCTTCAGAGTCTATTCCTTACACTACCCACAATCACAACTTCACCCCTAGACCAGGGGGGTGTTTCACAAAGATCCTAAGTAGAACTTAACACTAAGTGGGACATAAAAATTATGGACAGCCATTGGAGCCTTAAAATGAAATATATTCAAAAGCAGAAATTCAAGTATTTTAGACTTTTTATAAATTCCACATGACAATTTCATTTCATGACAACATGAAATCTCCTTGATGATAGAAAATATAAATGATTTGAATAAACAATTAATGCCTTTCAACATAACTTTTAAAAAATATTTTCAAAGATGCTAATGGCTTTCCATAATTTTTAAGTCCAACTTAGAGATAAGTTCAACTTAGGATCTTTGTGAAACACCCCCCAGCTTCCACTTTAACTCTAACCATAACCCTAAACCATTACTAATGATCTTGAGTCGGTACACAGCAGGAAACTGTGTGAAGAATCACTTGTCTTGAGGAATTATTGACAGGAGTGAAAGAAAGCTTGCCTACTTAAACTTGAAGTTGGTAGAATTACCCCCAACCAATGACAGTTTTCTGAATTGTAGAGGTGTTATGGTCTAGTGGGTATAAATTAGTCAATGATGGACTATGGATCACAAGGTATGGGGTTCAAGTCCCTGCCACATCACTAACGTCCTTTGCCAAGATATTAATCAACATACACATTTGCCACACTCAACCCTGGTGAGGTAAAAGGGTATTCGGTAGGAATTATTCCTTGAATGCATCGAGGGCCATGGTTTACAGAGCTCAAGCCAGGGTAACGATATCCACAGTCACTTGCAAGGGCATGGAGATGTTATATCGTAATGCGATAATCAAATATACCACGCACTGAGAGCCTCCGGTTGAAATTATGGATTCTCTGAGATGACCGGCACAGCACTTTGCTATCACCGAAGATCCATTATTTTACTGGTGTCTTAAAAAGAGTGCATGATTTATTTGATTTATATATCCCTCATTAAAGAATGAAAAACAAAAAAGGTAAAGTAATAAGAAATACATCTGAAAATGGATATCAACTCACACCTTTGTCCAAAATACACTAGTACGCTCCATAAAAAGCACTGCTACAGTGGCTGTAGTGGCGATATTGTGAAAGGCCTATCGATAGCTTTGAACGGCGACTGTAATATCCAGGATAAACCCTGTTTGAGGTCAAGCAATATCCATTTGCTCTTCATGTGGGAGGTATTTTATGTCATGTGAGCCATCTGTGGCCAATCCTTGTAACGGTATATTTTGATGTGAGATATAATAGCGCATTTTTGCAAACATAACGGAAGGCAAAGACGATGGTAACGCGAGCGGAAAAACAATATGCGCATGCGCGAACAAGAATTTTCTCCATCCTGTTGATTTTCATATTATAGCATTCGTTCCCTAATACGACGGAAGAGCTGTATCCCGGTTATTCTCCCGTCTTCTTTGCTTCCGTCGTCTTTGAGAAAGCGCTCTAATATCCGATCACGTACCTGAGTTGAAGAGAAGCCACCGAGGGCATTACGCTGCGTGTTGAGCCACTTCACCATCGGCATGGTTTGAACCAGAACGTCACCAGTGGAGGCATTCTTGTTCATGTACGCAAGAAGGACGTAAGAGGTCATCTCCACAGCAGAGGAGTCGGCCCTGCAGAAAGCGTGACAGTGGGCGTCTTCTTCTACTTCTGTGCTGGGGCTGGTCTCAGGCTTACTCCAGTATCTCTGGCTAGCTGGAAATTAAAAAAAAAAAAAAAATTAAAATCCAATGACATGCACAGTTCACTTCATATCACCAAACTGCACCACAGGAATATTCCTTTCAGTTTCAATCGATAAATCATTCTTCCACAAATCAATCTTTTATAAACCAAATGTATATTCAGATGAACACATAAATGAATGGATGGTTCTTCATTTTTCTTCAAATTGAACGCAACTGAAGTGAACTGATGTTCTTCTGAACACGTTCAGCCAAAGGACTAAATTACGCCTCATTTGAAATTCGCCTCATTTGGATTTGAGCGGTATACACTGCAGCATTTTTATAATTAAAATGATGATGTACATGTAGGAGTAATACACTTCCAATTTCTCTATCTCAATTACACAGAGCTCAGTGAATATGTGTACGACCTTTGATGTACTTCGTTTTTAAAAAAAAGGGGAGGTATACAAATGTGACTTTTATTATCATTATGTGACAAGTTCTTTGTCTTCTTATGAGATCATACATAGCTTACCATCTCCGACAGCCCTTGTGTTCAGGTGGTTGAGGGCAATGGTCTGAGTCGCATATTCTTCACCCAACCCCAGAGCATAGCTGCTGATAGCTAGAGTGTAGGTGTCCATGGTCTCTCCTTCAGACTCGATGCCATTCCTGATGCAGCTAAGACTAGACACCATGTGGGTATCCTGCCAGGGTGTGGGTGAAAAAAGGGAAAATTGTCATTTTTTTGTTTGAGATATGCATGTGTGTTCAGTTAGAGAGTACATTTTAAAAAGTGTTTACTGTTATATCACTTTCATACTCGATGCCATTCCTGGGACCCGTTTCACAAATCCTTTTTTCAATGACAAATGACAAAAATCAGTGACAAATCGGTTGACAACCAATCAGAAGCAAGGATTTCAGTAGCTTATGACAAAAACTGTCATTTATCACTGATGACAAGTTTTGTGAAACACCCCCCTGATGTCACTGAGACCCAAGATCAGGAAGAGATGAAAATAATAAGGGGGGGGGGGTGAAGGGAATATTGCCCTTTTTTTGTTCAAGATATGCATTTTGTACCCCCCCCCCCCCCCCCCACAAAAAAAAAAAAAAGAAAAAAGAAAGAAAGAAGAGAGTTGCTCTTCATATCAGGGATTACATATCAGTATACTATACTCTATCACCTTATATCACTTTACTACATGTATATGCAAATATTACTTCTACAAAGAGATGTTTCAAGTTTACTTACACTTTTAACAAGCGTAAGAGGGACTTCTGAATAGACTAGCTGACTTGGGTTATGTGCGAGGAGTTTTATGTTATCCTTCATTTCTTCATACTACTTATGATCATTAACCATAAGAATGCCAGGCAAAGCACCATACATAACAGGTGAATTGTTCATTACTAGAGCTTCGTCTTCGGAAGCAATAACTTATAATCCATCCTTAAATTGGCCTATTCTTGTAATCATTGCCAATTTGAAGAATACTTACCTGAGGATTAGCGCCAGCCTCTAGTAATGCTATGGTGACAAAGGCGGTCATGGTTACTGGACTCAACACGGAACCCTGAGGCAATCAACAACAAACAACAATGATAAAAGCCTTTTAAGGGTGGTCCACAAGCAAAAACTCAAACAATCATATAAAATGGCAGTATGAACTGATGTATGCGAAGCACAAAGTCCCTTGTGGCCAGGCTCCAGGGCTTGCTCAAGGGCTGTAAGGTTCTAATATCCACTCTGGTGCAATCTTATCCATATTTTGAATTATTAACCACATTTCATAACTAATATTTGATAAATTTCTTTGGTTGAGAATGAACATTAACCTGTTGCTGATTTTCAAACGATATCATTATCATCATCATTCAATTTCACACTTTTCATGGGGAAAATCGGCTGATTAAGTGCATGGATTTCCCCACAGTAACATCATTACCATCACCGTTGTCATCATCGTCGTCATCATCATCATCATCAACATCATCATCGTCATCCTCATCCTCATCATCATCGTCATCATTATCATCATCATCAACATCATCAACGTCATCATCATCAACATCGTCATCATCGTCATCATCATCAACATCATCATCGTCATCATCATCAACATCATCATCATCATCAACATCATCATCGTCATCATCATCTTCATCATCAACATCATCATCAACATCATCAACATCATCATCCTTATCGTCATCATCATCATCATCATCATCATCAACATCATCATAAAGTAACAGACCTGCATCTCCCTGTGGATGACACGCCCTCTTATCACAATGCAGCCGTTCTCATCTCGAGGGTTCCCGCTCAGCCAACGTCTTGACATGTCCAGGTTATCCTCATCGATGTCCATGAAATCTTGGGCCTGGCTGAAACACTTGAGAACAAAAGCGGTCAACCAGGTGCTTCCCTCCCCATCACTCTGGCCGAAGGCACTGTAGGAGTGGTCCCTGAGCTGGTAATTAAGCTCCCGCTGATAGCCTGCAAATAAAAACGGTAAGAATCATGCAACCCCGTGAGAATTCAAAGTAGGATGAAAAGATACTGATTGAAACAAATTTTGAATTTAGTCAGTTTGTAAATTTGGCATTGAAAGATGTTTAAAAAATCAAGGCTATGTGATTCACAAAAGGTCTTCCCCCTCTTCCACCCACCCTTCAATTATGGCAAAGCATAGTAAAATCATTATTTTCTAACTAAATTTTGCATATTCCTTTTCCCACATTATGTCATCCTGAACAAAGTATGCAAGCAGCAATAGTGAAGGGAAGATACATTTGCTTAAAGATTTGTGGAGCCAATGCTGATTTACTCAGATCTTTGGAAAATGCTGTTGCAGTGTGCGTTAATTAATAGCACGTTCAGTTTTAGGATTATTTTGACAATATTTTCTTTAATCAAATGATTTAAAGCTATAATCATGTGGGGCATCTTAGGACTTGAAGCAATCACATTGCAAACATTGACACATCCTATTTTCAAAGGATAATTTTGTTTTTGGGGTTTTTTTTGTATTTTTTTTTTAAACCTTTTTTTTAAATTCAAGAATATTGTGAATGCTTACCACTAGTCATGAACTTGAGTGCCTTGTCGTTAATTTCTGATGTTAGCTGGCCGGTGCGAGACAAGTACTGCATGACGTAGATGTTAGGAGCCATAAAGATCATGTTCTGCTCTCCGCATCCAAACGGCATCCTCAGCAGACCGTCCAGGTTTGACATCACAGGTCCCATGATGTCGCCTGAAGAATAAGAGTAGGTGAGAGACAGAGGGAAGAGAGAAAAAGATGGAGAGAGAGACAGAGGAAGAAAGGAGAGAGACAGAGAAAGGAAGGAGAAAGAGAGAAGTAAGGAGAGAGAGAGAGACAGAAAGAAATAAGGAGAGAGATACATAGAGAGAGGGAGAGAGAGAGAAGCAGGAGGGTGTGATAGTGGCAGTGAGAGAGACAGAAGGAAAGAAAAAACAAAAGAAAGACAAGAACATGAGACTAGTAATTACACAACTACACAATGAATATAACATAAATGTAACAAGGATTTGAAGAGAAGCTCCCAAAATACATTCAAGTAGTATGTCATTAGAATTAATTCTTGGGGAAGTGAGACAACTGAGAATGGGAGGGGGGAGGGTAGGCATGCAATAAAAACTACAGAGGTTATCAATTAGACATAAGACCAAAACTTACCAATAACCTGTATTCTTCCACGAGCGGATCCTTGAACTACTACCGAGGGTAGCCCAAGAGGGATGGTCTGCTCAAAAACCCCATCACTATCTAATGTGAGAAGAAATGACAGTAGATTGAAATCACCAGTATTCATAGAAGTAGTTTAACTTTAGGCCAAATAACAGACCAAACAGGTAACTATACTACTCTTTAATAATTTATCAAATTCATCTGAATAACATTGAAGGTTACAAATTACAGACGGTGCTTTTAATTATTCTATAGAAAAAAGGATTCTTTGGCAAGAATTTACAAAGGAGGTTTAAATCAAACCATGGTCACAAACCATGTGTTTAAACCTCCACCATGGATTAAAATTAGCGTATAAAAGCATATAATCATTAGCGTCTTTTTGGCGACTGAACATGAAAACATAGGAATACTATGCTAAAGGAGGTTTAAAACCTCCCTTGTGAATTTGACTCATTTGATTAGGTATCCAATAAATCAATAAATGCTTTTCGCATCTTACCAGGTTATTATGCAATTCATAATTCATGTAATCAAATTACTCAATGTAGAAATGAAATTTAACTGAAAAGGCACCTGCATAAACAAAAAACAACCAAGGGACAAATCGTGCCATGTGTCTTGTATGACAGATTTATCTTTTATCTACATGTACATGTAAGTATATATTCTATTCAAAATTGAAAAACGTCTTGATATGATGGCTAGTTAATGGTAGAGATAATAAAAGCACTTTTATTTCATGATCATATCAGGAGAGTTATTCATTTTTGGACAAACTAAAAGGATAAAGTCTTATGTTGTAGAGGGAATATGGCAGAGAGTTGCACCACAGCGTTTCCCCTAGCTACAAGTTGCTTACCACTTGGACAGATCAATTCACTGAAAGTCTCTTCTCGCTCTGCACCTTCAGGCTGAAAAAAAGAAAGTACAAAAACACAATCATTGCGGTTGGATGAGCATGTGTGTGTCAGTAAAACGGCGATGAGCTGGAATGTTCCCCAGGGAGTGGGGAGTGTACAGAATAGCAACTGGTCCAGTAACCGGGATAATAGTAATACACTAAGTGCTTTATAAGTGCTTTATAATCCTTGAAAATGTTGATTACTATAAGTGCTGATCTGTACACTCTCTGGCTTGTCAAGAGTGTTGTTTAGTCTTCTGCAAGCATACACTCTGTTTTGACATGATTCCAAAGTTTTTCAATAAGTCTCGCATCACTTCGTCAATTTCTGGTTGTGACCTCTCAAACGTTTGAGCCCGAAAACTAAGTGTAGCTTATAACAGACAAATGGCGTCATTTAATTAATATGTATACACTATGCATTACCAAAACTTAGAACTTATTACAATGAACAAATGGCATAATTTAATTAAAGGGGGTGTGGCAAATACTGGTTAATGCCACCTACGACTTCTTTTGGACAACTGCACGCAAACAAATGGACTTGAATAACAGTCAGCGCCCTAGCGTTCACGAAACAGACAGAAGTTCTCCTCACGCTTCGGTTTTGCATATCTTGTACGCACTTGAATACCTGATTGGCCCCGAGTCAGGCCACAGGAAAGACACCTAGTCTCGTCATGCTACACCCCTTTAATATGTATACCCTATGCATTATAAAAACCTATTCCTGATTTTGTGGGCTACGTACATGACAACCTTTTGAAAATAGAACTCTGGCGATATGAGTCTTTCACTTTTTTTTTAAATGCCATTGACGTTTTTTTTTTGCATCTTGAACTATTATCAAATGGACAAAAATTAAACCGTTATGTGGAATAATAGTTTTGAAAATGTTAATGACAGTTAATTTGCTTCAAAGACTATTACAAAATTGAAAATAATTATGGGACATGAAACTTTTGTGGATTAGGACCGGTCACAATCTTTGCAAAGCTTCTGATATTTCAGTAAGCTCATACAAGCAGAAGGTTGAATCTTGAGCCTGGATTTTTAGCTCTATTTCTTCGTTATTTGTATCAAACTAGGAACCTTCATATTTTATATGGTTTAGAAATCACAATCTCTAGCAGTCTTCGGGAGCTACCTACTTCGTCATTGTTGCAATAAACCTGTGAAATATTAATTCTCAAATTTCTGCTTTAAACAAAACAAATGGCAATTGTATACCAACAATGAAACTTGTAAATTGCATGTAAATATACAGAGTAATTGTTCAGTTTTCAATATCTTTTCATGTGTGATCAATGTATTTTTTAAGCCCTGTACTATTTACTCTATAAAATGAACAACTTCATCTGTAAGCTGCATGTTCGACGATTTGTTTTATCGCGATAAACCAACACAATGCGGAATGATAATGATCTGCGCATGTGCGGGCGGGTTCTCATATATTCTCAAACGAGAATTATGAAGTAAAATAAATATTTTACCTCCACCAAAATGGTGTCTTCAAGAGCATCCGTGACAGGGAAAGTGATGTCATCTGGAGGCATATCGCCACGGTCCTCGTTTGGCATGGCACTGGCGGTAACTAGGAATATTACAATAGACAAACAACAGAGGGAGCTAGTCATTCTGGGGATGGTAAGTAACTATGTAAGCACTTGGCTACTGTGGATAACTAGGTACATGTATAAGATATATGGCAAGACAGCGGAGTAGTTAGTCTGGAGACTAAATGCATCTTTGCCATCACATTAACTCTCTATTAAAGTGCTGTTAGTCTTGAAAATGCCTAAATTCCATGAATGGATCTATTTTTGGGGTGACCAAGAAAACCTAGTCTATCTTCTTAAAAATTCTGAACTAGTTAATGAATTATGTGGTTCAATATGTATGCATATATATAGTATGGTATAATATCTGTAGCAAAATGAACAATGAAACAGGGAACCTCACTTCAAATACTTGTCTCATCATGAAATAAATGTACATACAAGTTCAAACAAAATATTTAAGAGGGTGCAAATATACTAAGATACCTGGTTGGCTGTCTGACACATGTTCCCTTGACAATATCTCTACAGGCATATCCCACACGAACATAACCCTTAACTTCAACCCTTGGCTGAAAACTATACCTTAAACTAGCCCTTATCCTATACCTCAACTCAAACACAATTGCAACCCTAAGCCTAATCCTACATCTTTGACAAAATAATAGAGCGCAGAGAAATTGTCGCCGGAGCAAATATCAGAACACCATCTGGGGGGAGTTTCATAAAGCTGTTCGTAAAGTTACGCATGACTTTACGAACGACTTGAACATGAAGTGCCAGATAGGATGCCCAAAGTTTTTCCTGATGTTTTAACAAAGTGTGACTATATTTTCCAATAACCTCAATTAAATTATGGCAAAAACATACTCTGCATTAAAAATGTTTGTTATGATAAGAATGTTAATCTACATCTGCACAGTTCAACTTAAGTTGATGCAGTTAAAAATCATTGAGTATCCTATTTGGCTTTTCATATTTAAGTAATTTGTAAAGTCATGCATAACTTTACGAACAGCTTAATGAAATACCCCCGGCCCTGGATCATTGTTACCTCTGATTGGCAGGTCGCCCAGCTCCGTAGGTATGATCTCATACTCTAGTGTCTCAGCAGAGTTGCCACACACTTCTATGATCTCCGAGACAGGGCGGGCCTCAATCCTGAAATCGGAAGACTCCGTCATGGTGAGCTGGATCTAAGTAGCATAAATAAAATAAATGAATAATAAACGCCATGAATTTAATATTCCACAGAGGTGTATTTACATCTGAAATGTGGAGTTCCAATATTAAATAATAACAACAACAATAACTATAACAATCATATAAATAGCAATAATTATAAAAATAGTAACACAATATTGATTGGCTTTGAGGGCAATGTGAGAATAATCTGCCATAAAATAATAAAGAAAATGTTACATATTTTGGATCGCCATAAGCCGACGCTGTCATTTTCCAATGGGAATTCCTGGGACGATGTTTTTAAAGTATTGACTTGTACTCACGTTCAAACAGCTGCTCAGGTAGTTGAAGATGGTAACCTTGACAGGGACCTTCTCCCCTCGGATGATGGAGTACGGAAGGGTGTAGGAGAGGAAGAAGGGCTGGAAGGCTCGGATGGATGCAGCCTCCGCCACGCCTATACCATGCTCAGATGAGAGGCAGAAGGCATTAGCTACCCAGTCAGTGATGGTGTGTGGGATCGCTTCTTCTATCACACTTCGCCCATCAGATCTGACAGAGATAAAAACAGCATGAAAGAAAACGCTCAGTGTTGAGACTCTCGACCTCCTAAAAAAAACTTTATGCTTGTCTCATTACAAGAAAAGTGCTGTGGTTTTCCGGATCAAACGTGAACAAGCCTTTTTAAGGCATCTTTTAACAATGTTAAATCTGAGATGCAAGGCCTTACGTGTTATCAGCGTCTGTGATATGGTGTAATATTGAAGCCCTAAACAAATTGCGCTTCAAAATGATCACGAAGTGTCTCAAAAAAGGAAAGATCTTTGAGTGAGTGGTTTTACCATACTCATTTTTCCCCAAAAGACTTAGTGTTATAAAAACCATTGGGAAAACGGTTTTTAAAATTTCGATTTCCAATCACAAATATCTTGATAACCAGACAGGCGATCGGCTTGTAAAAGTCATGGGATTCCTGACTGACCTAAAGGTTTTTAATTATGATTGCAGCATGAGCTAAATCCAGGATTTTGTTTAGAATCTGAGGCAAAGATACCCAATCCCTTTGAATGGTGCTTCTGAGAGAAACATCAGAAACCTAAGGTCTTCTAAAAAGTCTCTCCTTACTATTCCTCAAATAAATACAAAGTTTTATTGCTCACACTCTTTGCAGGCTGCATAAGCAGCCCTTTGGAATAAATTGCCAGAATATATCAAAACTTGTGATACTGTTGACAACTTTAGAACATGTCTCAAAACATTTCTTTTTAGAAGCAATTTCAATTGTTAACCTAAGTAAGATATGCTGAGCATAGACTAGGATCAACTTTAAGTTGGACTTCACTATGGTAGGCCATTCATGCCACTGTTTGTTCTCACCATTTACTGGTATTCGTCTCTCAAGGGACATACAAATCATGGTCACAAATCTACAGCATTTACATTTTTTTATAGTTTATTATTGAAGGAAAAAATATTATTTAAAGGTCATAATTGAGAGACCAATGGTGAGAGAAACGAGTGGCATAAATGGCCTGCCATAGCTAAAGTCCAACTTTAAGTCGATCTTAGTCTATGTGAAACACTCCCCAGGATCATCACAGATATGTACCGGCGCTACAAAAGAAGCCACCGTTATTATTCCTTATCATCACCTACCCCAGTCTCTTGAGTTCCCAAAGCCATGTTTCGGGGAAGTAGCTGCGCAGCTCTGTAAGCGGGGCTGCCTGCTGTACATCCTCATTCACATCATCAAAATCACTCTCTATCGGCATTGCCATGGGAGAATCAAAAACCATTTGAGGCATTGGTTCTCCAAACTGAATTTCGGGCATTGGACCTGGTAGGCCTCCTCTAAAATTAAAGTCTCTTCTTGGAAGGTGAAAGTATACACATGCTGGTGCTGTATGGAAAGAAAGAAAAAAAAATAACTGTATTTATATAACACATTGTTCCAAAGGATACAGAGCACCGTAGTCTAAGGACAAATTAAAAAGAATTGCAGAGGTATGTTTTCAAATGATATTTGAAGATTTCAAGTGAGGTACTATTTCTTAGAAATGCAGAAAGTTTGTTCCATACGCATGGCGCAAAGAATCAATGGATTTGACTGAAGCCAGCCTTTTTTTACGGAAATTGGGAATGAGAAAAGAATGAGCTGATGTAGATCAAAGTGAATATGAATACAAACACTCAATGTCTATATTGTACTACCTATTATATCAAAGTGCCAGTAAATATTAATATCTCCTTTATAGTTTTTCGTTCCATTTCTGATTTATTTCCATTATAACCAATTGAATACTAAATTTGTCACTTCCCATAGGCTATTGACTACAACAGCCACCCTGTTCCCTGTAGGCAATGGGTAAAAAACATAATATATACATTCTTAGATAAATTAATAAGTTAATAAGATAAGTAAGTAAATCCGATAATAAAATTCAAAAGATACAGATCTAAATAAATACTAGAAATTTAATTCGTCATGGGGACGAATTAGGTGGTCTGACTGTGTTCAATACCCAATAGATATTCAATAAATTTGAATATTTATTATATAGAGAAAGGGAGAAGTTATATAGAAATGTAAACAATGATGATCATGATAGTAATGGTGATGACGATGATGATGATCATGATGATGATCATGATGATGTTGATGATTATCATCAACAGACCACGATGACATCAGACTGAAAAAAATGAGAGAACATTTAGATAGTATATAGTCTCAGCTAAAACATACTCAAAAATCAACAAAAATCAAGCCGAAATAACGGCGATATTGCTCGCAAAAGACAAGAATGTACAATCCAGATTTGAGAAAAAGTCATCTCCCATAAGGATTACACGCAAAAAGTAATGGATCAAGTGATAATAGGGTAATAATAAAGTAAATATGGTTGTTTATTACATTATTTGCGATTGTACGTGTTTTAATATTCAAAGGAGATGGTAGAGTGAAAGGTCAAAAAGATAAAAAAGTGAAGAAAAAAAATTGTTGGAGACGCCCGGACTCGAACCAGGGACCTCGAGGTCGGAAGTCAAGTGCGTTACCGATATACCAAAACATTTCCCATAGAGATTACACGTAAACGGAAAATGGAATCCTCAAATCCCACTCTGTAAGTGAAATATAAGCATGATCCCGGCATCTGATCGAAAAATAAAGGGCACACTTGTGATAGCTTATTGTCTCAGCTACAACATACTCAAAGCTCAGCATAAACAAAGATAAAACGACGGAGATATTGCTCGCGAAAGACGAGAATGTAGAATCCTGTTTTGAGAAAAAGTCATGTCCCATAGAGAATACACGCAAAATGTGAAAAATTGACATGCCTCCTTTAATCGATGGATTTTGTATAGGCATGTTTTTGCCCATGTATGCTATGTATTACAAAAGCTCGCGCGCACAGTAATTATCTTAAACGGACGCTCATTCCATTATTAATGGGCAGAAAAAGGTGAACAAGGTATCAAAATGCTTGGAAAAATGTGGCAAATATGATGACAAAGAAAATTTGGCGATTCTATGTTGGAAAATGCAATTACGCGCGAAAACGCGCGCGCGTTTTTTTGCAAAATGCTTAAAATGGCCGGAAACGTATGCAAAATAAATTTGAGACGATTTAGAGCATTTTTATTTTTTGCGCGTGCGCTGACGCGCGGACGTACGCATGCGCGTGCGTTTTCTGACCTGAAATTGACCGGACGGATATTGACCTTAATCATGATAAATATGAATGAGAAATGCCTTTCCGTTATGAAGATATGATCATGAGTTGAAAGTACCTAAAAAAACACAAAATGGCGCCTGGATGACGTCATGAAGACTTGATGACCTTGAAAATGTTACTCTGACGTCTCATGACGATGACCTATGACTGTGCCAAAATTGAACGAAATTGACTGAACTGATCTTGAGTTATCCTGTTAACAAAAAAGTGTGCAAATAAATAAAGATAAAGAATAATAATAAAGAAAGAAAATTCTGACGAAAACAATAGGTGGTCTGCCATTGACAGACCACCTAATAATTTGGATGTGTTATAGAACTCATTTCTATTTATCCAAACTTTCCAGACGAAATTGTTAGCAACCTTGAGAAACACTTACGGCACATGCTTCTCCTTTCCCAGCAGGGTCTGGTTTCCAGCTTGAGATCAGTATGGACACCTACACCAGCAGTCTGAAAGTGGATAGAAGAATCGTCAGATCAAAGATTCACAAGCCAGGCTGTTTTGGGGATTTGGGATCCCAATGCAACCATAAACCTAACATGTATAATGCTATAAAGCCAGTAGTAGCTTTAATAGCAGGGACCAATATGAAGAGGGGGGCACCGGTCTTGCTCGGTGGATGAAATGCAAATCAATACAATAATTCATTGGGGAGAGGGTGTAGGAGAGGTTACTAATCATTTTCTTAAATTTCATTTTTATGTCCCCTTTCAACCCTCCCTTTTTTCCCTGTCATTTTCTCCTATTTCTGTTTCTGAAACATTTTTCACAACTCTTTAGGGGCACATGCCGATGTGGCCCATTTAAAAACATTCCACACAATAAAATAAAATTGAAGGAAGTAACTTACCCTGAAGCCTTCAGCGCTGTCCACATGCCTGCTTGAGAATGAAGAAGATGAGCTCTCTGGGCAGCTTAAATCATGTGATCCTTCGACAACATTCAGGCCACTCAAGGGATTCAACACCTGCAGTAAAAGCACAAACAGTTATATCGTAGCAGAACAAGTGTAGTTGTTGTTGTAGTGGTAGTAGTAGTAGTAGTAGTAATAGGTAGTAGTAGTAGTAGGTAGTAGTAGGTAGTATTAGTAGTAGGAGTAGTAGTAGTAGTAGTAGGTAGTAGTAGTAGTAGAGGTCGTAGTAGTAGTAGTAGCAGCAGTAGTAGCAGTAGTAGTAGTAGTTGGAGTGGTAGTAGTAGTAAAGTAGTGGAAGTGGTAATATCAAAAATTGAAATAACATACACTTGTATTAAGAAAGAGTACCAGTAAATAATAATATTAAAAGTCCTAGTCAAGAAAGCCCTCACGCTCATGTAGCATTGCCTTGTGCAATTTCATTAGACACTGATAGCTAGCTAGCCCTTCCACAAGTTTCAAGCAATTTTCTCAATAATGTTCTCAGAAAAATGTGTAGAATTCAAATTCATGAGAAGGGTGTAATATGAATACATGGTTGCTTGGATTGGTGAACTGAGTTGGTATATGGCCATGCGTTTAGGAGAGAGGACAGTCATTGGTTTCAGACAACTTCCATCCAGGCTGCTGGCTCGCCTCAAAACCCTATGAGAGACTTTGCAAGACCGGGAAAAGTATGCTAGAAGAAGTCATGAAAGGTCATAAAAGGTGTCGTAGATGAGTGGATATTTCACCGGACTGTGGAGCACAAGGTCCGGGGTTCAAATCCCACTGCGGCACTAATGTCCTTTGGCAAGACGTTGATCTACATTTGCCACTCTCCACCCAGGTGTTAAATGGGTACCAGATTTAGCGCTCTGAGCCTTATGGGAATGGCGCCCTAAATGTTCATTGTATTGTATTGTATTGTATAGGATGCGAAAGCTAATGTGCTTAGATTAGCAAGTGTGCGCTTGTAAAAATGACGCCTGGCTGGAATGCTCCCCAGGGAGTGGAAAATGTGCATACATTGTGTGCGGGTAAGCCTGAATCATATGACCGGGGTAATAATATATATATATCTGTAAAGCGCTTTGAGAGGGCCTTCGGTCCTGAAAAGCGCTATATAAGAACTAGAAATTTAATTCGTCACGAAGACGAATAAGGTGGTCTGTCTAAGTCTTATGATAGATTTGAGAATGGGAGAAGTTATATAGACATGTAAACAATGATGATCATGATGAACATGATGATGATCATGATAGTAAAGGTGATGATGATCATGATAATGATAATGTTATATGATGATAAAAACGATAATATTAATGATGATAATGATCATGATCATGGTGATATTGATGATCATCATCTTCAGACCATGATGATGATGATGATAATGATCATGATCATGGTGATGTTGATGATCATCATCTTCAGACCATGATGATGATGATGATGATGGTGACATTGATGATGATGATGATAATGATGATATTGATGATGATGATGACGATGATGAGTATGAGCATGATCCTGACATCTGATTGAAAAAATGAGGAAATATTTAGATAGCATATAGTCTCAGCTACAACATACTAAGATTTGGTTGAAAACTGTTTGAATAACCACCGAGACACTGGTCAAAACACATTGTCAGGCAGATTCATGTTTTGAAAAAAGTGACCTCCCATAGACATAACACACAAATATGACAAATCATGCATTGTCGCCTTTAATCGAATATTTTACTATGATGACGTCATCTAAATGAAAAATAAATGACATATTTCTGGTAGAGAATTAGCTCAGCTACATTATATCGAAATCTGGGAGAAAATCGATCACTGATAAGCGAGATAATCTCAATTAAACAAAGACAAAAATGACGTCATCAACAAAATACATTTTCTTTAGTTTAGATGCAAATATGAAGATTTTGTTTCACTTTGAACGAGTCAGGGTGGTATGAAATCATATCTCCAACTCGTGCTCTTTCCATCCATGATATAAAAATTGGGGGTCGACGGACTATCTGAAGAGCTATTTCGATTTTTAAAATGGCATGTTTTTGATCAAATTTGCATTATATTGCCCATAGCAGTACGCGCGGATTTTGAACTTTGACGCACGCTCACGGCCTTATGAAATATGAAGAGTGACTGAAATTAATGTAAATTGTCAATTACGTTAAGAGGAATCAAAATCATGTAAACATTTTGAATTTGACCTTTTCCGCGCGCTGTGAGCGCGCACACCGCGCGCGGGGACTTTTACGGACGGACAATTTTGAAATGCTTAAAATGACATGATTCGTACTCTCGTTTAATAGTTTAGTGATTTTGAGCAATTTTAAATTTTGACGCGCACATACGCGCGCGTCATGACCTTTATGTGACCTTTGATGACATGACCTGTTGAACCTTGACCTGAAGTATATGTGATATGAATATGAATGAACTATGAGTACGCATCATGAAGATAAGATGGATAACGTGATTTCACAAAATGGCGCATGGATGACGTCACGATAACCTAATGACCTTGAAAATGTTCATGTCATGTCTTATGACAATGAACTATATTTGTGCCGAAATTTATTGAAATTAACTAAACAAAACTTGAGTTATCCGGGGCACAAAAAACGGGAAGAAATAAAAATAAATAACTAGAAATTGAATTCGTCATGGTGACGAATTAGGTGGTCTGTTTTCAATTTTATGATCATTGAAAAGTCAAAAAAGAAAAAAAAATGAAGAAAAAAAATTGCTGGAGACGCCCGGACTCGAACCAGGAACCTCGAGGTCGGAAGTCAAGTGCGTTACCGATATACCAAAACATTTCCCATAGAGAATACACGTAAACGGAAAATGGAATTCTCAAATCCCTCTTTGCAAGTGAGATATGAGCATGATCCCGGCATCTGATCGAAAAATAAAGGGCACACTTGTGATAGCTTATTGTCTCAGCTACAACATACTCAAAGCTCAGCGTAAACAAAGATAAAACGACGGAGATATTGCTCCCGAAAGACGAGAATGTAGAATCCAGTTTTGAGAAAAAGTCATGTCGCATAGAGAATACACGCAAAATGTGAAAAATTGACATGCCTCCTTTAATCGCAAAAATACGCCATGATGCCTTTGTCAAAATGAAATATTGTTGGGACTGCATTTGTAGAAAATATTCTCAGGTAGAACATATCAAAATTTGAAAGAAAATTGATCAATATTTACAGAGATACAATCAATTTTTCAAAAATCTTCTGACGCCATAATATGCAAATTGAAATTATGAGTTCGGTGGCCATTATGATGACGTCATGAGTTAATTGAGGGTCAAATGACACATGAAATCATATCTCCAACTCATGCTTTTTCCAACCATGATATAAAAGTTGGGGTCAGTTGACTATCTGAAGAGCTATTTTGATTTTTAAAATGGGATGTTTTTGATCAAATTTGCATTATATTGCCCATAGCAGCACGCGCAGATTTTGTACTTTGACGCGCGCTCACGGCCTTATGAAAAGTCAAGAGTGACTGAAATTAATGTAAATTGTCATTTACAGTAAGAGGAAGCTAAATCATGTGAAAAAAATTGAATTTGACCTTTAACGCGCGTTGTGATCGCGCGCACCACGCGCGGGGACACGTACGGACGGAAAATTTCGAAATGCTTAAAATGACCTGATTCGTACTCTCCTTTAATAGTTAAGTGATTTTGAGCATTTTTAAATTTTGACGCACGCGTACGCGCGCGTCATGACCTTTATGTGACCTTTGATGACATGACCTGTTGACCCTTAACCTGAAGTATATGTGATATGAATATGAATGACCTTTGCTTATGCATCATGAAGATATGATGGATAACGTGATTTCACAAAATGGCGCCTGGATGACGTCACGATAATCTGATGACCTTGAAAATGTTCCTGTCACGTCTCATGAGAATGACCTATGACTATATTAAAATTGAAAGAAATTAACACAACCGATCTTGAGTTAACCGATAAACAAAAAACGGGAAGAAATAAATAAAAATAAAGAATAAAGAAAATTCTGACGAAAACAATAGGTGATCTGTCGAACGACAGACCACCTACCTAGCTATTATTATTATTATTATTATTATTATTATCTGGGTCCCAATTCACAAAATTTGTCATCAGTGACAAATGACAGTTTGTGTTATAAGCTACTGAAATCCTTGCTTCTGATTGGTTATCAGCAGATTTGTCACTGATTTTTGTCATTTGTCATCAAAAAAAGGCTTTGTGAAACAGGTCCCAGGCCTCATCCAGGTAGATGCTGAAGACAGGTAGGCTTGGAAGAAGGCCATAAGGGAAATAAAAAGTTTGACCCCACATCCTGGGAGAAACAAATGCAGAACAGATGTTAAATGATGATGCTGCTAACCTTTGCTTTAGAAAGCTGATTGTTCCCACCCATTATGTGCACACTCCTATCCACCACACCCAAAGCACAGAGTGAAGAAGGTCGTGCGTTGAGGGCTATGGAAGCGGTTTGGCCCGGTCTTATCTCCCTCCCATCAAGGAACTCCAACGATACCTGAAAGGAACACAAGACAGGTTGGTGGTTGTGACTACATGATTGGTCTGAATTCCAGAGCAGGATTAAAGCTGCCATACAACCCAAAGCTTTCACATGCACGAAAAGTTTGCGAATGTCATGAGTTATAGTTTTCATCACTTCTGTGTCAGATTTTGTTGTTGATCTTTCCAATGTTCACACCATTGTTCATCTACTTGTTTAATTCTCTGTATCCAACTTTACTTTGATAAACAAATGATTTTAGCAATAAAGAATGTCCATTGTTTGAAATATTAGCCAACCTTAATAGACAACTACTCTGAAAGAAAGCAGAAAAGTCAGAGAAGCAGACCGGTAAATTGAACAAACAGGAGATTTAAACCTGGAAAATTTCTTATTTGTTCTAACACACAAGATGACTAAATTATCAATTTTGTCAAAATGTATAAATCAGGAGGGTCTTTTGTTTAACCTATACCTATTTGACCTATACATAATATGCTATCCATAATATATTTTGAGTAGTGCCCTCAGGGAGAAGGCACTTTAATAGGAGAAAAGCAGAAATTAATATTTGTGTATACACAATGTCAGAGTGTTCATTGACTACATCACAATCCCGACTGACCAAATGTCCAATTTGAGAATCGCATAGACTTAGTAATCCCATATTTCACACATTCATACTTTCTTATTATTGGTCCGCATTCATTTCTAACTAATTCAAAGGTTGGATTGCCTTTAAATGGGAGTGATTAAGTTTCGTATTTGGAATTTCGGGGGAAGCTTAACAATAGTTCTACCTGATTTTTGAAAGCAGAAGCCATCTTGAAATGAGTGCTTGCACTGACCACCTCCATATCATTTCGGATGTAATAGACAAGAATTTGGCTTTTTGGCGACATCTCGGCGACAGCGTCAAAGGAAAAGACAGTGCTGGTCCTTGTACCATTGGTCGCATAGTCTTGCAACTCGGGCTCAATCGTTTCTAAAGACAAAATATTAAAGAAAGGTAAACCTCTTATAAACTAAACATGAGCACTTTATATGGGAACACAATAAATACACATCACATGTAGCACTGTCATCAAAAAAGCTGAATAATTAACAGTCACAATATTACAACGCTTAATACTACGTTTCTCACAACAATACATTCGTAGTAATTATTACCCCGATCATTAGGTTCAAGTGCTAATCCACATATGATTGGCTGTTGAGTGATGTTGCCATGGTAGTTAAAGGCATCGTTTAACAATGTTTAATCTGAGATGCACGGCCCTACGTGTTATCAGTGTCTTTGATATGATGTAATATTGAAGCCCTAACAAAAATTGCGCTTCAAAATGATCAAGAATTGGCTCAAAAAAGTAAAAATCTTTGAGTGACCGGTTTTACCATACTCATTTCCCCCAAAAGACTGTAGTGTTATGAAAACCGTTAGGAATACAGAAAATTTTAATTTGAATATCTTGATAATCAGACAGGCGATCAGCTTGTAAAAGTCATGGGATTCCTGACTGATCTAAAGGTTTATAATTATCATTGCAGCATGAGCTAAATCCAGGATTTTGTTTCAGAATCTGAGACAAAGATACCAGATCCCTTTAATATTGATGGCAATGTGACCATCAATGGTAAGTTTTCTGCAACAGGGCCCTTATCAGTTTGCTATAAAAATGCTTAAAGATAAACAATTATCATAATCATTATTAAGATGATAATTATCGTTAGTCCTTACACCTACCATGACCATTTCGGTGGGGAGGCCAGGAATGTCGCCGGAGTTGTCGTCTAGCTCGCGAGGAGGCCGAGGTAGAAGCCGCAATTTGAGAGACGAGCTCAGAATGAACAACAGCTGGTAGTTCTCCTTGAGTTGTGGTCTGGCCATCCTTGGTCCAACTGTAACTGCTGTTAGCTACGATTCTTCCTCCAGATATTACCTATGAGAGGGAAAGAAGCAAAGAGATTACAGAAATGATTTTAGGGAAGTGGATCCATCATGTTTTGTGTATACCTTAAATCTCCGTGCATAAGACGCACCCCTATTTTGGGGGCACTTTTTTTTTTTTGCCGACTCTGTAGGCAGCAAGCTAGATCCGTGTTAAAAAAAGCATGCGGGGAAGGACCTTTACTTAAATGCAAGGTGCAGTTGAAGGTGCCGATTTGTTCCTGTGAACTTGTCACAAATAATAGTAACAATGTCATTTTTAAAACTAAACATGACAGATAAAGTCCAAACAGAAATAGGTAGTGTTGTTGTAGTTCGATGCTGTGCTATCACTATAACCCAGGTGATAAATAGTGAGAGTACATTACTGTTGCAACTTTGTAACCTGGATTACAGATTATATAATCTAGTACAGTTTTACTGTACCACTTTAAATAACTTCCTACAGTATCTTACTGTGACTGTATTGGTGCGGGTGGTGAGTCAACATACCTTGTATGACTGAGCTGGGAGACAGTGCCAGGCACCCCCGACTTTCAAAAAAAAAATTGGAGGGGAAAAAGTGTGTCTTATACACAGAGATTTACGGTAACCCAAAGGCAGCATAGAGTAGTGGTCTCGGAAACAGGACACAGGGGTTCAAAGACAGTAAATGAACTTGTGCCATTTAATTAGAGACATCCATCTCCCAGACCCTCAGATTGGTCTTTTTAAAGCCATAGGTCCCTTGGAGCTTATCTGCAAGCAAATACATGCTTTCTACTATATACAGTAGGCATTGAAGAAACAATCTAGCCACAAACCATTCCATGTACATTAAGCAGGGCTCCAAATGAACATTATTCGAAGGGGTCTGGATTATTAAAAAAATAGAATCTGTATGCATGAGCATTGTGTACATTTTTTGAAATTGTTGGGGTCAGGACTGAGAATTTGGGTGCCTGTGTGTTAATTGAGCCCAGCATTAGTTATAAGTCAAGGTAAATACTCATAAGATGACCCATTTAAACCACATACTCTCGTCCGCTTCCCTGGTATTTAATGTACATGTAGTACGGTACGTGCAGCTCCATTTGATAATAGTGGATTACAGATAGTTCATGTTTGATTATTAGTTGTTTTTACATGTTTGTACAGGTTTTTACTACCTTACCCTATAGAAGAACTGAATCTGTGTTTCATTCTGGGGCAAGGTGAATTCTAGTTGGACAGGAACAATCTGATTGATAGAAACTGTCCCTTCAATATCAGAGATTTGCAGAAAGGATCCACTAGGTGAGTACCATGCATTGACTTCCTTGGACTCGGATGTTTGTGGCATCGTTCGGATCGGGCCACTGGGGGGCATAAGAAGAATAAGTGGCTCAAGTAGTTCAGCCTGATAAGGGGTGATAAAAAGAAAGAGACGTTATTATAACAGAATCATGAAGGAAATAGGGTGATACGAAGGCCTGATCATAACAAAGATTTGTCAACATTGAGCAATGGGTTATTAACTGTTTGGGTTAAGAATATCTTCATCCAGAAGTAGAAACAGGTACATGTATCAACCATTATAAAAAAAACATGTCATTTAATCATTTAGGCTGATAGACATTCGGTCTAATATCCAATTAGCCTACTACCCACTTGGTCCATTGTTTATTTAGTCTAAATCCCAGTTTGTCTAATTCCCGTGTCTCTACCATACATAAGGTCTAATAATCATTTGATGATTATTATTATTCATAATTAAATGAATATTAGGCCATGTGTATAGTAGATGGGCTGGGTGTAGAACATATGGCCCGGGGGGGGGGGGGGTAATCAGATTTGGTTTAGACGGGGGTGTGCCGCTCAAGCCTCGAAACCCCGCTACCCATTATTAGTGGGACCCATGTTTAGGGATTTTTTGTGAAAAAGTCACCCATTAGAGCGGCACACCCTGTATGTCCTAATATATACCCCCACCCCCCCCCCCCCCCCTGGGCATATGGCAATAGACCAATTGGGTAGTACTAGTAGACAAGCTGGTAGTAGACCAAACGACAATAAACCATCATTTCCAGGGCACGTTTCTATATCTAACATTAAAAAAAGAACAGGACAGCTCACAAATTATTTTTCACCAGCACCATGCAGCACCCAACCTTCTCTTTAAAATACACCATGGATTGCCATCGAACCCAGTTCATTACTGGTGTACGCTGAATGGGCCTTGGCGGGGGAGTCTCTGGTCTCTCTGGGAGCAGACATGTGCAAAATTTGATGCACGTTGTTGATGGTCCATTATTTAATTTATACTGGGAATCTCGCTCAACAAGCCTAGCTTTTATGAGATTCCCTTTTTTCCCCTCAGTTATATCAAGCAATACCGGTATAAAATATTTTGTCTAATTCTCAAACTTAAATGTACTCTGTAAACTTATTTGATTACGAACATACTTGTCAGTATTTCGTTACTTGTCTAATTCATTTGTTCTATTATATATTGTATTACTGTATGGTTTATATGTCATTTAATTTGTGGATATTTGAGTGGAAAAAAAAAATTAAAAAAATAAAATCAAAAATTACTGTAATTCGGAATGAGGTGGTTGAAGATGTGCGAGGTGTATCGAACACAAAGTCGACCGTGCCATCGGGTTGGGTATCGAGGAGCTGAGCTGGGTAGTAGGGCCGTGAAACGTTCACACCCTGAACACCTGCTGATGATCCATCTGGATGAGTCAATACAATCTGAAATAAGGAGAAAAAAATTGGCTTATTGAAAGTATAATTCCATGTGAAATTCAGTCATGACAACACTATAACGTATGGAGTCTTTAATTGTACATCTAGCATCGAAGTCACTACCTAAGCACCAATATTCTCTCATCTAAAAAATGTTGACAAGTCCCTTTAAAGGCATCGTTTAACAATGTTAAATCTGAGATGCACGGCCCTACGTGTTATCAGTGTCTGTGATATTGAAGCCCTTAAAAAAAATCACGCTTCAAAATGATCAAGAAGTGCCTCAAAAAAGTAAAAATCTTTGAGTGACCGGTTTTACCATACTCATTTCCCCAATAGACTGTAGTGTTATGAAAACCGTTAGGAAAATGGAAAATTTTATTTTGATTTCCAATCATAAAATATCTTGATAATCAGACAGGCGATCAGTTTGTAAAAGTCATGGGATTCCTGACTGATCTAAAGGTTTATAATTATCATTGCAGCATGAGCTAAATCCAGGATTTTGTTTCAGAAAATCTGAGACAAAGTTACCGGATCCCTTTAATCATGTCTCTGAGTATTCTCATGGCTTAATTTATATATCTAGAACACAACAAACCAACCTGCCCATTATCCTGGGGCGACCAAAATTTTGAATCAATATCACTTGCTTCATATGGCAAATTGACTATGAATTTACTAGCAAAATATTCTCCTCATTAGAGAAAACAATCGATCATTTGTAAATTAACACCGATCCCTAATTTGGATAGAAAATAGAAAAGCCTCTGGATTATATAGAAGGGGCAAGTAAAATTTGGGCTGGCATGAAAAAGGGATTTCATGTTTAATTGCCTGTTTGGGCAAATTAAAACAATTTTTTTGGTAGCATCCAGCTTACCTTTCCATGGTATGGTAATAAAGGTTTGAAAACATCAGGACCTTGAATCTCCACTTTGACGTCATATTGCTCTATTTTGGTGTCACTGCTGGTGGCATTCATAATCACACCTGCAATTTACAAAATAAAACAAGGCAGAACATGATATCTCCACTTTACAACATAATATCCTACACTGAAAAATCTACACTATACAGAATAAAATACCGTAAATAACGTTGTATAAACCGCCCTCGTGTATTAACCGCACCCCTCTTTTTCGCCCTTAAAAAAAAAAAAAAAAAAAAAAAAAACTTTTTTTTTTTGTGTGTAAGATCATTACGTACTGTAAATTAAAAAACAGTAGGGACCTAGGATAGAACCTTGTGGTACACCATGTAATAGAAAAAAAATTGGAGGAATTATTATTATAAACTACATATTGAGTTCTATCAGAAAGATTACTTTCAAACCAAGATGACAGACAAATTTGAGTGTTGTTCTAGTTTCCGAGTGGTGAGTCAACACACCGATTACCGAGCCGGGAGACATTGCCAGGCATAGCGCCAGGTGGAGGGGCATAAACTTTTGGTGTACCGTGTATAAACCGCACCCCCGACTTTGAAATTTTTTCGGCGGCAAAAAAGTGCGGTTTATACACCGTTATATACGGTATGGCAATATTCTCCATGTACATGAATAAACACTTTTTCAGTTTAAATTTTACCGTAAGATTTTTTTTCGAGGCCATCATCCTAGTCAACTAGTCAAGCATCGCTTATGATTGCGGTCTCTTGCACTTTTTCCACAGATAGTTCCGATAATACTTTAAATTTATGGCAATATGTTATAGAAATATTAAGTTTTGTTATTATATGCATATATGTAAAACTAGATGGAATTCGACTGCGCGCAGTCGAAAATGATGCCTCCGTCATAGAGCAATTTTACAAACCAAAACAGAAGAAATTTTTCGAATTCAAGTTCAATTATAATCCATTGACAGGTTCTCAGAATATCGTGATTACAAGCAATTTCTCATATACATATATGACCCTTTGATCTTTGACCTCATGACCCTAAAATCTACTCAGTTCATTGGCTCTGCAAGATGGCCTGAGTTAAATAGTAATCCATCTGTCAGTTCTAATGAGAATGCGTTCACAAGCTATTTTTGCATACATAATGAGCCCATGACCTTTGACCTTATGAACCAAGAATCTACTCAGTTCATTGGCTCTGCAAGTAACATACATGACCTAATTTTGGCAGGAATCCATCAATCGGTTCTTGAGATAACGCGATCACGAGCTGTTTTTGCATACATAATCTGCGCTGTGGCCTTTGACCTTTGACCTCATGACCTCTAAATCTAATCAGTTCATCGGCTCTGCAAGTAACATACATGACCTAAGTTTGGCGGAAATCCATCAATCGGTTCTTGAGATAACGCGATCACGAGCTGTTTTGGCATACCTAATGAGCCCTGTGACCTTTGACCTTTGACCTCGTGAACCCAAAATCTAATCAGTTCATTGGCTCTGCAAGATACATACATGACCAAAGTTTGGCAGGAATCGATCAATCGGTTCTTCAGATAACGCGATCACAAGAACGGGACGTACGTACGTACAGACGTACAGATGTACGTACGGACGGACGGACAACCCGAAAACATAATGCCTCCGGCTACTTCGTAACGGAGGCATAAAAAAACTTGTTGACATGAAGATATTATTGTTTGTATCATTCCTTACGTTTATATGATCTTTGCTATTCAGTTATTAAATTTGGAAAAATGCAGAAATTTAGACAATTTAAAAAAATCAAATCAATACTGTACAACATAAAATAATGAACATACCGGTATGTATATTAAGGGATAATGCAAAGGTTTGTGAAATTTTGAAAATCGAATGGATAGTAATTCTTTAAGTTGTTGATATATTTATATTTCAAACAGGCCTAAGGCCATTCCATGGTAGCTGTGACCATGAAAATCTCAGAATATGCAGTTCTGGTATATAATTTCCAAACAAGAACAGCAAATTGGTTGATTGTGGTCAAGAAACATTGTTTAAAAGATAAAGTAATATCAGTCTTGAGAGGGAGCTATACAACATAAAAAGAGTTTATTATTTACAATTTCATCACTTTAGACACGATTTCAACCGCGACAAGGATCATTGAATATTGTAAAAATGCATATGCTTCCAATGTATTCATTTGAACCAAATATATGACCCCATACCAAAACTTTGTATTACCTATAACATGTTGCAATAACAAGAACATAATGTAATCCATATCTTTGTACTGCATATTAATACAAAGCAATATCTACATATACATTGTTCAACATAAAATAACCATGGTTCACTACCTTAGCTCCCATTTGCTTCCTTTTAAAGGTAAAACTTAAACCTTTTCAGGTTAAAAATGTTACTGGTTGAACTTTGTACATGAATAGCTCTGTTTGAACTAGCATGGAAAAACTTTAAAGAGTTTCAGGGAAAAGTGTTGTTGTAACCTCTAGCTATGAGACAATATCACCTCTTTTGCATTTCTTGTTTTCTGAATGCTTTTCAAAAGAAATTTTCACTCTGTTTGTTTTAATAGATCATCATAAAAATGACACACTGTAGCTTTAACAATACAGGAAACTATGGGGCCAAGGTCTTTCATTCCAAATAAGGGTACATTTTTCACAAGCTACAGCTGTGTTTATGGAACAAATTGTCTGTTTAGAGCCAGAAGGGCATCAACTCTGTGTGAAAGTATTTGAGTTCAACTTAAAGTCCCTTTCGGCTCCAAACAGAGGAAATCATCTGTGTTGAGTCGGGACAAAAGGTCTCCATGTACTTCTGTTTCCTTCCTAAGCAATTCAAATCAGGAAATGTTTTTCTCTCCTCGAGCCAAACGACATCCATATACTTGTACTTGTATAGACTGTAATTGATAAACAGCTTGGAGGGAAGCTGCTAAATTGCATTACCATCTTTACACATCAAATGATAATAATTAATAACTGGATTTATACAGTGCCTGTTCCAGAGGATACAAGGTCCTGCCCCTTAGTCTACTGACAAATTAAGAAGAATTGTAGAGGCTGTATGTTTTGAGATGTTTTTTGAAGTATAGTCAGGTGAAGTAATAGCTCTTTCAAACCTCAGAAATGCAGCAAGTTTGTTCTATTGGCATGGGGCAACGGATTGAAAGGATTTGAAACCAGCCTGTTTTTTGGGATTAGGGAATGAGAAAGGAAGGAGATGGTGTCGATTAAAGTGAATATGATGATCACTGATGTTATTATCATACAGAAAGGACCTCAGAGATATATTATATAAAACAAATGATGCAAATCCTCATTCATTGCAAGATCTATCGGCTCTCAAAAAGCCTGTGTCCATCTATTCAAAAGCATGATTTCTATATAATGACACATGGCTACTGGGCTAGTTTGCCTACCTGTGCCTCTTTCTGTAAAGTTAGCGAAGACATGCAAGTTCTGCTCAAGGTCAAAATGCCGCCCTCTTATAACTTGTGCGGTTAAATCGGCTTCAAAAGTAATGTCCTTGCATCCTGTGTCCTCATCAGCTTCCTAATTATCATACAAAGATCAAAACATTTATTAATGCACACAGATTATAGCAGAGATTAGGGATAGAGTAACATTTATCAATGTACACAGAAAACACAACATACATATAGGTACATTGCAGAGGTTAGGGAATAATGAATGCTAGAATATGAAGATGGAATTATCTTGTGGAGTATCCGATTGATGTTCTGTTAATATTTCATGATCCTGCACTTAAAAATATAAGATTGTGATGTAAACTGATGGTAACCCTCTGCAAACAGTGTTGATTGTCTTCTTCAAGCCATTGCTGGTCATGCCAAAGCATCAATAAAGAGTATGCACCCCCCCCCCCCCCACCAAAAAAACCAAAAAAACATTATAAACTCAACGATTATTTATGATCATAATCGGTGGCAGCGGTGGGATTTGAAGCAGAGTTATCTTTATAAATGTGCATAGTTTGGCCAGCATGATTCTTTTATGGCACAATATGGCTAATATAACTTTGGCAGGCAGCATGAAATGAAAGAATGTGTGTCATATTATGACCAACTGATACTAAGTAGGCCAAAATATGTGTACCGGTAGATGGCTCTAATTCAAAGCATCAAAGAGTACACAAACTTAAACTATTCCTGAAGAATTCTCATCATTCTCTCTAATTCCCCCCACCCCACTAAAGCATACAAGATCAGTCACTTTGTAATGAAGTTAGCATATTCTTTGTTGATTCTGTGACCTGACCAGGGGGGTGTTTCATAAAGCTGTTCGTAAAGTTACGCATGACTTTACGAATGACTTAAATATGAAAAGCCGAATGGGATGCTCAATCATTATTAACTGCATCAACTAAAGTTGAACTGTGCGGATGTAGATTAACATTCTTATTATAACAAACATTTTTTATGCAAAGTATATTTTTATTTTTTGCCATAAAATAATTGTGGTTATTGGAAATATAGTCACACTTTGTTAAAACATCAGGAAAAACTTTGGGCATCCTTTCTGGCACTTCATATACAAGTCGTTCGTAAAGTCATGCGTAACTTTACGAACAGCTTTATGAAACACCCCCCTGCAGCTTAAAGAGGCCTATGCAGAGTACAACACTGCCCACAGAGGGCAAAGGTCACTTTACATCAGAACATAATAACACTGCCACCTGATACGCCTAAAATGAGGCAAGGAAACGCTTTGGATTCCATTTTCCTTTCATTCAGGAAGCAAACTTTTCTGTTGAGTCCTGCCACCAACATGTTGCTCTTAGGTGTCTTTACGAGTATGATGTTCTGTAGTAAACATCTTATCCGTTTCACTTTGCTGTACTTACCTATACGTCATTACATTGCTATTCGCCACCTATATTTTGAGGGAGGTGGTGAATAACAATGTGCTGAGACACAGGCAAGTACAGTGAGGTGAAGTAGATTTTGTTTTGTTTTAAATGTCAACTCACCTCATCAAAAACAGCTATGATTTCCCTGGGGCTTGAGCGAAATACGCTCGCTAAAGCAATAATTGCAGATATGCGCCCCCGTACCGGCTGACCATATGTATACCTGTTGACAAAACAAACAATTTTTGGGGGTCTTGTTACACATTTGGTAACCGAGTATCCAGGCGCGTACGCAGGGGGGGTTTTGGGGTTAAACCCCCCCCCTTGATTTTTTTTTATGTGTATGTTTTTTTTAACCCCCCCCCCTTTTGAGTTTTTTTTTTTTTTTTAATAATAAAAAAAAAAAAAAAAAAAAAAAAAATTATGCCAATGGCTGACCAAAAAAAGGTGACCTTACCCCCCCCCCTTGAAAAAAATCCTCCGTACGCCACTGCAAATATCCATTGTATACTTAAAACCATAATTATGTTAGACTGTCACGTTGATCCTAAATTTGAACAAATTTGTTGCAATGTAGATATCAAGTGAATTATTGCAAATAGTGCAATTAGTGCAAATATTTTGTAGTTATATTTTTTGTTTAAAAAAAAATTACAGGGGAATTTCAGGGAAAATGATAAGAAAGTAACAACCAAAATGATTATTACTTTGATTACAGAACTGAAAATCCTTTTATTTTTGTATAACTTATCTGTACTTAAGAAGAGCATTTAAAGACAACAAAGTATTTTTATTTCTTCTACATAGCGCAGTTACTATATGAATATACTCTACTGCGATTAATACAACCTTCAAAATTCTGTTTAAAGGCAGTCAAAAAGTGCAGGCTCCTCCAATCAAGTCAGCATTTTTAAGTTTGCTGAAATAGGTCAGTTTTGAGGCGTGATTGACAAGTTAATGGAGTACCTTTAAAGCCTGTCTGTACTTGTTTGGCCAGGAGGGATTATACCACCCAGCGTGGTCACTGACAGGTGGCTCATCAAATCAGCTCTCAAGTAACATAAGAAAAAGAGGATCATGGGGGACCAACAGGCACCGCTCAGACATTGTTTTCTATATAGAGGGAGCAAGTAGCTACTACAAGTAGTACAGTGGGGCTTTAATGGACTTACAAAAGAGTCAATGCATTCATACGGTGTGACAAAATAAACATACATCAGGGTTACAAAATTGAATGAAATGAAAATTGATGTAACATCTACTAGAATGAGGACTTACTTGGCACAGATCGTCACTGTGAATGGTCCCGGATCACCCAGGTACAAGTAAGATGGAGTTTTGATCGAAACTTCAAACTTGGGCAGTACTACAAATAAATGATAGACAGATGAAAAAAAAAATACCTCTCAAACACACAAATCAATCATTTGTCATTGACTACATTCCTGAAAAAATCAGAAGAGCAGACGCAAAAACTCACATAATATTGACAAATAAAACAGCATGGAATCTTGATTGTAACCTAAAAAACAAAATATTAAAGGTCCATGCCAAGCTTGGTAGCAAATGCTGAAAAAACCTAGCCATGATATTTCCTTTTCTGACTCAAGCATCTCCTTCTTTCGTTTTTTTCTTCTTCTTTTTCTTTCTTTTTTCCATTTTTGTTTCTTCTCTTTTTAATTTGTTTTAATTTGTTTTAAATTTATTTATTTAATAATTTATTTATTTTTTTTATTTTTTTTTGGGGGGGGGGGATTTATTTATTCATTTTTTTTTTAATTTTTTTTTTGGGGGGGGCTCTCAGTCATAAGCTATTGAGCCAATTAAACCAATCAATGTGTGAAATAGCCCTGACTATGGTCAAACCCACATCGAGAGCTGACCTAGAGGTCAAAACAACAGGTTTTTGCATGTGTAAATGGTGAACTGTAAAAATGTATTTCTTACCATACTCCTGAACTTTGAACTCTTGGATGGTCGTCCTACCACCATGCACCTGCACATGTATCATCCAGTTTCCGAGCTCGGGTTCTTCCGAGAGTTCAAAGGTCAGATCCAAGAGGCCATCGCTACTGACCTGATCTCTCCACTGTTGCAGTCTAGTTCCACCAGGAGAGGTGATCCATACATCTTTTTTCTGTCATTTTGCAAAACAAGATTAAGGATTTCCATTCTAATAGTCAATTATCCTGGTTATATCTTATCAATGCAAAAACGAATATGATAGTTATTTTCAAAATCTGCCCCAATAAAGCTCAGAAGCTAGAGTTTGGTTAACAATATCTCTCAGGATTACCTGATTATTATTATCACATACTGGTATTGTAAAATATTCTGTACAACCGACGATTCCTCACAACAAAGATGCTATATCATTAGTAGTTGATGTTTTTGGGGGGTATGTTCACTAGATTTGAACAGGGAAGAAGACCGAAGAGAAATCCTGCATAATTCAGTGTTTCTGTTTAATCAAGGATGTAAAATCTCACGTTTTCCATTTTCTTGGGATGGATTGAATTTATTGTCACAGAATTTGGTATCATTTTTAACATTTGCCTTTTCCTCCAATGTTTTTTTCTTTTTACCATTATGTCCTCGCTGTATTGATGAATCAACTGTTGAATGTGCAATACAGCTCAATATGAGGAGAAGTCAGAATGACTATGCATCAAAATTCAATTATATTGTTGAACACATTTACCCCCTTTTGACCCCCACCAATTTTACATCATTTCACACATATTTTTGTAATTGTTTTGTCTTTATATTGTGTTTATCGCTGTCTTTTGTAATATCTTTAACTAAAATATACTGGTACGAGACCACCATTGGGGTTTTCCTTTGTTCTCCTATCTCTTTTGAAGTTATTGTATAAACTGAACATTCTCTGCCTTAGTATGTATTTTGTATATATACTTGTATATTTATTTGCTTTTGCTGTGTTTTTTATGAAAATAAAATGAATAAACGAACTGAAACTGAAAAATTTAGAGCATACATAGATTCGTTCACACTTTACAACACACAACAACAAAACATAAACAAAATACCGGTAAAATAATAACAGAGATGTGAATAATACCTGACATTAAAAACTTCACAAATTTTTTCTTTGATAATGATCTCAACTTACGTTTTCCGTATCAGGCAGCAATTTAGGGTATTGCACCGTCAGCACTCGGAACAGAACTACATTTGTAAGAATAAATTCAAAATCCAAGTGTCATCAATCAAATATTACTTACACATAACAGTCATTCCATGTCATATCATCAAAAACAAATTTAATACTACCCCCTTTTCCTTATTTCGATACAGAAAATAATGGCAAATTTAGATAACTTGTGTAAAATTTAATTATGTCAGTGTCAACAACTTTGTCCCCCAAAAGGAGCAAACTACTTGGTCAACATACCGGCAGAATGCATGCCATAGGCTTTTTTTTTAAAAAGGACAGAGTTCATAGGGCTTACTCATCAATTTTTTTCTCTCGTATTCTCCAAACTTAAAAAAAAACTGTTTTTTGACTAGTCTGCAAAGCAAATTCAGTCTACGCCCCTTCCCCTTCTCCTACCCCGGCCATACAACATGGTCTAGCAATGCTTGTGCAGAGTGAGTACTATCCTTGGACACTAGATAAACAAAGGGACTGGACCAAGAGCCCTTACCTTTCTGTCCAGGCTGATAGATAGGCTTGTCTGACTGAATAAATGTCTCTTGCTTCAAAGGGACCACAATGACCGAATTCCTGTAGGTCTTTTCGACGGAAAGAGTACCTGGCGTTCGTTCCACAGACCACTCCAAAACAAGTTCTCCTGTTCTTGGAACAGGAGACTTCATATATCATGTAAAAAATAATATAATAACATTGCTTTATTTCTTGGTGTAAATTGCAACATTTACAATCATTCCTCACAATATAATTTCATGTCATATTTAGATATGATATTACAAATTCAAGGATACATCTATACTGGTACTTGGATAAATCAATATTGCAATATATTTAAATAAACAAATCTTTCATATTTGTTTAAACAATAAACTCAAAGTAATTATTAATCTTGTATTTTGAAGATGAAACTTCAATTTCCAGAGGATTAGAGAGTAGTTTTTTACCTGCATTGCATCTATCATTTTAACTAATGATTCATGACTTTTGTGGCTAATTTATTTTTCTTATTCATATTCATATATTCAATATAAAATAACAAAATTGGGTGACATTTTTTTTATTTATTTATTTATATTTCACCAGGGTAGCCCATTCAACAAAAAGTTGGGTCTTCCATGAGGCCCTGTAAAACATGTATATACAATTAAAAAGATAAAACAAACAATTAGGTATGAATACATTAATAGAACAGTATTACATATTGAAAATAAATATACAATATCAAACATATTAATCAGTGTCAATTATGATGAATGCTATTATAAATAGATCACTTGCTAAGAGAGTAAAGGATTAAGTAAAAGAAGCGAGAGAGAGAGCTTAAAGAAAAATAGAGGCAGACTAGCAGTAAAAAATAATTAAAAAAAGGTGTTCCTCAAAACCTATCCTGATTCAACAGCAAGGTGGAAAAAATATTTCTTAAGTGCCAATTTGAAGGTCTTTACATTACTTATCTGCTTAATATTAGAAGGTAATTTATTCCATAGAGAAGCACCATCATAACTTATTGCATTCTTAAGGTATTCAGTATGACATTTATCAATAATCAGGTCATGACGAGTACATTGCCGTGTGTAAAAATTATGTTGAGTTGATACTTCTTGAAAAACATCTTTGTGAAAGTCTGAAGATAAATCGTTAAGACATTTAAAAACAAATATACATCTAAAATATTTAACCCTCTCTTGAAATGGTATCCATTTCATGCGAGTAAATAATTCCTTTGATGGGGTATACATATTACAGTTTAAAATCATTCTTACATGCTATTAATAAACCCAGAAAATCAAAAAGTTTATTTTTGACAGAGTAATGTTGACATATAGTCTATATCGCCATGTAGACCTAAACAAAATAGGTGTCTAAAGAAAGGGGAGGGGTGGAAATTGAAATCTACTTACTCCATCATAAGGAACATTTGTAGAAATGTCCACACATCCATCCCTCTCCGCACCCATCCAGGTGCTGTAAGAACGTGCAAGACCCGGGAGCTTCAGCCTTGCTCGGACTTGCATGTTTCCACTGACATTTGCTGCTGTGAAGCATACTTTCTCGGTTGAGTTCAGATAGACCTTCTCGGGAAATGTGATAACTAACCCCCTGATTTTTTTAACAATTGATGGTTTTATCATAAAGAAATGAAAAACAGAAAAATATCAATGTCACTAAATGTATACCGGTAATAGCTTTGCCCTATCATCTAAAGTAGTATAGGTCATCGACATGTATTGTATACACATCTGGAAGTGCTGTGATTTATTCACTATTTCACTCTACATCAGCAGCACTAATTTCCCTTAATTGGCAATTAAGACATCCACATCATTGCCACTCCTTATACTCAGGGATATAAACAGATGCCAGCTAGGTAAGCTCAAGCAGATACAAGGACACTGATATAATCACTGTAATAATACAATGGAAAGTACTTGAGCATTTGGAAAGAAAAAAGCGGTATAAATGTCAGTTAACATTATTACTTATCAGTTCAATCATATACCTATACTTGTAGGTCCATGCATGGTGCAAAATGTGCAAAAGCAATAGATGTATAAAGAAATTAACATTTTCAATCCATGATATTAATAAAATAAAATTGAAGTGAGGTCAATACATTAGCAGCGATTATGTTCATCAAACAATATTCATCGGCCTTCATTTTATTTCTTTATTTACCTCATTTACTTTGTTATATAAGTGACCCGATAGTTGAAGAAATTATGTAAATTAGACCTACAGGGTACATACATGCATGTATGTAGATATATGTAATGAAACCTTTTTTTCATTAGGTCTATATGTTTTATTATTTTCTGATCAACTATCTGTTAGGATACAACTTTTCCAAATATGAATTAGAATTGATATGGAGTTTATTTTAGTACAACTCACTCACTTTAGATTACCGGTAAGCAAGTCAGCAACTACATCTGAAAATAGCATAGACTATAGAGAGAAATCAAAATTATCCACACAATTTTGCTCGATCTGTTACAGTGTTTGTGGCTAATTAGCTCAACCAGTTGTTTATATGTATGCCATTGCATAGGTAAACAAATTCATTGGAAAGATGTCCTGCTTCTAGCAAAAAACGAAGAAGAAAATTCAAGATATTAAGTAACACAACCAACTTCTTCTGAATCAAGATAAAACCATGATAAAACTTAAAAACTGTAAAACTAAGCAACAAACAAGGACTAAGTAACCATGCATAAACTTATACACTAAGATACGCCTATGCATTCTACTCCTAAGTTCTAGGTTGGTTCCTGATTCATGGGACGTTAAGAAATAAAAGTACTGTAGTTTCACTAGTTTGTACCACTACTAAAGAAGAAGTCACCACCATGCATAGCCCCAGCCCGCGCCCGCCTCGCCTCGGCCTCCATGCATCCCAGGCCAGAGCAGAGGCGCTGCGGGGTTGGGTCGGGTCGGGGACTCGTGCGGTGGTACACTCGCACAGCACAGTCTACACAACAGTCACAAGTCCATACCTGCAAACTTACCTTTCAGTTTCAGCTCTAGCTGCAACCTGTATTGCACACAGTGACATGAAGCACGCAGCGACGATAAACGCTTCTAGGTTTGAATACTTCATCGTTGATCCTGATGTTGATCCCGACGAGGTGATGAGAAAACTAATGACAAATTTTAACCGGCGTCGACTTTTATAGATCCAACATGTTGTTTCAGTATCCCTCCAGCTCACCTGTACTGTTTATGCGTTCTTGGAATATGGCTGTTTATCGCGTCGTCTGCTGCATAGCGCATGCGCGATAACTTACTTCACTTTATTTTGTTGGTTCGATGATGACGTCGATAAGATCAAACTTCCTGGAAAAAGCAAGGAGCTCTGTTATCAGTGTTTACAACTCGCAGACGCTGAAGCTCAAATCTAATAATCCGTTTCTCTGAACAAATTAATGGCCCTACAGAGATGTGTATTTTTGTACAAGGCAGGAGACTGGTACCGAAAGAACTAAACTGATGTTATTATGCTCTTGTTTTATTCTTATACAGCTAGGGCGGCTCCAGGATTCGTGGATAGAGAGGGGAATAATTGATGGTGATTATGTTATGTCAAAAAGTCTGACAAAAGTGACAAATGAAAAGAAACAAAAACAAAAACAATTGTTAGCAAGCAAAAAACGGTTGTCCAATTCTCGAAACAAGAGTCTAAATGGGAAAACAAATCATATTTTCTGAATGTTGGCCTCATTTAATACGGGTCGATCGAAACACACTGTCTTGATCGTCCTCCGTTGATCCACCCTATATAGAGTACCGAAGCTGTGACGTCATACAAATCAATTTTTAGAATTTCTAAAAAAATTATTCTAGTTTTCCGAATGAGCATCAAAAATAATGATCAAATTTCGAAATTAATTGAATATGTTAAGTATTGGCTGAGATATGACCATCTGAATAAATATATTTCCTATAGGAACTCGGTGTTATCTGCTCTGGCTCCTAATTGTTAGGACCCAGAGCAAATAACACTGAGTTCCTATCAGGAAATATATTTATTCAGATGGTCATATCTCAGCCAATACTTAACATATTCAATTGATTTTCGACATATGGACAATAATTTTAATGCTCTTTCGGAATATGAAGAACAAATTGAGAAATGTTAAAAATAGATTTTTGATGACGTCACACTTCACCACTCTATTGAGACCTAAAAACTATAAAAAAAATAAAAGCTGCAAGTCAAAAATGTTCACATAAACTGTATTCATGAATCACTGAGACTATTTCACTACCTCATAATAAAATAAAAGGGTAATAGTGATGAGATCGGGCGCGGACCCACGGAGGGGGGGGGGGGGGTCGCCGTACTCGGCTCCCCTGGAAAAACAGGTTTAAAAAATGGTAAAGTTAATTTTACCTTTAAAAAAAAAAAAAAAAAAGATAATTGTGCGCCCCCCCCCCCCTGCACTGGCCAAAAAACAAAGCAAAGTAAAGGATATGATTTGTTGTATGCTCATATAGGAGCTGGTTTATCCCCCCCCCCCCCCCCGAGCGAAATATCGGCCATTTCCGGGGGCAAAAAAGAAGAAAAAATAGTGCTACTTACTTATTGTTATTATTATTATTGTTGATTGATTGATTGATTTTTATTCGACAAGCTTCCAACATACAACAATATACAATAATAACAGATCAAAAATAAGTCAGCTTGAACAGGATAACCCACGAAAGCTCGAGAGCTTATTTCCAGTGGGATCCCTTACAGACATGTATAAAATTAATAAGTTAAAATAGTAATATTTACAGACAGATAAGAAAATTAAAAGAACTACTTATTAAAGATAGTAATAATAATAACAACATTAAACTGATGATAGAAATGATATTAAGTACAAGAAGAAAAAGAAGAAGGAGAAGAAGAAAAAGAAGAAGGAGAAGAAGAAAAAGAGGAGAAGGAAGAAGAGGAAAATAATGATGAATTTGTAGAATTTCTATAACGTACGAAAACATAAGTATATACAACATGAAAAAGTATGAACCGACAGAAGAATAAAAAATCAAATTCTACGTTTTATCGTTCCGATCATGGTTTGTCGCAGTCTATGAGCTAAGACCCCAGACGAAAATTGCAAACATTGACACTTGTTTGAAATGTGTGCCTAATATACAATTTAATGAGCTAAGGACGGTGCTAATTAAGGTTTACGCAATTCTGTGATTTTAATATTTGGGGAAAAACATATTAATAGAGTCACTGTATGCTTTCTCTGAAACTGACTCAGCTTTATTCTGTCGTTATTTCATTTTTTTTTTTTGGGGGGGGGGGTATATAAGTCTAGAACAGAACCAGATGTATCACGTGGTAATCCTCCCCCAACTTAGCTGGATAACGGATATTGACCTCGATCCGAATTCTCAAGTTTTTTTTCCTCGTACAGCAGGTGTTAGGGTTTGACAACACCGTGCGAGATCGCGGCATGGACCGGGGCGTATTTGCCCTTGCCGTCACATGCATGCTATTAAAGCATCAGTTTTAGGACTCAGTAGTATGTAGTTTCTGGGATTTTCCGACAGAGGAAGGTTTTTGCTCAGGCCGATCTTTACCCCAAATGTTGAAAACCTTCAGAACAAGCTGAGTTAGATGAAAACAAGATTTAAAAAATAGAGAAGATTGGTTGGGGATCGAATGTTTAAACAATTCGATGAAATGTTATAATCAGAATAATACTCAAGGGAATCACACATTCAGGCGCGTACGCAGGATTTTTTGAAGGGGGGGGGGGGGGGGGGGGTTTTAACATTTATAAATCGACATTTTGCTCCGTTGGGGGGGGGTAAGGTCACCTGGTTTAGGTCAGTCATGGGGATATTTTTTTTTTTTTTTTTTTTTTTTTTAAATTAAAAAACAAAAAAAAAAAAAAAAATCCAAAGGGGGGTGTTTTACGGTTTTTTTTGGGGGGGTTATACACATAAAAATACCAAAGGGGGGGTTTAACCCCCCCAACCCCCCCCCCCCCCCCCCCCCCCCCCCCCTGCGTACGCGCCTGCACACATTGGCGATAGGCCTAATTAATACCACTTACAATCCGCTAATATAAGATGAATCCAGACAGTATAGAGCATTAATTTGCAATTCAATCACCTTGTTTTGGGGCCCCAAATGCATGTCATATTATATGCAATCAATGAAATTGTGTTGGAATTACCCCCTTAATTAATTAGCATCCGCATGTGTGTATAGGCCTATATTATACTGGAAAAATATCAAATTTGCTTGGCCTATATATGGTACACTAACATTGTTTTGCGATGTTTTGGAAAGATGCCCCCCTCCCCTCCCAGGATCGCCACTTGCGTTGATGTTTTCACCAGCTTGCTTATTATAATCATAATTATGAGAAAATGTTGTGCACCATATCGGCGTCCCTGCTATTAGAATGTCGGTTGTAAAATAATTTAACAACTGCACGTATATACATTTCCTTTACCAGGGTAGTGTTTACTGTTGACCTGCCCTATATATTTAAAATAGAAAGTGGAATATTAAATGTAAAGAAAAACAGTTTTAGAGGGAAATCACAGGTACTTACAAGAAGCTACGAATCATGCCGTTAAACAGAAACCGAAAGTTCATGGGTATGCCTACTTTAGCAAGTGAAAATAATAAAACAGTCTCAGTTTTCATGATCAACTAATTTCCGAGCCTCTCCAAGAGATAATTTAAAACTACACGTGAAGCCCTGCATGCAGGGGCGTCGCTAAAGGGTTGTGGGGGTGCGACACCCCCCCCCCCTCACCTATCAGGATATTGTCGGTAAAATGGCGCTGCTGTCGGGAAAAATGAGAAAAGGGGGAGGGGGAAAAGAAAGGAAAGAAAGGAAAGAGAAGAGAAGAAAGAAAGAGAAAAAAGAGGAAGGAGAGGAACAGGGGCGGATCCAGCCGGCGGCAGGGGTGGGGGCCCAATTCGTGAGAAAATATTTACCGGCGAAACAGCCGGCTGATAATCCCCCCCCCCCTTAGAGGGCCAGGGGAAGGGGCCCATCTCCAAAAAAAGTTAAAATTCACGTTTTTGTACACGTTTTTTCCCCAAGGAGGGGACCGCCCCCCCCCCCCTGGATCCGCCACTTGAGAGGAAAGAAGGTAAAAGAAAGAAAAGAAAAAAAGGAGAAAAAAAAAAAAAAAAAAAAAAAGAGAAACAGAAAACAAAAGGAACGGGGATGCAAGCGAGGAGAGAGAGAGAGGGGAAGAGCCTGAAAGAAGAGGGTGGGAGTAATAGGACAAAGAAACATTTTTCTTTAAATTCAGACGATGGTTAAGAGTCGGTACAACGACTCGTCTTCTTTCTCTAATAATTTAATGAAACGTCGAAGCTTCCGCGCTACGCGCGAGGGGGGGGGGGGGGGGACTGAATTCAGAAAAGGATTAACAGTCGAAAACAGCACAACAAAATCGTCTTCTTTCTCAAATGATTTAATGAAACGTCAAAGCTTCCGCGCAGGGCAACTGAATTCAGACTACGATTAAGATTCGAGAAAGTTATAACGAATCGTCTTCTTTCTATTTTATTGAAACGTCAAAGCTCCTGCGCTTTGCGCGAGAGGGGGGGGGAACTTAATTCAGACAACGATTAAGAGTCGAGAACAGTACAACGAATCGTCTTCTTTCTCTAATAGTTTAATGAAATGTCAAAGCTTCCGCGCTTCGCGCGGGAGGGGCGAAATTGAATTCAGTCAAGGATTGAGAGTAATAATTTAATTAAACGTCAGAACTATAAATATACCTTTCAACCTTTTATCTTTTATGTTCTTTGTTTCTTTGAAAGGATGAAATTAACCACACTATGGTTATATTTTAGTTCTCATAGCTCAATCGTGCAACCATCATTACATATTTACATGCAGACAGTTTATATACGAGCAATGAGGTGGTCTATTTTTTGACCGTTTCATATGTTTTTGTATACTTAAATGAAAAATAAAATGCGAGGAGGAGGAGGGGGGGAGGAGGGGGGGGGTAGGGTTATTGTATTCAATTTCTACATGTGCCTCGCGATGTTGTATATCTTTTTGGGGGCCACCACATCCTTTAGGGCCACCACTGGACAAGATCATCAGGTTTAGGGAGGGTGTGTGTGTGTGTGGGGGGGGGGGGGGGCTATAATCCCGATTTTATGTTCTCTTTTCCCTCTTCATTTTCTTTATTCTTTTTCTCTTTTCACCATTTTTCACCATTCGATTTTAGGATTTGGGAGCATAACCGGCTAGTTCACCAATATGAAATCTAAATGATATACGATCGCATACCTAAAAGCATATCAAACACCAACAAACAACACAACACAAAACAACAACAAAAACAACAATAAAAACAACAACAAAAACAACAACAAAAACAACTAAAAATAAATATCCCTCAACTGTGCTATGGTTTCGGAATGTTGCCCTCTTTTACAAAGTCCCGATGCATGGATCCGCTCCTCTGCATTATATCGAACGAATCATGTCAACAAAATAATGTAAGGAGAATTTTTTTTTAAATTGACGGATGCAATCATGCAACCCTGATCGTATCAGGACATTCACCCCCGAACATTACCCCCGGTAAACTACTCCCAAGGACGATAACCCCACCCCCCCCCGAAAATTACACCCCTGTTCATTACAGGGGAAATCCACCCTGACAGTAAGTTGCTTTTAATGAAAGCAGATTTTATTTAATGTAGTTTTTAGGGGGTCTGATTGTCAAAGGTAAATTGAAATCGGGGGTACTTGTCGACGGTTGGTAGTAATTGTGCTAGGGGAAAATTTTCTGGGGGGTAATTTCCCCAGGGGTGGTTGGCGCGGGGGGGGGGGGGCGGGGTGTGTGAATTGCCCATTGGGTCCTGGAACCAAGCCTGATAACTCTCATGGCTGTATGACAATGGCATTGTAAATGCGTCAATTGCACCAAATTTGCGTAGTGCCCTCATCGTCAGATTTTAATTTCCTTACTTTCATATAAGTTACTGTGGAAAAACACATAGAAAAACAGTGTTGTTCCGGTGTTCCCTGTAAAGTATTGCTAATTGATGCCCTAATAATCGGCTGGGGTGTTTGGACCAAACTTACCGATGCTCCATGTATGCCGTCCCATTGGCATTCTTTGTTGAGTCAACTTTAGTGTGACTTTCACCCGGCCCCCCCCCCCCACTCAGTGTTATTTAGGGTACGCATAATATGCTCGTACCCTCTTTTTGAAAGCACCCCCTATCTGAGGACTGCCAACATTTCCGAACCCCCCTTTCGCGGGCTTTTCGCAGGCTTTTCCTGCCTTGGAGACCGCCCTAAATCAGGAAAAATGCTCAATGTACCCCCCTAAATTCGGAATAATTTCTCAGGAGTCCAAAGAGATGAGAGAAAAAAAAGAAAAACACCCCCTTTTTAAAGAAATCTCCGGGTGAAAAGTCAAATACACCCCTTTTTTTACAATTCTCGGGCCGGACTTTGTCGCACGAAAAGTACCCCTTTAACGGACATTTTGGCAACACGCATGCGGTCATTCCGACCTCTGAGTGGGGGGGCCGGGGACTTTCATTGATTCCAAAATATAGGGGCCCAAACTAAACTCATCATTGCATCCAGATCGACAGTTACATTGAAACGCATATGCAATAGGCCAGATAATCACGACTTCTCTTTTTAAATGGAAACTTCCCTCTTATCTTCATAATTTCCCCTTTATCACCTTATGGCCACATGCGGATTTATGTATTACAAGAGAAGAAACATGTTCGAACTACGTCAGAATCAAAGGCGTACGAGGAGGGAGGGGAGCCGGGGGGGGGGGGCAGTGGCCTACCGATGTTTTCCTCCTTAATTTTGTTCTTGCCACTTACAACAAAAACAACGACGATCACCACCACGATGATGATAATCAGACTACTTCTACTACCCAGGGGCGGCGGAGCGACTTCCAAGTAGGGGGGGGGGGGGGTGGGGGGCACCGTCCGAACAACAAAGACACTTTTTATTTAAAAAGGGCACCTACAAAAGGAAATGTCAAAGCGAAAATTTGCATTTTTTAAAGACATTGGTATATACCCCTATTGTGATTACATTATCAGGGATGATTTTAATATTTGTCTTTCTATACGAGATATTGCTTAAGCATCATAATTTGCAGTTAGGTGTGATAGTCTGAATATTCATTTGAAAGCGAGGAAAAATGTTAAGATTTGTGTGGTCGCAGTGCGAAAAATTACATCTTATAAAGAGGAAAAAATCCAATCCTGGTGAGGTTATAAGCACATTCACATAACGGAAGACCGAAAAGACCTTTGATAGGTAATATAATTATATCACCTAGACACAGTGGCGTACGCAGGATTTTTTCAAGGGGGGGGGGGTTAAAATCGGGCCAAAAATTTCGCAACGACTCAGTCAGCCGCTGAATAAGCGGGGCGGGGGGGGGGGGGCGGGGGAGGGGGTAAGAGGACACTTTTTTTTGTTTTGGTCTCGAAATTTGAAAAATTGACATTTTGTTCCGTTGGGGGGGGGGGGGGGGGGTAAGGTCACCTTTTTTTTAGGTCAGCCATTGGCATAACTTTAAGGACTCATAAATAGAATACACTTCCCAGCTACTATATTCCTATTAACTCGTCAGGAATAAAATGTTTGTCAATTTGGGCTATCAAGGTAGGCCGCCTATATCATTTTTATTTCGAGTTCTATTTAGATTCTTCGTATAATAAAATAATAAAATGCTGACCGCTTATACTATTTACTAGTAGATCTAGGCCTACTTTGCTTCTGAATAACTCCTTGGTTAGATCTAGAAGTTATCTGTCGGTATCACATCTGTCAAGCTGAACGGGAAATTACTTCGGATATGATAATATATTGTTTACATTTTATGACATGCATTATGATACACATTGTCACTAAAAAGAGGATCTGATATATATTCGCCGATGACTGTCCAGGGTCGCCTTTGCCTTGATAATAAATGTAAATAAACTCCTTCAATCACCCTAAAACAGCAACCTTCTCTCTTATGAGTAATTTTGTCAATGCAAATTAGTTGTTTGATTAATTATTTTTGTTAAATGCTCGAAAAATGAGTTTTACAAAGTGCGATGTCTCTTTCGCGGTGACTAGTTTGCGATTGGTGCAGTCTTTGCGCGAAACACACACGTGAGACGTCTCGCGCGAAATACGAGTCGCGGGAAACTCTGGCAATTTGATTTTATTAGGCCCTCGGTCGACCATCCGTAAATACCGTCGCTCTTTCATTCATCGAAAATATTTCGAATAAAGGAAGGAAATCCATTCCATCTTGTCGAATCTGAGCTTCTGTGTTACATTCCAGACACTTTTCATGGTATTCAAACCTTATTCTACCTACTGTTTCATCCATTTTCGTCAGGTGTCTGCAGAAAGTAGAAATCTAGCAGGTTATTGTTGCTCTTGTCTTTGGGATTCTGAGCTATACCCCTCCGCGACCTAGGATCGTCTCGTCCCCAGGTCTAGCGCAGACTTCTCCCCGAAAATGCCCCGTGGAGGAGCAGTCACTGCCGGTCGTCGGCAGCCGACAGAGGCCAAAATCAGGACAATTTTGGGAGTGTCACCTCGAGGAATGCTCCCAGACTTCTCTAATCAACCAATGTCAACAGATATAACGAATATATCGTCAAATATTAAGGAGGAATTTGATCAAGAAATATTGGACGTCGTTGGTTTTACTCCGGAGTTTGATTCAACAAAGGGAATGAGACCTCAGCTTGGGAGACCACCAGTAAGCATCACACACACGGTTTACAACGATACAAGATGTTTTAAAATAAGTTTGACTCCTCAGGCTCAGTTCATGGAATAATAATTTTAAATAAATAGAAAGGTCTAGAGGTCTAGACTAATTGAATTTAAGTATTAATTAATAGACGCATATTTAGCCAAAGCGAAAGGCTAGAGTTTATTGATTAACTGAACTCATTCATTGTTTTGACTTTGTCTTTTTTAATTTAAAGTTTTGTCAAACTTGTTGATTGAACTGTTCAACCTCCAAAAAGTTTATTTGATGAGCAATAATTAATGGTAAAATATATTGTTCTATGCAATGACCTTGTATCTGTTTGATTTCTAAATCATGTTAGGCCTAGATCTAATTGTTGATGTTAATGTTAGTTTTTGGAAATTTTGTTTAGCCACAAAATGTGGATCATTCTTCAGTCAGTTCAGTGTCATACAATATTACAATAAATATGCCAAGCAATGGTGATCTGTACTGCCTGGGTCTGGACACTGGTGGTGCACTTTTGCATGGGGCGACTAAAATTATGTAAAATGTGATTCTGTTAGTGTTAATTCCATATTTAAGACTACCGGTAGCCTAAATAAAATGCAAAGGAAAGACCAATTTTAATGATATCTACAAATGTATGCGGCTATAAATTTATAAGATCTAGTTATTTTTCCCCCCAATAATCGTGATTAATTAGTTAAAATCATGCAATTTTGATTGACAATGTCCTTATTAATTGTCCTGTTAATAGATCTGCATTTTTAACAACTAAGACAAGTATTGAAGTAATGAAGTTTAAGTTTAACTTAGTTTTAGCTGTTACAAAAAACTGAATATTTGTTTCCATGTCTGAATTAGATTAGGATTTGTTGCTCCATTTGATTCCTCAAAAAAAAAGGGGGGGGGAAGAGAAAATTGGTTCAAACAAGGAGATGTCATGGAATGATGATGAAAGAATCATCAGACGGTGTTTAGTAGGTCTTGTTCTTTTCTTCACAGGCAAAGAGGAAACTTGAGCTGGACTCAGCTGGTGTCCGGCCAACAAATGTCGCTACTAGTACAGCTTTCAAGACGCCTAGTCCTAGGCCTTCAGCAAAAACAAAAAAGCCAAGAGGTAACAATCCGTTTGTGTTTTCACATCATTGTCAAATGATGCAGGATAGCTTTGTTAAACAAATTTGATACTCAAAGATTCTTTCTGATTGGCATTTTTTTCTTTTTGTTTGTTGTGTACAAAAGGAAGGAGGTTGGGATAAGATAAGTGGTTTATATGATGGCCATTATCAAAGGATTGGAAGAAAAAAATGTTGGTGCACTATCACCCCTGATGAGGGTGCAAATTGTCAAAAAACAAAACAACTGTAACAACATTGAAGACATGGTGATCTTTCATAAAACTATGAACTTGTTATTTTCTGGTTTGGTTTGTAACCATTTTGTTGACCTTCATGCATAATTATGATGTACTACCTTCAAATTATTATTTTTGTCTTCCCTACCCCCTCCCCATGACATTTACAGCTCCCACAAGGTCGCCTATGGAAAAATCTCGCTACGACACATCATTAGGTCTTCTAACAAAGCGCTTTGTTGGTCTACTAAGAGGAGCGCCGGACGGGGTCCTGGACCTGAATCGAGCAGCGGAAGTGCTGGAGGTCCAGAAGAGGAGAATATATGACATCACAAATGTATTAGAAGGCATCAAACTCATTACCAAGAAGTCCAAGAATAACATCCAATGGAAGTGAGTGATTTATCTCTAATTTATTTATTTAAAAAAAACTTTATGAAAGAATACAAATGTAGCATTGAAAGTGATAAGTCACATCCATTATAAGTAGAGGGAAGAGAGCAGTTGTGAAGACAATGTAAAAATATAATTAAGTTTCATAAATTTAGAATTCTGCTTTAAGTACCGGTATTCTTCTTGCCATAATACTCTGTGACTTTTTACTGTGAAACTCTGAACCAAGACTTGCTTTTGGACTTTGCCTTATCCTGCAATGTAAATTGCTAGTAATGGCTTGAATTGTACACATAGTGCAGTTACCCATTTGCTGTTGATGCGCACCCCACATTTTAAAGGGGCAATTGAATAGGGCCATTTAAACCTGTGGTTTACAAGGTCAAAACATAGTGAATAAAGTAATCCCCCTTCCTCTTATTCAGTTATTGTTCCCCCTCCTATTCATCACCAAGCATTGAGTGAAGCTTCCTGCCTTTGTGTGTGAGCACATAGGGGAATTGAATCATTTGAATAACAAAAGGTGTTGATTATAGCTGGGCATACACATACTGTTTGTCCAAAAAGGCTCTTTACGATAAAAAGTAGAGCATGACTTTGCAAGGACACAATTTTTTTGGTACCGATAATCAATAATTTGTATAGTATACAGTTAACTCTGCATAACTCGAAATAGCATTCAAATTTTGTATGAATCTCCCTGTTTTTCCATTGTCTCCCCGAATTTCCATTGTCTGAAAATCGTTGGTACGGCGTTCGTAGCAGTTCGTAATGGCATTTTTGACCAAGGTTTTACTTCCTACGTGTAGCAACAAACAGAGTTGAAAAAACTCTGTTTCGTTGAAGATCAGCCATGTTTGTATGAAGTCTTTCGTCTATAGATGGCTGATCGTCAACGAAATGGAGTTGAGTCTTTTGTCAACTCTGTTTGTTGCTACGTCAGATAGCCAGTGAATTTGTTTATTAAAATTATGGAAATGCAAGCATTACTTTAAACAAACAGAACTTTGTTATTCATTGCACATTTTTCCTGATTGAGGTGTCATATGAAAGGGCAGAAAATGAACTTTCTAGAAATGGGATTTTTCTCTTTGAAATTCAGATACCGTCCGCCAAATAACTTTTTGGTACCCTTTCTTCAAAATGTTTTTAATCACTCATTCATGATCCTCCTCTTTCATATGAGTTTTATCAAATGAAAGAGGAGGATCTAAGCTTTACAAATATGTGTCATTGATTAAATTTTGTGATTAAGTCATGATAAAACATTGATAATTCTTGGTTTAGTTTTTTCTGGGATGCAATGTAATACAAGAAAATGCATCCAACTAAAGCTTCAGCATTTGTTGCAGTGGAGGGCGGGGCTTTATTCACATGTAGGCTATTCAAAGTCAAGTTAGGGGGCTTTGTGGACAATATAAAAAGCAATAACGAGGTCAGAAGGGTAGTTCTTTCATAACTGATCAATGGGATCACTGGCGCATATAGTTATACCTACATGCACCCAGGAACTTGTGACTATAGATAAGCACTGTTGACTGATACTGATAGAGATTATATCATGGTACATACAGCCAATGAATATTCAATCCGCCTTTGCGTCAGTGTTAAGAAATGAAAATGAAAGAAATATGTTGGAATGCTGATGTGAAAAGAAAGTTACCTTGAACTTGCTTTATGTTATTTTTTTTTTACAGGATATAGAGAATACAAACAATCCATTTGATCAAGGTTGCAAGTTTCATTTTAAAATGTTTGTTGGAAACTCAAAATCTCTTTTATCTTCTCTTTTGTCCCTCACCAAATGAATTCCCAATTTTTACTTTGCTTTTTGTACCTTTGTGATGAGCTGAATGTACCTGCCCTTCGAAGGCATACAGCTTATCACATCTGAGGCATGTGACAGGCTTACTAAGGAACTTGGCTATTTTTTCATTTTTTTATGATCAGGGATGCCAGTTTTCAGGCAATAGCCTGAATTCAGGCCCTGGCAAGTTATTTCCAGACCATAGTTCAGGCTTTTTTGTGTACAAAATGGCTCATTCTAGGTGATTTTCAGGCCCTCTGTTCAATTCTAACTGGCATCCCTGCATGATACAATGTTATGGGCAAAGGGAAAGAGTGGGAATACTGTAGGAGCAAGTTCATCTTTATACCTGGGTACCTCACAAATAATTTAAATGCAAAAAAGCCTTTTAAAGTGTAGAACCGGGCAGCTTCGTATTGATTCCCTTTTCCCTCTTTCTAACAAAACCCATGTTTAACAATGTTTTTATTGTGCCCCTTTCTTTCTCTTATCCAGAGGTGCTAGTAGTTCTGTAGCCATTCACCCTGGCGATTCACAGTTATCAGCAGAAACTGTCAATTTACATTCAGGTGAGTAAAACTGGGCATGTGTATGATCCTTGGGGAACTCCATTTACAAATTCACCTGCACAAATGCTTTTGGAAATCAAATGAAAGAGCTAAACCAAATCAAATTCGTAGTAGACCAGTTTGACGAGTAAAGCATTTTACTCATGGTGATATTCCTGAAGACCACCAACTTTGGTAAAATCACCCCATCTTGCCCAAGCATTGAACTCTGTTTACAGGAAGTTAATAATAAAACACAAAAACTGACGGGGTAGATGATTTCAGCTAAGAAATGTTCTCAGGCAATACAAGTACCTACCTAGTGATCTCTTTCATATGAAGCAAAAGATTTATTTTCACTTAACCAATTATTATGCTCTTTCAATTTTTTGATCTTCCAGAACTGAATGATTTAGAAGCCCAAGAGAAGCGGTTAGACGAACTGCTAAGAAATGCATCTACCCAGCTGAAGACGCTAACAGAAGATCCAGACAATGCTAGATATCCTTTCAAGTAGTTTCTTATTATATTTCAGCTGTCTTGTTTATTAATTAAATTTTGTTCATATCAAAGTTACAGTGCTTGTATTTTCAGTTTTAGACTGTCATTTTTGCCCTTAATGCCCTTTAATTGGGCTCCTGTGTCTTCTACTATAAACACTGATACAGTTTTTTATTTTTGGTTTAAAATACTTTTTAAATTCATCACAGTCTGCAAGATGCTGCAGCCCCCATCTGCAAAGAGTAGCAGTCCCTATCGTGACTTTTATTGTTAGACGGTATATGTTTATATATTTTACATATTCACATGCTTCAAAACTATATAAGAAGTTTAACCATCGTGGCAGTTGTACTCAAATCTTGCAAACAAGGTGAAACTTTTCAAGGAGAACACGCATATTTAGCTACTTGCTTCAATACAAAATGATTAATTACTGATGTATGCAACAGTTGTCCTTAACTCCCTCCATCACATATGCTTATGTAACGTATCATGACATTAGAGGAATCCAGAGCTTTGAAGATCAGACAGTAATAGCGATCAAGGCACCACCAGAAACAAGACTGGAGGTCCCTGATCCGAAAGAGGTGGGTGTTGGCCAATTTTTTTTTTTTTTTTTTTTTTTTTTTTTGTGGGGGGGGGGGGGGGGGGGGGTTGTGGAGGGGAAGGGAAGGGGTAGATGGTCCTGACCTAACCTTTTTAAAGTCTGTATGCCAGAGTCCTATGCACACATTTTGAAATTCTAGGTGTCCACAGAGGCACAGACTCCAGACTTTGAACACGCAGAACTTGGGATCCAGAACCCCTGTTCCAATAAAATCAAGACCTATCTTCCTAGATGGGTCTTTGGTCATCATTTATTTGATGTGTAAATGCAGTAAAGGTACCCAAGATCACATTTAAGCAAATAGGTCTTGGACCATCTTTTGTTGGTTTTGGGGCCACCCTGAGACTGAGAAATAGACAGGTGTGGGATTTGATGCAAAAACTTTAGGGAATGACCGAAATGTACTATTATTGACCATTCTGAATCAAAGAAAAGGGGATTCCATTAACAATACAGTCTGTAATGTTTACATATTAATTTGAAATCTACCATGTATTTGTGATTGTATTCTTTGAAATTGCTACTTTTGAAGATGTCCTCAGGCATTTTGAACCTTTAATCAAATTCTCCAATGATGAATTTAATTTCTTCCACAGAGCACTAATATTCAAATCTGGCTGAAGAGCACGAGAGGTCAGATTGAGGTCTACCTGTGTCCAGATGATAATCCAGACGACAGCAGCTCATCAGAGTCCGAAGCTGGATCAAAGAATTCATCGCCATGTAGTTCAAAAGGTGAGGAGTCAGAAAATCTTGTTCATAGGCAGCAATGTTAGCAGCAGCAAGAACAAAAATCCATGCTCATTTGTGTTTTGTAAATCTGGGAATGGCCGAAATTAGCTTTGATTGTGATGTTTTAGGGAAAGTTACCAAATACTTTAGATGAATAATTCATAGAAGCAGGATTTTTACCAGGATTCAGTTTTTCATTGTCCTAAATGGACTCGCAACATTATAGGAGGTTTTTGGGGTTGACAAAGTACTTTTCTGTTTGAAAGTATTCATTACCATAATTGTTTTCAGGAAGACTTTGTCCTTGATTTTTCTTTTCCTGAAGTCCTTGAATGGTTTTAATGTGCACTGCCACAAGTCCTGCTTATAAGCACCAAAACTTAAACTCAACTCTAAATCGTCTTTAAATCAAGAATATCCTTTTCCAGTCCAATTCATCTTAAAAGCAACTATTCTTGTAAAGCAATATTATCTGTTTAAAGTGTAGTTAAAGGTGTTTAAAGGTATTTTAGAATAAGATCACCTTTGATTAGTTTGTCCTGCTGAACTATCAATCTTTAATCATGTTGCCATGTTGCCCTTTGATCTTTCATAGGTGACCCTGCCTTGAAAGCGACTGCGTTGGAAGAGGATGACCTTTCAGCATTGAGCAGGAGCCTGCTATTAGAGACAGAGGATCAGAATGGTTTGGACGACGACTTTGTTGCGCTCTCGCCACCGGCTGTGGACGACTACCTCTTTGCCTTGAACGACAACGAAGGCATCTCTGACCTGTTCGATGCCTACGATATATTCTAATAGCCATAGATTTTATTAGTTTGCGTGTTTTAATTGTTTGAGAGTTTAACATTTACTTGGGTTCCCAGCTATCTTTGAAATCTGGAAAAGCTTGTGACCGAACTTTATATCCATTGTATGATCGACGGTGGTTGCTATTTAGTGTCTAAAATGCCTCCTTTCATGGAATGTTAAAACCGTGGCAGGGAATTATCAGGCGAAAAATAAGCTAACTTTGTTTTCATGAAATGCTGGGGACCCTATTATAAATTTAAAAAATAATAAAAATAGAAGAAAAATAACGAAAAATAGAAAGAAAAAAAAAGCCTTTGTGGTCATCATAATGTTAATATTTCAAAATGAATTTGATTATGTGAACCACTAAAACATTTGATTTTAAACGTACAATTAATTATGCCCCTTCCCTTATTTAAAAGGAGGACCCTTTATTTTGAACCATATCTTTCCGCCTATGCATTATTCACCTTGATAAACGGAGTGTTGTCTGTTGTCATAGAGTTTTTCATCGATATAAATTCACTTCACATATAAGCCTGAGAAGCTATGCACTGTACAGTCCTGTTGGTTTCAAGCAAACCTATCGAGATATAATTTCAAAGCTTATGATACAAATACTCGAAGAACAAAGTTCCCATTCCGTGTATATGACATTCAACTATATCAGCACAATGACATTTCTCATTGTATATCTCGTGTTTTGACTGATCTTGAGCAGGTAAACAACTTGAAGGACAATCAGAGGTACAAGATTTGATTTTCAAAATATTTGATCCATTAACAATCTTCCTACTGCACAGTGAATATCAATTTAGTTCTTTTGATGTTGGTCATTGTCATTCAGTGGACTAGAATAGACTAGATATCATTATTCTTTGCCTTAGATTGACAATCATTGAGAGTGAAGCAATCAAAGTATGTAATGTACATGTTTGACCATTTATGCATGCCATCGTGAAAAAAACATAGAAGTACTACACATAATAACATCAGGTTTGAAATTTGATGTCTATATGCACAAGATACAGAATCGTTGATTCCACTAATGTGTTTTATTACAAAATGAAACTGAAATAAAATGAGATGTTTCATGCCCACCTGATTTACCTTGAACTTCTCTAAATGTTCTTCCCTTTTTTGCTACAAAATATTATTCACATTTTGTATTCTTTGAAGGAACATTGGTGTTAAAATTCAGTGCCTTGCTGGAGTCTTGTGATGAAGTAATATCCACAAAATTTGAATAAGTTGCCTTACTTTTTGTCTGGTATTATCAACATTCTTCCACAAATTCTGTATCATGTTATTGATCAAATAATTGCCAATAAGTGTCTTAAATTGGTGCTTTATTTTGTACTTGTCATTATTTGAGTGCCTTTTTCCACTTTTACAATGTTTCATAATTGTACTCAATATAAAATGGCAATATTTTGCAGAAGATTCTTTGCAATCTTCAGTATCATTGTGTAATGATTAAAACTGTAATTTTGAACATTCCATTTTTGTAAAATGATGAAGTCTTGTGAAGCCTATAGCCAGGGAATCTTTCCAATCCTTGACTGTTTAATGACCTTGCTCAAAATGATGCAATTATTTATCTAGTTGGTGGAGAATTGTGTAAGATTTTGAGTTTTTTTTCTAGATAGACTTCACATCCTGCCCATCTTTTGTTGCATCTATATTCTTCATACCTTCAAGCATTTCTGACCATGGCAACATGCAGTAAATATTGGGTTCTGGCTTTTATCCAGTATGCATTGATGTCTGCTTGAAAAAAATAATCATTTCCACATTTTTTTTTCTCTTCATGCTGATGTTCTTTTACGCACATGTCAACATTCTGTTTTTTTTACACTGCCTGTGTTTATTTCTTGTCATAGTCTTAGCGAAAGAATCAGTACTTTTTTTATATCAAGTAAACTCAGTATTGGATTCTCATGAAATGGTGCCTTATTTTCAATGTTTGATTTTGTTTTAAATGTTGAAATGTTTACTCAACAATAAGGTGTACACAAGTACTTTATTTTTGCATATATATAAAGGAGAAGTGACATTTGGAATGAATGTCTAGAGGTAACCAGACGAAATCAAAACTGAGATTAAAGTACAACTCTAGGTTTTGAATTTATGATATTTTTTTTCTCAATGAAACTTCTTTGTAATAATTCTCTTGAGTTGGAGACCAACGTTGTCTTGTACCAGCTACCTTACCACCACATGTGCCTCTGGCTTGATTGAAAATAATGCCACGTTATCCTTTTCAGAGAATAACTAACTTGGCGTTCCTTTTAATAATCTCTGCCATTTGAGCTGATACAAGACTGAAATGAAAAACTTTGCTATTGGTCTAGAACAAAGCTGCAATTTAAAGCTGCAAGTCAATTTACACCATTTCAATTTTTGCTGCTTCAGAACATTTATAGTTATGCAAGTACGGTATTGCACCATTTAAGATACAGATAATCTGATAAAATTGAATGTCAAAAGGCCTTTATGGAAATAAACACAAAAAAGTCTCTAAGAAGTATATACATTATGTATATGTAAGCTGGTTAGATCATAGTCACATTTGGCAGAGAAAGTGTATGTACGGTAATCAAATTTTGCCCAGGGTAACCATTTTCGAGCAATTTGGTTAGTAATGACATACATGGTGCTTACAATGTTGTATGAATGAGTTGCACAATTTTCCGCACCATTTTGTACTTGGAATGATATCTATTCTAAGTCTGATATATTGCTTAAAGTGCACCATTACACAGAAGGTATGTGTTAAGATGAGGAAGGAAAAGAGGATTTCATGTATAGAAATCTCTTGTTCCATAATTTAGTCAGAAAAGGTTAAAAACTGAAGAAATGTGCATCTCAGATGACTGAAATACTTGCAGCACAAACCTGTATGCAATTTTATTTACATGTCACATGTACATGTAAGTCCAAGGTGTTTTGTCCCAATACGTTTCCAACTTTACACCAATTTCAGATTTATTAAATTGATAGCCCAATATTAATTTGGGTCAGGACAAATATGAAGAAAAATAATTTGATGTTAATTATGTTACGTTAATCTTCCATGATGGTGGAAACATACATTTTGGACACAAAATACACAACAAATCTTGACATTTATCAGTTGGGTAAACAAAAAAAGGATTTGTAAAGGAATTCAGGTGCTTAAGATTTATTGAAAGAATCATTAGGTTTATTCACTTAAAATGAAATTATGTGTGGTTCGTGATCTTGTACCACTTTGTAATGGTAGGAAACTACCATTGTATTTTGAGGTATGGAGAAGTATGTGTTGATTTCGGGTTCATATGAAAAGTTGTTATTGTACATGTATAGAGTTTGTATTGTTAGATGTTATTTTGTTTGAAAAATAAAACCATAAAAGAGATTATGGATGTGAGAAAACTTCTTTAACTTAATTATTTTTATGAAGGAGTCTTAATATTATTTAATAAATAATGATAATAATATTTAGCTTTTATATAGCGCTTAATACAATGTCTCTAAGCGCATTAAACATCATCATCATTGACAAAATTGTGACAGGCGCCACAACCATTCATCTTGATGATAATCTTATTTTTACACCAGATCTATATGTCCCACAACAAAATGGGATGAAATATATAATTTCAATGGGAAAATGTAAAGAAAATTACAGAAACTGCATGAACAAAACAAAGAATTCATTTCAAAATCATTTAATTGCTTTCAGTTCTTCATCACTATGTGACACATACTCCTTTATTCTCCCAAAATTGTTATGGTGATGGTAACATTTTCTTATTAAAAAAAACATGGGCAAGAAAGATTCTTTTGAAAAATGAAACTTTACCCAAACAAATTCATACTACAAATAGATACGTAAACAGTGTACATAGAGTGTGTAACAACAGGCAAGTCATGACGAGATATGTATGATCATCTGTTTTGTGCCAGAACGGCTTTAACTCTTTACTTTAACCCAGAGTTAATGCCCTTCTGGCTCCAGACACTAGTAGTATATGAAATATAAAAATAAACACTTTATTTTCCGCACACCTTGAGGTATAAGTTGTTTTCTAAGCCAATAACTATAAATGATATCCTTGTGAATGTTCGCAATAACTTGGTAGAAACATTTGCGCAGGCCTACCTGCCTTATTTTGATGTAGAAGGAATTGATACTTGTATGAAGAATAACTTCACAGATGCCTTGCTTAAATGATTCTCATATACGAGCCATCATCTTTTTATACAAAAACCGTGGCACTCCATGAAACAATGCAGGCAGCAATTGAAACAAACCAAGACACTCCTCCAAACCAAATCTCAAAGAGGAGGTTAAAGGAAGAACATCATTTTCCCACAAGTTCTTTGTTCAAAGGCCAGTCAGATAGTCCCTCACCATATGACCCCAAGAACACCTGTTGCTGTACGTGCTGGGAAGGCAAAGTAATACGCAAGACATATGATGAAAGTTGATGATGGAAACGAAGAAAGGAAGCAGAGATCCAATTTCTCAAAAAGGTGACTGATATACATGTAAAAACTGCAGCTTTAAATACCAGTTGAATTTAAGAAGAAATACTATGAAGTAGAATAATAAGGCCCCCTATAGAGAACTAATAGACAGTTAGACATTCACAGACTACAAGTATGTCCACACATCAAGCAATTTGCGTCACCTAACACGTTTTAAAATCTGAAGCCCCAAAAATAATGAGAAGATGCAAAGGCATGGCCAGATGGATCATTTTGGTCAGCTCTTGATGTTACCGACTGTAGGTGCCTTTGGTCAATGGATCGAGAGCCCAACAAGGTGATGCCTAATGAGAATTAAGCCTCGCCCGTGTCCCCTTTGAGTCTTTTGTGGCATCAATGTTTTTCAATAGTTGGAGCTCCTTTGCCTGATATACAGTGTCAGACAAAGCCACTGGGTGTGGAGCACTAGACCTCAATTATCTGGTGTTCAGTGTCAGACAAAGCCACTGGATGTGGAGCACTAGACGTCATTTGTCTGATGTTCAGTGTCAAGCCGCTGGATCTGGATTTTTTTTTACCTTATCTGAAGTTCAGTGTCAGTCAAAGCCATTGGATGTGGAGCACTAGACCTCAATTATCTGGTGTTCAGTGTCAGACAATAGTGCTGGATCTGAAACACTAGACTTCATTTGTCTGGTGTTCAGTGTCAAGCCGCTTGATCTGGAGTTTTTTCCTTCGTTATCTGAAGTTCTGTGTCAGACAAAGTTACTGGATCTGGAGCACTACACCTCACTTGACTGGTGTTGAGGTGTCAACTTGGTCCTTGGTGTCAGTGTTACCAGGGCACTGGAGCTGTGGCCCTTCATCTTTCATACCAGATGCCTTGATCTTCGGATTTGGAGCTGTGGACATAATGGTAATGAGTAGCATAAGTGAAGTGAATACAACGTATATAAATGTGCTGAAATATTTACAAAAAATTAAAATCTAATTTCATAGACAAAGAAGCTAGACATCACAGCAGGAAAATGTTACAGACAGTGAGCAGGTTTATATGTGTACAAATATCCATACTGTCAAATGGGCATTGTAAAATCTTTTCACCAGCATACAAATTATACATTGCAACACGCAGTTAAAGCCCCTCTAAAAAGTGTCGGGAGCCCCAAATTTGCCAAAAATGTTATGGAAAAATTTCACTTAAAATGTATCATAATGTAAAAGTGGATGTCAGATTCTCCCCCCCCCCCCCCCCCCAAATCTGTTTGAAGTCTAATATTGATTTTTTAAAATACATAAGGGTAATTTGAGTTTTCTGTTGTATGCAGAAAACCTCAATTTCATATTCTTTCATCAATGAAACTTTAAAGGGGCTTTTAAAAAAAATCATTAAAAAAAGTTCAACCCCAGAAAGTGTTTCACATAATTTTGCAATTGAAATCCACATGCTGTGAGACATATTTTAGTTGAAATTCACTTGACATCAACAGCAACTTCAAATACTCTTACCATTAGGATTTTGTCCTTTGTAGAACTCTTGAAGAAGTTGAACAGCAGTGTCAGCATACAGCCCAGCTTTGCACTGCAGGAGAATATGTTAAGTGTTTGCATCATCTTTTAAACATATAACCTCTGCGGTGGCGAGATACATTTTTTTTCTTTGTTTGTTTGATTAATACATCATTATCCTTCATAAATTGATTATCAATAGTTTCTAGAGTCAATCTGTAGCTTATCCCTAAGAATGTCTTAGTAGTAAAGTAACATGAAAAGAATTGTTCTTAGAATTATTTAATATATATAAAATACATTTCTAATATAAATAAAGATAATTTAAAACTTGGTGCAAAACTTATATATTCTAATTCATAAGTGCAGTGCTTTTTATTGTTTACAAGAGATTTCAAGCAAGAATTGGTAAAAGTGTGCAATTTTGATGATTCAATACACAATCATTTCTATTTGCTTCATAATCAACTTATCAGAACTTTTTGATGAATTTCTTTCACAGCGCAATTTACTAAACATAATCTTTAAATATTGCCCTATTACCACAGTCACACCAACGAGACCCAAACAATTACCTCCTATGGCAAGGAATCGTTCGGTCTGGGGTCAGTTTGGAGCCAGTCTGGTGGTATGATTGGGGTATATGTCTGCCTTCAGTTAAAAACGCATAAGAGTGGGCTCTCATGGGAATTTGACACAGTGTTTGGGTGTTTACCGGTACCCAATAACAGGTGTTGTCAATCTCCAGGATTAGTCTGCAGTTTTATGACCAACAGGCCTCATCCGAAGACTCTCTTAGAGACTAGGGTTTTTCTTGGAAGGACTACAGGTTTCCTGTGTGCGACTTGTACAACCATTAATGGTATTTCCCCCAAGTCTGGTGTCAGCAAATTATTACCAACTGCACATGGAAACTGATGACCGACTCCCTTTAAGCTTCACTTACCTCAAAAGGTTCTCCCATAGACGGTAGCTCATCCGAATTGACCGATAGTATGGATCCACAGCCTCCAAACCGTTCATTCCTGCACCCATACACAACCTTCTTGATACCTACATTAATGGAAACATGGTATTGAGGCACTACTGAATAGCCTTATGTGGGTTAAGGATATTTCACCGGTCGATACGATGAAAGAAATATATATTTTTAAAGCAAGTGCAAAATACCCTTGTGTCCTACAAAAGAAAAGCTGTTTAATACTGTTATCATTATGAAACCTCGTACATAAATTTTCATCATTTTAATCTTGATATATTGTGTATTAAACTGCATATCAAATCTCAGAACAACAAACAACAAATGAGACAATTTGTGGGGTCAAAGTAACAGATCTGCACACAACAATGACACTTAGGCATATCCACAGACTTGTGTGTTTTAAAGGTACTATGTCCCTTTTGCAGGCTAAAAAAATGAAAAGGTTAAATTCCAATGGCATTAGAAAGATAATACTAATTAAGAACTCCCCTTAAAAAAATGGGGCTTGAAAATGTCTTTAAGTGGGAAAATAACGACTACCAGTATTAGTTGTCAAATAAGTAATAGTCTTGATTTTCAGACCATTGTACAGCATGGTCGTACGTTATATGCTGCGCAAAGATTCAATCAGTTTAATTTTGGCCATTACAAGAAGTGGGTTATTGATGTAGACAAATCCTTTACAGCTAATTTTATGTATGTTATTACCAAAGAAGAAGAAAAAGCCAGTCAGTCACTCAATACTGACAATAGTGTCTGACAGTGAAGTCTAGCAAGTAAACAGGTTTCCTTGCATAATTTGAATATAAGGACACTGCTTACGTTTAAATTTCACAGATAGGACATACATGACATATTCATAATTCCTGCAGAGTTCTACAGAATTTGAGGTTGGCTGCAAAAGGGACATAGTATCTTTAAGGTAAAGAAAATGTGAAGCACAATTAGCTCAAGTCGATCGCCACTTCATTATTTAAATTGGGGGTGTGGGGGGGGGGGGGGGGGTAGTCAAGAGTTACAATTTGGGGCGTATACATGTATGTACACTAAACCCCTATAAATAGTCAAGCCCTTTCTACATGAATACTACAGTCAAACTCACCCATGATACGAAGAGCCCCGGCACACATGATGCAGGGTTCTACCGTCACAAAGAGTTTGGTTCGCGAGAAGACCTCTTCTCTCTCCAACTGTTTGTCATCACACCATCTCATTGCCTCTTCTAGGGCCAGGATTTCTGCATGCCTTGTGGCCTGTATAGAGGTGCATAATGATAACAGCGGGTGAATGCAGAAGGTTAAAGGGAAAGTTGAATTCTGTTGCAGAGGGCGCTACACAAAATAATTTTTTTGTGAGATAATGAAAAACTGAGTGTCAAATTTGAAAGAACATTATATTTAAATGACAAAATCATCTTTGTTTGATCAAAATCGGTTCAGAGACGGCTGAAATATAACGATTTCTAATACTTGTGTAACACCACAAATATTAGGTATTTTGAAAAATTTGAAAAAAACTGTTGAAAAAAACGAAATAACGCCTTTTACGTCGTATTTCAGCGAATGCCGATGTAGGCTTTTTTGTTGGCATTTTCGTGTTGCTTATATTACGCACAACCAGCCGGCCAATGTTTTGTTATTTTTAATTAAATAATTAGTTAACGGTCACCATGTTTTTTTGAAAGTGGACTCGTATTGGCTAAATTTTAGGTTCTAAAAGCTAGGGCACTAGAAATGTCATAGATAAGAATAAGAGCAATAACCATGCACTTTGAACTTAAAGGCATTTGCGGTCTGAAAACAGAACTCATCTTTCCCTTTAAGCTAAATAGTATAGAAGCATCTGGAGGGTGTATCTTTATTGTAATATACATTTCATATTTCATCACCTATTGTCTTGACTACTTCAATGAAAATATTTCTGCTCTCCATTCATAGTCATAATAGACAGAAACTAGTCAATACCGTAGTCATATTTGGGAATTTTCTTATTTTTCACTGAAATAATAAGAAAGTAGTCTGTGTTGTGCAGTTAACATCTGATCTCTGTGTCCTGTTCAACTAATTTCCATCTATTTCAACAAACAATGATGAAATGAATGAATTATTATTATCTTGGCACTCTGTGTCCTATAGTATACAATATTTCACCTCAAAGAAACCCTCCTGAATAATTTCAGTTTTGTTCCCCAGTTTACTGTACATTTTAAAATTTCATATTTCATCAATTCCACAACTAAGGACTAAAAGGACTGATTCAAAATCAAAATCATTTTCCTCAACTATGGCAGAATACCCCTCCACGCATCAGTAAGATGTCATAGAGGTTAGATTAAGATGGGGGTAAGGTTAGGATTAGGGTAAGGTCAGTGTTAGATCCTCGGATCATGGTTGGGATAAGGATTTCTTATGTGGTAGGGTATTCTGCAATGCTTCTAGAACTTACATTCTTGGTCTCGTTGACAGCATTTCCTCCTGTTCCAATGATCTGATCTTCATAGACTAGGAGACACCCAACAGGAACCTCACCCCGACCTAGAGCTTGCTTAGCCTGTAGAAAAAGAGTGGTTTCCATCTTAGAAAGTACAATATGCACTAATACAGGGCTCAACACTAACTTTTGGTTGGTTTAGTTTATTGACTTTGTTTTTACCCGACTGCTAAGAAAGCAATTGTATACTTATAATACTGCTTTCAAACTGGCTTCTATCGGAGTCACACTGATGAAAATACCGATTGAATTTTCCTTATGTAAACAAAGGTGAAACCGCCGTTTTCCTCCTGTCGCTTTCATACTGCCGGTGAAATTCACTCGCTGTGGCGATCCCTTGCCGGAAGTGAAGAATTATTGCGTAATTATTAAGCTCGCGCTCCATCTAGCTAGCATGCAGCATGTTCAACCATAAGTCAACAAACACAGCTGGTTACGATAAAGCGCGCATATGCTGCGAATTTTGACCATTTTAATCGCTGTTTTCTCCCGAACGCTTTCACAGTGGCTGTTTAATCAGTGTCACACCGATAGAATGAGAATTTAATCGCCTATTTCTCTTCTTTTCATCGGCAAAATGATGTACATTTGCTAATTACAATTGTGCAGCCTTTAACATTCTTAGTATAATCTGCTGGGTTTCTTATTTTGTTTGTTTTGTTTGTTTTGTTTGTTCTGCAATGAATGTCTACATACCATGTTCACTGCTTCTTTCATCCACTTCTCATCATAAGCTTCTTCAGACTGTGCCATGGCTGAAAAAGACAATTAAGATATATATACTTGACTTTATATATTGCAACACTGGTTAAAACAATTTTTTAAATAAATGACAACAATGAACAACCTTCCTTTGAAACTGAAAGCATCCCGCCCCCCCCCCCCCCCCCCGTATCTCAGAACTGCCAACATTTCTGAACCCCCCCCAATTTAGGGTACATGTATATGTTCCCTCCTTATGAAAACAACCCCCTAAGTCCGGTGTGTATAAAGTCAATACGGGCCAAATTTTTGTGTGTTACGAGCCAGACATTGTTGCGTGAAAAGTAGCCCTTTACCGGACATTTTTGGAACACGAATGCGGTCCCTCTGTTCCCTGAGTGGGGGGGGGGGGGGGGGGCGGGTTCTGAACCTTCCTTTCGCATCCTTTTTGCTGGCTTTTCCTGTCTTGGAGACACTCCTAAATGAGGGACACTGCTCAATGTACCATATTCAAGATATTATAACCCCTTTTAACATTTTCTCACGAGTCCAAATTAGAGAGAGATCGAGAGAGGAAAAACGCCCCCTTTTTAATATTTTATAACCCCCTTTTTAAATTTCTCAGGAATCCAAAGAGAGAGACAAAAAAAAATACACCCCCTTTATTTACAATTCTCGGGCTGGAAAAGATTTGTCACGTGAAAAGTACCCTTTTACCAGAGATTTGGGGGAACATGAATGCGGTCCCTCCAACCCCGGAGTGGGATCGAAGATCAAGGAATGTATTATGTTGATGTCGTTGCTTAATTGTCTTAAAACTTTTATCACTTAAAACTTTTATCACGTTCACTCAAACTTTTTTAAGTCACTGAGTGACAAACTCTGTCTCTCGATCACTCTCAGTCTCACTCTCAGTCTCACTCTCAGTCTCTGACATTTTCACATTTACTGAGTAATGTAGATTATTTAAAGTGTATAACTTAAGTCAAAGGAGTTAATAAATAAGTTGGTTAAACTAAAAACAAAGCCTGAAACACTGATATTTGCAAATTACATACCTTTCTTGTCCCCTTGTCCTAATATTATAGTTAGGCCACATAAGTTGTTCCCTAAATCTAGACCAGTACTGGCAGTAGGCAGTAAGCTGATGAGATTGAGTCATTCAATTTATTTTGTTGGTTTTGTTTCTCCACTGGATCTGGATCAAAGCTGAGATGAACGATCGATCGAGAGTGAGACGGGGGCCGACGCGACGGCCAGGAGCTGAGACACGTTTCGACTGAGGGTTAGCGCGCGCATATATCGCATGAGCACTTTTTGCCAATATTATTTCAATTTCTAAGATACCGTATTGTAAAAAACGAAGAAGAAGTCCGTAAACTTGTGGGAACTTTCTTGCGATTTCAGAGCTTTTCCCAGTTCTTGCGGTGAGGATATGAGATCTAGAGCTTAGCCACCATGAAACTGGTAACGAATATCTTCCTAATTTTATTATGTAATTGCCAAAAATATGTCACAGAGAGCCGTAAATGCGTAATGTCGTTAAGTTCTTATGAACAGCACAACATTTAGCATGTGGGGCTGACTAAACGAGTAAACGGTACCCGCTCAATCTTTCGGCGTGCTAGCTCCTATGTTGACTGGCTAGGCTCTGCTCTGTTGATTTATGCACATTCCTTTTTGTGTGTGTACACTCGATTTTTGATTCACAGCATTTTAGTGATCATGCATGACAATGAGTTATGAGTACAAAATAATCTTGTGAAAAAGGATGAGGTTATCCTAGATCTATAGATTCTACTTAATATTAGCGTGTTTTCTTAATTGTTTCAGAATTTCAGGTGGTCGTTTCTCGAAATCGTTTTAAAGAATTGTTATCACAATGCACACTCTGGTCCAAGAATAAGGATCGTCTTCATGAACGAGGATCGTCTTCGTGAACGCAGACCGATGCTTCCTCAAAAATAAGGACTGTCCGCATTTTCACAGACCTTTTTATATTTTGATCGGCGCATGGCGATGCGAAAAACGGATTCTGCAATGATTTTCTTGATGCATTTTACATTGACTTTGTACAGAGACTTTCACATTAGATCTATGAGTGTTTATCCTCAGGAAGACTGACAACCCATAAAAGTAGACGATGAACTAGAGTTATTTTCTCATAGGAATCCATTTATCACATCGTCAGCGGGCGTTTCGGTTACCAGAAACCTGCAGAGCGCCAATGAAAAAAAAACATCAGCGAAAATGCGGACGATCCTTAATTTTGAGGACGCACTGGCCCGAATTCACAAAGGAGGTTTGTCGACGTCATATGACGCACGAAAACCAAGGTTTGTCAACAAACCTCCTTTGTGAATGCGGGCCATGTTGTCCGTGTTTACAAGGATATCGTGTAGACAAGTTCAGTACTTAATTCTTTGGGATGCTCATGTATATAGCATGAATAATCCCTCAGAATTGATGAGCCCCATGCTATTCACTTGTTTGTCATTTTAGTTCCAATAATATTCTATAGATGACCTCCTCATTGCCTTATTACTATTTCATTGGCCATCTGTTTTTATTCATGAAGGGGGTGATAGTGCCGAAATTAACACTGTACGTGTAGGCTTATAGATGATGATATTTTTCCAATTATTCCTCCATATTTCAAAACTGTTACTATAATAACAGAAACAGGCCATCCAAATTCTTGCATTTAGATTGGTTGTGTCGCTTTCCACCGTATGCTGCTTAATTTAACTTTTTTGTTTACCAGTATACAAATAAAAAACGATGACAATTTTTAGAAAAATTCATTTGTGTTTTTATCATGTTGCCAATAAAGTTGGACAAATTTGTTTTTACCTCTTTTCATGAAGGGATTGTGAGAAGATGATTTATTATTGAAGTTGATATCGTCTCAGAACTATTGAAAATAAATTATATTGTTATATAACAAAGATTTTGCAATGATTTCATTTTAAAGACTCAAAGAAATTTTGTTTCCAACTTTTTATGGGCAAAAGAATAAAATTTTAAAAAGTTTTTATCAAGTTACATTCTTTGAAAATTATTTTCACTAATGATTTCTGATCCATCTTTCTCTCTCTCTCTCTCATTCACTCACGCATACACTTAATCTGTTACAGTTATCATTCTCTAACTCTATGCCCATGTTCTGTCTCTCTCTCTCTCTCTCTCTCTCTCTCTCGATCCCATTTTTATTTCTGTACTAGACGTACTTACATGTAACTACATGTACATGTACATCCTGTTGAAGCTACCAACCTCAAGAAAATGTGATGAACGATAATTTCTTTGAAATCCAAACATTTATTCACTTGTGCCTATATATATATGATATTTATAAATGCACAACATTTTCTTTGTTCTTCATTACTATTGTAAGAGCTAAAATTAGACTCATTTCATACTTGTATTTATTACAGTTACTATTTGTTTCTCTTGTCTCTTCCCTATACATATTCATTTCACATCATTTGCTTATCACTTTCATATTAATTTACTTCAATTACTCCTCCTTTCATCTCCTCTATATACCAAGTCCTCCATCTCACCTGGTATATTCCTTTGTTCTCTTCTCATTCTTTATTCATGGTAAGGTTGTAATTTTACTGATCCAAATGGTTACTTTCCACTCTGTTATGCTTTAGTACACTCCTGACCTACATTCATTGTCTGATGTCTGTTAAGCTCTTGGCTTCTATTGTTCTGTCTCTATTCATTCATTCTCATTCACATTACCTGCCATAGCACCGCACACACACACACACACACTCTTCCTATTTCTTGGCTATTCAACCCAGCACACTCTAGGCACATGGCACTCCATCTTTCCTCAGGCTTTCTATTGGTGACTTACATGTACTTCATGTACAATCTTGTGATTGGTTGTTATTGTTTCATGGACTGCATGTCAGCCATCTTGGCAGCCATTTTGAAGATGTATTAAAATATAGCAGTGCAGCTCAAGTCAACAATCATGTCAGACTAGTTTTGTCTTGTGTGAGTCTTACAATGGTCTTAGGTATTTCCACTTCTTACTTATCATTGGTTCTCTTCTCCTTTACTTTTGAATATTCAGTCCGACTCCTAGATCCCATATTGCTATTGGTTTATGATGTATTTCATTTGAATATACTTTGCTTAAAAATGTTCAGTATGATGCTGCTATGCAGACAGACAGACCTGCACTGGACTGGACATCATCTGAGTCACTTGTATTGATATAGGGCTCTGGTACTTTTTTGTTGGAGAATTTGGAGAGAGGATTTAAGTGAGTTTGGCAGTGGTTTTTAGATGATTGGTGTTTTAAAGATATATTGGTGAGAGGTGATTTTTATTAGATTACACTATTATAGTGAGACTGTGAGAGATTTTACAGTTATAGTTAATTACTTACACCATAGAGTTGTTCGATGAGATTATTGCGGATTTGTCTGCCATCGCCAGCAACCTCTGCTTGAACGTCTTTATTGTTGTCGTCAGAGTGTTGCCCAATAGGGTCGTCATAGGCCAGATTGTTGCTTACACAGTGCACAGCTATCGGCACGAAAATGTGGCACACACGCCCTGGCTCAAACTGAAGGCCACCCCAAACAAGTCTGTACCTGAAATGAGACTTCAGGAATCTGAAAGATCTCTTAATTACTGAACGACCTCTTTTATGGCTATGGTTGTTTCTCTTGTCTTGTGCTGGGGTTAAGGATAGGAGTGAGAAGAAACGGTCTAAGAGGGTACCCGCTATCGCCTAGCAGGTGGCCATGCACAGGAACATCTTCCTCAAACCTTCTACAAATGCCTAAGTTTGCCCAAATATATGTGAGTCGTGGCTTGAGCCTGGGAAGTGGGCGAGAACTTCAAGAACTTTGTTTGTGAATCACAAATACACTGAATATTGATCGAGTGGTATCCCTTTCTTTGCGCGTATAAATGTTCATCTAATGAAGGTGAACGTATGCGGACATGGGTACAGTCAATGGCACCCAGCGTATTAGGAATGCCTCACATTCCACTAGAACAGTGCTCTACTTGAAGTAGGGAAGGCCTTTCACTTGGGAAGTCGATATAGTTGTTGGCCTTTCTGACTATAACGCTAGAAATATCTCAAACTACTCTGCTAACTGAAGCTTTACTTCCCCTTGCTCGTGACAGCCTAAAAACTCCAAAATGTATAAAACGCAGTTCCATTCGAACCTAAAATGAGAACAAAATTACCAATATTGATAATAATAATAATGATAGTAATAGTAATAATTAATATTAATAATCCTGATCACTATCCCACCCGAATTCTGTATTATTAATACATTTTTTTTAAAAACATACAGACACAACATACACACTTACCCGCAAAGCAACATGTAATACCATTGAACGTTGAGTTGGGCATTTGATGTCTTCATCGAGTAGACCACAAAGTTTGAGGGTCAAATGTCTAGCAAGTCTGTATCTTGCAATGAGTTCTTGGTCATCGTATATTTCTAGTGGACTCGTATGATCAAGGAATATCCATTGCCTTCGACAAGTTTGACTTAAGGACTCCGAAAGCTCTCAATTAATCGGTACGACCTCTTTGATGGCTATGGTTGTATCTTTCTTCTGGTCTTGTGCTGGGGTTAAGGATAGGAGTGAGAAGAAACGGTCTGAGAGGGTACCCGCTATCGCCTAGCAGGTGGCCATGCACAGGAACATCTTCCTCAAACCTTCTACAAATGCCTAAGTTTGCCCAAATGTATGTGTCGTGGCTTGAGCCTGGGAAGTGGGCGAGAACTTCAAGAACTTCATTTGTGAATCACAAATACACTGAATATTGATCGAATGGTATCCCTTTCTATTCACGAAGAGATGTTCATCTAATGAAGGTGAATGTATGCAGACATTGGTACAGTCAACGGCACCCAGCGTATTAGGAATGTCTCACATTCCACTGAAACCTCTCTTTACCTGAAGTAGGGAAGCCCTGTCACTTGGGAAGTCGATGTAGTTGTTGGCCTTTCTGACTAGCACTCTGGAAATATCTCAAACTACTCTGCCAACTCTAGCTTTACTTACGCCTTGCAGGTCTCCTGTGACTGCAAAAAAACGCAATACCATTGGAACCTAAAATGAAAACAAAAATTAACAATAACAATAATAATAGTAATAATAACGGTTCTATTAATACATTGAAGAAAAAAACATACAGACACACTAACCAGCAAAGCAACATGTAATGCGATCGAACGTCATATAACTTTTAAACTAAAATACATGCAGTCATAACTATACATATTACATTTACCTCTAAAGCTTGCTTTCGAATGTCGACAAGCTAACGCTGAATCTCCATTTCGATTTCGATACTCAGCAACTTTTGGGAGAAACTTTCAGCTGGCTGCCGGCTCTTTGTTTGTTTCTGCCTTGCCTTTGGAGATTGCAAAGTCAAACGGCTTGGGCCATGTGAATCATCTGTATCTACCCCTCCCTGGATGCCCTCGAATGCCGTGGAACCGATCATGTCCAAAACCTTCTTTTCGATGTCGTCGAGGGTGTATACGGGGGGAGGGCCCCCTCCCGTCTTCGCTCTCTGCTTTCAAAGTTGATTGTATTTGTTTTGGTGATCGATTGGTACTTAGACCATTTGGCCCGAACTTCATCCCCTGTCCTTTCCCCTCCTGCGATTCCGTTGATCTTGACAGCAATTTCATCATCCATTTCTTTTTTTTCAGCTTCGCGGAACTCTTAAGTCTTTAAACCCCGCAAACAGAAGTTGATGGTTTTCTTCTACTTCGTTAACCAACAGGTGAAGTTCATCCGCGTTAAAGTTTGCCCGTCGCTTCGCTATGGTGGAGCATGTGATTGAAAAATTATACCCTAGTAATAATAAAAACGTGCTTACCACCGAAGTCTCTAAGCGCTATAACAAATAAAATACCATGATAAACAATTACATATTAAACAAAACAAAAAGAAAATGCAAATAAACCTACAAATTACAATACATATAAAATAAATAGCCCTTACATGTAGGACCGGGCCCCTCTACATTCATTTTCATTTATATAGATTAGGCCTACACCCGATCAATCAACTTTTGATTGAGAGAACTTAGGCATGGTTCAGCTTCAAGTTTTATATTTAATTAAATTCATGTATTCAACAATATAAAAATAGTAAATGTACAATACAATAGAACATGTTGACATAATCATATATAAAGTGAACATATCGTTAGGGGCAACCAAAAAAGAGAGAGATCTTGTGAACTGGTGCCCCTTTTACAAAATTAACAAATTAACAAATTACAAGTAAAACATCAATAATAATCACCTGCAGACACATCCAACACACACCCCACACACACACACTCACACTCACAGCAAATAAAACAAAATGAAAAATTAAGTAACATTACACAAATCATTAAGATACAGCAAAAATAGCAAGGGACCGAGTATTGATCCCTGTGGAATTCCGAATTCAACCTTGAAAAGAGATGAATCAAAATTACTATATCTTGTAGATTGGGACCTATTCTGTAAAGACATATGAAACCAGTCTAAGGCTACACCACGAATTCCAAAATACGGTAATTGATATAAAATAATATTATGGTCGATCAGATCGAATGCCTTTGACGGATCAAGGAAAATACTGAGTGAATGATGCGAATGAAGGTGTTTAGCTCCTCCCTCACGGATGCTTACACGAGTGCTAAGTATTTCAGACGGAGCGTTGAATTAATTGTTGTCCTTTGTACGACTGTCACTTTGCAAAGGTTTGGCTTGGAAGCTTAGGCGTCAGAAATGTGGACTTTTTTCAATTTATCCTTTACCCTTTCAAGGGGTCAGAGTTCATGTGGTCTTCCTGTACAAAAACGAAAGATTTTCTTATAATTTTTTGCTCAATAATGATAAAGCTGCTCAAGTTGCTCTAAAAATGCAATGAATGTCTCTATCACTTTGCAGTATTGTCTTTCGGAGCAACCCAGTGCACCATGTCTTTTGTTGACCTTCAAGGGGACCACCATCCTTCTAGACTGCAGTCTGGACCTCGGGAGCCTTCAGCATTTCCTCCCTCTTCCTCTCGTTCCAAGGTAAAGAGCCAGGCCTGGGCCCTGTTTCACAAAACTTGTCATCAGTGACAATTGACAGTTTTTGTTATAAGCTACTGAAATCCTTGCTTCTGATTTGTTATCAGCAGATTTGACACCGATTGTTGTCATTTGTCATTGAAAAAAAGGCTTTGTGAAACGGCCCTGGTCTAGAATTTTAAAGCTAATCTTTAGCAAGGGTATTGCACATAACGGCTTGTTCAGATATGATGCAGTAAACCTGTGCAAAAAAGCTGGAGCATTTATTTTACTTGTAACTGAAATTACTGAATGGCACAGAGCTCACTGAGCTCAGTGTATGAGCTACAGAAATATGAAGCATATTACACTTTATGTCATAAAAAGAAAAAGAGCTATAAGAGAGACTGACTAGAACTGTCTTTTAGTTACCGGTATATTAGATTATCTGAGAATTAATTTTCCATCATTACCGGAACTCAATATTACCTATTTGTAGTAAAGTGTGTTATTTGTAGACCCATTTATACTGATTCCATCACTAAGTGTAAATAAATTGTTATTGGTTTAAGTACCCTCCCCCCCCCCTCCAAGAAGGTATTTGATTTCATTTTCACCATTTTATTATTACTTTGATACCTGAATTCTTTCAGCACTCAGTTTACAAAGATGCCGAATTGGAAGCCAAGTGAGAAAGGCCATGGACTATCACATTCAAAGGTAGGTATGAAGGGAAAAAAAGACAGAGAGAGGGATGGATAGAGACGGAGAGAGACAGAGAGAGAGAGAGAGAGAGAGAGGGAGACGGAGGGAGGGAGGGAGAGAGAGGACAAAGAGTAAAACATAGTAAGATGTGAGGAATTCAGAGTTCAATTACAATGTATAATTTTTGTAAACTTAATCCAAATGATAGTCTATGGTTCACAAAATTAGCAAATTTCTTTTTTTTTCTTTTGATGATATGATCAAAATGAAGTGACATTTCTAACTCTTTTTTTCCAATCTTAATATCGAATGTTCATTGAATTCTTGGATTGTTTCATGTTTACACATATCTCTTATTTCCTTCTTCACTGAGTCATTTGTGTGGCTTTGATTCAAATTCCTAATCTCTGGTTTCACAGGCACATGCTTTGATAAATGAGCTGCCTTGCCTCCATGTCTGTGTGTTGGACAGGAGGGGATATGAAAGTGTACCCTATGATGGATAAATGAACATTTGGTCAAATTTTCATCCAAATGAAGACATGTGGTAAATGTTCTTGTATCAATATTTTACTTTATTTATCATGATTTTTCTACCTAACAGGAACTTAAAGAATGCAGTGGAAGGGTGTTTGTGGATGCTACACCAGAAGTCTGCACTCCTGAGGTAATAATATACGGAAGCAGTGAATGAAGGAGTGAATGAATATAGATGATGAACAAGTGAAAGGAAGGAAAGATAAATGAGCAATAAAAGCTTATGATAATAATAATAATAATAATAGTGGGTTGTTGTATCGCGCTCATTTCTGTCAGATTTAGCACGGCTGCCATTACAGCGCTCTAGCATTTTAAGGAATTTATTCCTGCCAGGTACCCATTTACATCACCTCGGTTGAGTGTGGCAAATGTAGATCAATGTCTTGCCAAAATGTGCCTGAATGTTTTTCTTCTTCTTCTAAACAAAAGAATATGAAATGAATCTCTTCAAAAGTGCTTTTCCCTTGAGATATTTAGGGTTTCCAATATTACTGGGGTACCAACTGTGATAACAATACAGACACATGTCCTTTGGAGAGGATGGTGAACTTGTGACTTTTCACCATGCACAAAATGGGAGAGTTGTCCAAAATAATATTACAGTTGAATGTCCATTTCACCATCATGATTTCTTCTTTAAACCACTTCTTATTGCTCGTCTGAAATTTCTTTAAATTGTCACCAAACTATTTCTCTGATTTTTCTACTTTCATCCAATGCTCCTTGATACAACATTGTGAATTGTCATGGAATTCTAAACTTTATTTTACTGTTTCTAGTTTGGAATGATTGACATGTCGACGGTAGACGCCATCTTGATTTCAAACTACCACTGTATGTTGGGCTTACCATTCATCACTGAAGTAAGATGTATGCTGTTTTCAGTGCCATGTGCAACGATTTCCCACCCATGTAAAATATCAAATTTTGCTGACATATGATCTAGAATGCTATAAATTACACAAACTGCATGAGCAGAAAGAGTAGAATCACTTTAATTGTCCTTTATTTTTGTTTAAATATCTTTTGCCCTGCACATACATATACATGTCATGTGTAGTATATTATCATTTTAGAGGCTAAAGGGCATTAACTGTGTGCAAAAGTCAGTGATATAAGTAATTTCTGGTTCTCAACAGAAAAATAGATTTATTATTGTTATTTTTACAGTAGTGAAATATCTCTCTCTCTCTCTCTCTATATATATATATTTATATATATATGATCTACGAGAGGATGATCTTTAGTAATAACTGTAGCTCATTAAGAGTGTTTTAATTCACTTGCTCATTGACCTAATTTATTTAATTGCCAGACATTTGTTACAAGTCAACCACTACGTGTCGTATATCATTTCCTTTTCTCTCAGTTTACAGGTTTCAAAGGTGTCATATATGCAACTGAACCGACTATTCAAATTGGCAGGTGAGAGGATTCACTTCCTAGTTTACAGCTCGTGTTTACTAACCCAAACCTATCGTAAAATGCTAGAAATAGTAGATTTGAAAGATTTAAGCAAGGAAGCAACAATAACGATCACAAATGATTAAATTAAGGTTGAAAGTTGAAAATAATTGAAAAATATTTCAATTACAGTATTGATTTGCTTCTGTGGTTTTAGATGATAAAATCCCAACACACCAAGAAACTGACTGTGACCATTAACACCAGTTTACCGGTACTCAAATTGACCGTTTTGTCTTTTTAAATCTACTGAATGTCTCTACCGTATTTCAATCTTACAGACAAATGATGGAAGAGCTTGTTGAGTACATGGAGAGAGTGCCCAAGAAGCACTCTTCCTCCCTCTGGAAGAAACCCGACTTACTGAAGACATTACCTGCCCCGCTCAGAGATGTGAAGTGGCTCGGTTGCTGGAAGAAGTGCTACAGCAAGCATGATGTCAATGCTTGTCTATCCAAAATCACCAATGCAGCCTTCTCAGAAAAACTGGTTAGTTTTTGATGGGATTTGGTTTATATTCGAGTTCAAGCTCATCGTGAAAGCCTCACCAACATTGATTCATTGTTTTTTTCATTTATTCATTTAGGTTTATCGAAAGGATAGACAAATTTGTGTAAAAACAGTCCAAAGGCTGAAATTTGGTTACATTACGAAAATTGCCTATTCCCCTGATTGTTGTGATGGATTGTCATGGTAACGGGATGGGTTTGGATGTTTACTGAGATTGTTGATTATGAAGTGGAAGTATTGTTGCATAAAAGTTATATAATTACTTTGACTGAAGACGGCTCTACAATTTAAAAACAAAAGTTGCTTAGGAAATGCCTTGAACCTTGAAATAGCAATCCTGTTCAGCACCTCCTAGAAGCTATCCCAAGATAATGATATGCTGTGCTTCGGTGTGAGGTGCCATGGTAATGTAAATAATAGCATTTTCATATATGTGCAATAGCTTTCCTACATTCTCATTTCTGTTCTTAGAGTTTGTTTGGAGCCCTGACACTTGTTCCATTGAGCTCTGGTTTCTGCCTGGGAAGCTGTAACTGGATCATTAGCTCAGCTTATGAAAAGGTGAGCATATAATTAATAACAATAATTAAAGGCATTTCTATAGCGCAGTCTATCTAGAAATTCTATTCCGAGGCGTATTAATTATTACCCCGGCTTTAGCCTAGCTGCAATTAAAGGCTCTAGCATTTCAAGGAATAAACTCCTGCCAGGTACCCATTTACCTCACCGGGTCGAGTGTGGCAAATGAAGATTAATGCCTTGCCAAAGGACATTAGTGACGTATCGGGGATCGAACCACGACCTTTGAATTTCAAGTCAAGTGCTTAAACCACCCGACTATGACACTTCTACATTATATGCTAGATATGAATCGTAGCTGTCTCTGTGATTTGATTTTGTTATCATGTAAAGAGTGCAAGCAAATAAAGTATTGCTTTAGATTAGAATTCGAATTTTAGGCTGAGTTGTAGATGACCCTATGTTAAATTTTGAAGGAAATTGCAATACCATTGTGTTGTGTAGTAGAAGCATTCTAGTCAAAGAAAAGACCTGATGTGCTAAAGCCTATACATCTTTGACAGTAATGCTTTTGTTCTCTGCAAAAGGCTGTATTGTAATTATACTGTTTTCAAAACATAGGTGTCAAACCATTTTGTTAAATCAAGTCTCTCTGCTCCAGCTTGTTCGTCACTACTTTTGACCTTATGTCACCAACTATGACCTTTGTCACCACCTTTGACCTCATGTCACCTGGCAGGTATCCTATGTGTCGGCCTCATCATTTCTCACCACACACTCTATGCCCATCAACCAAGACCCTCTGAAGAACAGTGACGTCATCGTCCTGACGGGACTCACACAGACACCGGCTCATAACCCTGACAGTATGCTCGGAGAGTTCTGCAGTACACTCAGTAAGTCGGCCAAACTGTTCAAAAATGTCATATTTGGAATATTTTCCCTATCATACAGTGACATAAATCCAAAACCTGGGAATACTTTTCGTACCAAAGAAAGTGGGCTGAGAGAATTCTTCAGTTCACCCAGTAAGTTAGTAGAAATTTTTGAAATGTTATATTTCTAATATTTTTCCCTACAAATAAAGACAATACCTTTCATAATCCAGAGAGAATAGATAATCTAGTTCTTTCACCTGAATACCAATTCTTCTGTAATTTCAAATTTTCAATGTCACATATAATGGAAATAATCATCCATGTTCCAGATAATAATGTTGTTTTTGTTACCCCCCTCTAGCCATGACAATCAAGAGCGGAGGCAACGTCTTAGTCCCATGCTATCCATCCGGCGTGATCTATGATCTCTTTGAGTGTCTGGCTGGTTACATGGAGAGCGTTGGTCTCATGCAAACCCCTCTCTACTTCATCTCTCCCGTAGCGGACAGCTCGCTTGCTTTCTCACAGATACTTTCTGAATGGTACGTCTTCCATGAGATTGATATTCATATACAGTCAAACCTGTCTATAGCGACTGCCTGTGGGAAACAAAAAAGTGGCCTTTGTAGACAGGTTCCTTTAGTACATGATTTAATGAGAAACCATTTTCAATGGAAACGACAATGTGGCCTTTGTAGGCAGGTGGTCTTTGTAGACAGGTTCCTTTAGTACATGATTCAAGGGAAACAACAAATGTGGCCTTTGTAGGCAGGTTTGACTGTATTCTGTAAAATTTCTTTCTTTCTGTAGTCATGAAAAAAATCAGTAATGTTATTTGATTTATTGTTTTCTTTGATTAATTATTTTTTCAAAGTGTCGCTCCATCATTAAATAAAATGCCTAGTGTAAGGTTTAATTCATTACCCCTTTCTAAAAAAATTGTGCTATTTACATGATACAGATGACTTATTTAAATCCTTGTTTTGTCTGGTACTAGTCAGAAGGTTTTGTTTATCATGAATTTTATACATCCTTACTTATTCCTTACTTATTCAAATTCTGTAAATGACATTCATCTTAGTGGTATTCATGGCGGTGTTTCCCTCTTGTTTTATACATTGCCGTCTTATCGTAGGTGTTTCCAAGTTCTCTTCAGAAATCGAGGTGATGCATGTAGCAATGTTATTTAGACGACATTTAAGATATTCTCATTTTGCCATTTAAAAAATTAGGTAAATCTATTTGTGCTGTACTAGTTTACCAATATAGTTTAGGCTGGATTATTTTTGCACAAGGAAATTTTCTCTGTGGTCAATACTATCCAAATTCTAACTTCAACCATGGACCAATGGACCCTTATCCCAAACTCAATTGCCAATTGCCATGGCATTTGTTGTATCACCATAATTTATGCTTGAAAACCCTATGTACTCTCTCTCCTTCTCTCTGGTCAGGCTATGTGGTGTGAAGCAATCCAAGGTTTATCTTCCGGAGCCTCCGTTCCCTCATGCTGAACTCATCAAGAATGGCAGGTTAAAACACTTCCCAAGTGTACATGGTAAGTTGACTTTACTTTGCACCATAAGTATATCACCTTCATTCGTCCAGGGAGGTGATAGAGAAGGAGTGGAATCAAGCCGCTCTCCTTTGACCCCATGCTTCAAGCCTTCGAAAAGTTATGCGCTAATATGCAACTGTATCCCAGCAAATGTTCGCTGTCCCTTTCAATGATTTCTCATCAATTGTTGAATGTGTAATGAGTAGAACAAGCGAACACAAAGTTGTGTGGATGCGTGGATATTATAGGGCAATTTGAACATTTGTAATAAATTAATTTGTATGAAAGCGGATAAATAAGATATATAGATTGGGGACAGTCCTAAATAAATTGGACCAATAATAAGAAAGTTCTGAGTTTTTGGAATATGAGATCACTAAAGCTATGCGAATCTAATTTCCAATGGAACTCAATGGACAACATCTAATCCTTTGTCATGTCTAAAATTATCATTAAACAGGAGACCCTCCTGAATCATTAATTTTGAAAAAAATTGACATTTTGATAATGTTGTGTGTTGAAGCGAGCTTAGTGACACTTTTGTAGTTTTTAGAAACGGAAAATAATAGTAGACTATTTATTGAAAGGATTACCTTCATGAGTAGATATTCTCACTATTCTTTGCAATGATGTGAATACAGACTAGACTGTATCTGAAAACAGATACTCATTTGAAATATTTGACAGACTGATACTTCAACTAAAAAAGGGGGAACAAATTTAATTATGAGCATCCATAATGCCCCTCAATGTATGCTACATGTATGCACCAAATTATAAATTTAATACACATCTCATGGTTCGTGTAATGTCTATCATTTCATTAAAAAAATGCTCTTCTCTATCACTTCATACAGGTGAATTTAGCAACCAGTTCAAAACACCCTGTGTAGTGTTTACTGGACACCCCTCTCTTAGAATGGGAGATGCTGTTCACTTTATGGAGATGTGGGGCAAGAACAGTAACAATACAGTCCTCTTTATAGGTGAGTATGTCTTAAAATATAATATATTTCATAATACAGTCAAACCTGCTTTAGTGACCACCTGTCTGCAAAGACCAGCTGTTTACAAAGACCACATTTTGTTTGTTTCCCTTGAAAATGGTTCCTCATTGAAACATGTAATAAAGTAACCTGTCTACAAAGACCACTTTTTGTGTTTCCCTTGGGTGGTCGCTATAGACCGGTTTGACTATGATATTTTTATATAATAATATGGGTTTATATAGCGCTTAATACATTGATGATGTCACGTAGTGTTTTATAGATTATTATTACCTCGGGTCAGCATATTCAGGCTACGCTTGCCTGCTCACAATGTATGCTGTACACTTCCTGGGTAGCATTCCAGCCAGGCACTATTTTACAGATGCTAATGATGCTGATCAAACTATGATTACTTTCTCATCTTACTTGGTGCCCATTAAACACCAGGGTAGAGAGGGGCAAATGTAGATTAATGTCTTGCCAAGGACGTTAGTGCTGTGCTGGAATTTGAACCCTCAACCTTAGATTTAGAGGTGTCCTTTTCTTAACAGTGGTGGAATGGTGGTGGTTATTTTACCTGACTGCTAAGAAAGCATAAATGCTTGAAAGTAAGCAACCAGACGGCCGACGGCTTTAGGTCCTCTCCGAGGGACCTGGTAATGAAGATTAATGCCTTTACCAAAGGGCACTAGCGCATCTCCATGGTTTCGAACACGGGTCACCGGATTACGAGCCACAAGATTACGAGACCACTGCTCTACCGACTGAGCTATCGCGCCTCCTCGTGGCAGTGCATGTGGTATTAGAGGTTTTGTTGTTGGTTTTGTTGTATATTGTTTTCCCGTATGTTGTTAGATCATTTGGTGGACATTTTAATCTTAGGCAAACTGGGCTTTTCGAGAGAAGGTTTTCAAGGAAAGGGGGGCGAGGGGGGGGGGGGGGATGGGGGAGACGTCTAAATGGAAAGAGTATAATGCTGAGACACAAATATGCTTTTCACACTGGTAAAATTTTGCTTAACTCTAAACTATAGGTGGGGCTAAAGGGGGGGATCTAAGCCCTACCTAGCCCACTTTCTGTTCAGACACAAATTTACCCAAGTGGGCTAGCCCTACCTAAAGTACTGCAAAAAAGCAGGGCTAACTCCACAATTGCGGTGCTAACAAATTTTCTTATTGCGGGATAGGGGCTTAGTACGGGGCTATAACAGCGAGTGTGAAAAGCCAAAAAAGTTGTCAAGGGCTAAGGAAAGTACGGGGCTAAGCAAAGTACAGGGCTAAGCAAAACAAGTGGTGAAAAGCATGATAAAAAGTTATAGAAGACAAAATTTGTCATATTTTCTGAGTGAGCTACATTTTTGTTCTCCTAAATTAGAGCCTTCGTTTCCGTACTTGGATGCACTGGCACCATACCAACCTCTTGCGATGAAGGCGTGCTACTGTCCTATTGACACAGCGCTCACCTTTCCTCAAGCAAACAAGTTAATGAAAGACCTCAAGGTAAGAAATGCTCAACAAAGGCTTGATACTGTCACATTGACTCAGCCTCACTCCTAACTCCTTTACCTCCTGACTTGTATCTTCTATTAACATCAAAATATTTCTCTTGAATCGTCTCCCTTCTCGACTCTGACTCTTTGATAACTATCCTCCCTTTCCTTAAAACTAATTTTTCTCCTATTGTTCCGTACTTCAAAATTCAATAATTTTTTCCTCATCCTCAATTTCGTCCTAATCTTGATCCTCATCAGTCCTCAGCATAACCATTACATTATCCTCATCATCATCAGTCCTATCTTCATCATCATCATCATGACCCTTTAATTATCAACATCATCATCATTATGACCATCATTATCATTATCGTCATTATCATCTTGTCATCGTCATCGTCATCCTCTTTCTCCACTTCTGATGAAATAAGCCAAGTTTATGCCATCCTGTTATGTCCTTTTGCCACCCTTAGTGAACTACCAGGGATAGGCCTGTCTATCCTTTGATGTTAAAAATGTTTGAAGATGTCCCTGAATAAGTTATTATGACCTTTTTTTCCTAGAGTGATTATTTTCCTTAGATTTTGAGCGCATTATGTAACATCAAATCTTTATGAACGATACCGTCTTAATCTTATCTTATCTCATACACAGCCTCTTCAAGTGGTCCTGCCTGAAGCCTATCTCAATCCACCAGAATCCCATCCCCTAAGAACCGATCTGGTCGTGGAAGTGGTATGTATTATGGTACCTCAATCCACCAGAATCCCATCCCCTAAGAACCGATCTGGTTGTGGAAGTGGTATGTATTATGGTACCTCAATCTACCAGAATCCCATCCCCTAAGAACCGATCTGGTTGTGGAAGTGGTATGTATTATGGTACCTCAATCCACCAGAATCCCATCCCCTAAGAACCGATCTGGTTGTGGAAGTGGTATGTATTATGGTACCTCAATCCACCAGAATCACATCCTCTAAGAACCGATCTGGTTGTGGAAGTGGTATGTATTATGGTACCTCAATCCACCAGAATCCCATCCCCTAAGAACTGATCTGGTTGTGGAAGTGGTATGTATTATGGTACCTCAATCCACCAGAATCCCATCCCCTAAGAACCGATCTGGTTGTGAAAGTGGTATGTATTATGGTCTCACCTCAATCCACCAGAATCCCATCCCCTAAGAACCGATCTGGTTGTGGAAGTGGTATGTATTATGGTACCTCAATCCACCAGAATCCCATCCCCTAAGAACCGATCTGGTTGTGGAAGTGGTATGTATTATGGTCTCACCTCAATCCACCAGAATCCCATCCCCTAAGAACCGATCTGGTTGTGGAAGTGGTATGTATTATGGTCTCACCTCAATCCACCAGAATCCCATCCCCTAAGAACCGATCTGGTTGTGGAAGTTGTATGTATTATGGTACCTCAATCCACCAGAATCCCATCCCCTAAGAACCGATCTGGTTGTGGAAGTGGTATGTATTATGGTCTCACCTCAATCCACCAGAATCCCATCCCCTAAGAACCGATCTGGTTGTGGAAGTGGTAGGTATTATGGTCTAATCTCCCCAGGGTTCCCAGTTTCTTGTCTTTTTCTTTCTTTTTCTTCTGGTAGGGATCGGGATGGATTTCCTTTGATTCAATGACCACTGGAAATATCCATTGATAATTGTTTCATTTTTATAAATGCTCCTGTACAGTATAACAAGGTACTTTGAGTATTGTGTGAATGGCTTTATAATGATAATGATATCAAATATTTAGGAGCGCTAAAAAACAGTAAGTACCATAGGACTTACAAATACAAATTCAACTATATGAAAAGAGGACAAAAAATGTACAGTCTCACAGGAAGTAGATCATGCTATTGTAATTATTTACGATATTATTTGGTTAATTTTCTATCTTGATAGGACCCAGCAGCTACACCATACAGTCGTGATGATGTCATAAGCCTGCTTGTGAAGAGGAGATATGAGAAGGTCGAGATTACTCCGGAGGTAACTAGGATACTTTTTATGCACTTTCAAGGAAACCTCACCCCAACAAACAGCTTGGAGTTATTCTTGGAAAGTTATTGTATTCTTACCCATTGATCTACTAGATTCCCCACCAAAGTGTATGAGACAGGTATGAACTTAGCATAATGTAAACTTTCTCAGCACGACATGGGCATCTCCATTTTTTTGATAACATGACGAAGTATGCGCAGTTTTTTCCTCATTTTTTTCTCCCTCTGTAGGTTGCCAGCAGTCTTGCTCCTGTAGAACTCCAGCCTGGTGTCTTGGTGTCCACAGTAACTGGCCAACTCAACGTCCATGACAATAAGTTCATTCTGGAGGTTAGAACACAAAGTTATTACCAAGTAGATGAGAAATGCACAAGTAGTTTGATTTTATCACAGTCAGACATGGTCTGTAAGACTTACACAAGTTTATACGGCATTTGTAATTTTTGATCTGACTCACTTCATGTGATATAAAGTTGTATGTCGTGTGAGGAGAAAATAGTTCATACATGATGATTACAGAGTGACTGATTGAAATTCATCCTTGAATAGATCGGTTTATTAACATATTCAAATGTATGGATATTTACCGAGAGACAAGTTATTCCATTAACCTGTTAGTAACGAATGAACTACATGTACAATGCTTGGAATCCAGTCTGCATAAATTACTTGTTGCTATGTCGGGAAAACCTCGGCAAATTGCAGGTTGTCAAGAACAACCTTTGTTTAAAAATACCGGTATGTGTAAAAACTGAATATGTTAGTAAACTGATCCATTGCATTTAATTGAATGCAGTGTATTCATTCATTTTCAATGAGGTCAAAAGATTGCATCACACAGAGGTAGATCCCGCATCGCTGGGATATGGAGCTGGTATAGACATTGTCAGATTTAAGTACTGTTAATTACTATAGTCTGACGATAAGTTAGGTTCTGCTGAAATGAATACGTATCACAAGAAAATAATCAAGCGACTTCAAGAGTAAAATATAGTGTACATAGATTTAATAAAGAGCCATCTGCTCAATATTAATATACATGTAAATAAATGACAATATAAAATGATTTGGATTCAATAGAGATGCAAAACAGCATCTGGTTATTGCTTACGTAGGTTGTATTTAAGAACTCTTAATCTGGGTTTGAGAGTATATCACGTCATTGTATATACAGTGCGTCCCAGAAAAAACGAAACCAAGAACTATCGATGTTTTATTATAGCTTAATCACAATTATAATTAATAAATGACACATATTTGTAAAGCTTAGATCCTCCTCTTTCATTTGATGCAACTCATATGATGGATATTTCACGCATGAGTGATTAAAAGCAATTTGAAGAGAGGAAACCAAAAAGTCTTTTGGCGGGCGGTATCTGAATTTCAAGTAGAAAATCAAATAGAAAGTTCAATTTCTCCCCTTTCATATGACATCTCAATCGGGAAAAATGAGCCAGGAATAACAAAGTTCTGTTTGTTTAAAAAAAATGCTTGCATTTCCATAATTTGATCAAACAAGTTCTTTTTCACTGGCTGCCTGCCGTAGCATCAAACAGAGTTGACAAAAGACTTAACTCTGTTTTTTTGAAGATCAGCCATGCATCAGGTCTTTCTTCTTCTTTGTGCATGGCTGATCGTCAACGAAACGGAGTAAAGTCTTTTGTCAACTCTGTTCGTTGCAACAGACAGACTTGTATTATCTCGATAAGGATATAAGACACCTAAACTTTTATTCAGATATCATTATAATAATAGAACATTTAGATAACATACATCACTAACTATTATCCCTTTTGTGCTCAGGACCTATGTTTTTCATTTCATTTCGCTGAGCTACCAAACAAATCTTATGGAGTGCATATACTTATAAAAATGATAAGGATAAAGATGATTAGCATAACAACATCCTGTCAGAAGAAGAAACAAAATTAGGTGAAATAACATTTGAAAAGGATTCAAAAATGTGAAAACATTCACTGCTTTCTATTTGCAGGAGCTGCCCTCTCCTCAAGCCAACCCACTGCTTCCTACCAGTCAACCCCAGAGAAAGAGAAAGCGAGAAGAAGAGAACTTGACCACGCCCAAAACCTACACTTCTCACCCCAAGCACTACGTCTATGGTAACATTGACATTGAGGAGTTTGTGCAGAGTCTTGCCACGGTAAGAACGCCCATTAACCAAAATTTTGTACCTTTAAAGCTCATCTGCACTAGTTTGGCCAGGGGATTAGACCTCCCTGCAAGGTCACTGACAGGTGGCTATCTCATCAAATCAGCTCTCAATTAACATAAGAAAAAGGGGACCATGGGGGACCAATGGTCACCGATTAGGCATTGTTTGCCATATAGAGGGTGCAAGTAGCTATAAGTAGTGCAGTGGGGCTTTGAAGGTTCTTCTAATTAACCTTCTAGTCATATTGATAAGGAATATTTATCAGTGGTATGATAAAAAAAGGAGCAAATATTGGGCTGCACAGCTTGTTCAAATATTTGTTTCATGTTCGTGCTCAGAAACCCACCTTTTCTTTCATGAATAAGAATATGATAAATATATATATATTGTTAATTTTAAGAAATAAGACCTGATTCATTACTTTTATAGTCATGGAATTGTCGTGATCAACCTAATTCAAGTCTTTTCATTGTAAGATTCTTTATCATTATAGGTTCACTCATTAGCAGTACAATGCATATACATGTATTCCTTTTCAGTTATGATATTCTGATAAGTCACTGAAATTTTTGTAATTATGGTCTTAGATACTTGTCAAAGATTTGCCTCTTGCAAACAGTGGTGATGTGACGGATTTGTTCTAGCGATAGAATTGGTCAGTTATTCTTCCTCTCCAAAAATAAAAAGATGTACCGGTAATGAGTTATCATGAAACGAATGGCTTCCTTACACCTGACTGCTCAGTCATACATTTTGACCCTCATGGAAATAGAAATATTATGTTCCAAAGGACGTCTGGAAGTTCCTCCCCTATCTTTCTTCTACACCCATGTTAAGATGGATTGTTGGCCTTTGCTGGTCAGACAGGTTCAGGGGGGTGTTTCACAAAGATCCTAAGTCGATCTTATCTCTAAGTTGGACTTAACAATTATGGAAAGCCATTAGCATCTATGAAAATATTTTGTAAAAGTTATTTTAAAAAACATAAAATGTTGATTCAGATCATTCATATTTTCTATTATCAAGGAGATATCATGTTCTTGATGTGGAATTTATAAAAAGTCTAAAATACTTGATTTTTCGCTTTTAGAATATATTTTATTTTAAGGCTACAAATGGCTCTCCATAAATTTTAAGTCCAACTTAGAGTTAAGTTTGACTCAAGATCTTTGTGAAACACCCCCCTGATCTCTTTATCTCTCTCTCTGTTACAGAATGGAATCGCTGATGTCAAGGTAGAAAGCACAGGATCAGGGCATATTGTTCATTTGGTAAGAAAATGTGTCTTCCCCGTCTGAAAACAAACTGTTCATTCATCATGTTATACAGCAAATTTTTTATTTTTAAATCCCCTTATTTTAGATACGGTTCTTTTTCAATTTTGAAATCATGAGCGAAAGTGTCTTCATGGCAATCATATTTTTTCTGAGGAACTCTTGTTAATTTACAAAAGCTACTTTTTGGTTGGGGGAGGGGGTAGTATGGATGTGTAGTAGCATGTGTTTCTACTACACATGCATACTACCCCCTCCCCCTAAAAAAGAGGAGCTTTTGAAGCAGATATTTTCATGTGATGTTTTATATTACCATTTTTAAATTTCATTGTCATTTTTATCTATGTATCTATTTATCCATATCAAAGCACCACAACCGCTGTACCTCAACGCAACTTGCCCTTCTTTTTCTTCTTCTTCCATTGAGTATAGTCGTACTTGATTGCTGGGGCCGCAATCTCAAGAACACATGACTTTGAGTGCAGTGACAAAGAACTAAGCTTGTGGCTCCAAACAGCCGATATTTTCATTTCATTGCTACTTTTAATCTTGAATATTCTGTAGCTAGTTGCCCATATCGGAGCACTTCAACTGATGTACACTGCAATACAACTTATCACTTTGTTCTGTTTTCATTCACACAGGAATCGGAAGATACCATTATACAGCTTGAGGAGGGGTCAACCCACATCTTCTGTGAGGGGAATGAGAAGCTGAGAAAACAGCTGAGAGATGTACTGATAAGTTGCTTAGGAAGATTTTGATGACGGCTGAAGACTTTATGAACTGTTTTTCAAAGATGAATTAACTCAACCAGTGGATAATAAAGTGTTTTTGGAAGAAGGTGAATTGGAACTCTGACGACAAGCTTTTACTTAAATGCTGTTTCGTGGCAGTTGTGACTACTTCTGTTGTCTCTCTCTCTCTTTCTTTTTTGTACGTCCGAAGGGGTTATAAATGAAGCAATGTCACATATATGAAAGGTTATAAATGAAGCAAAGTCATGTATTTTATTTGAAGGAGTAATGATTGAGGTAAAGTCATGTATTTGAAAGGGGTTGTAAATGAAGCAAAGTCATGTATTTGAAGGGGTTATAAGTGAAGCAAAATCCTGTATTTGAAAGAGTTATAAATGAAACAAAGTCATGTATTTGAAAGGGGTAAAAAATGGAAGTACGGTAGTCACATATTTAAAAGGGTTATAAATGAAGCAATTCATGTAACTTAAAGGGTTATAAACGAAACAAAGTCACGTATATGAAATGTTATAAATGAAGCAAAGTCATGTACTTTATTGAATGAGTAATAAATGAGGTAAAGTCAAGTATTAGAAAGGGTTATAAATGAAGCAAAGTCATGTATATTCATGTACATGTATGTTTTATTCCATATTTATACCTTTGGTGTTCCATTTCATAAGGATATGAGAAATATGAAATTGTCATTACCGTACTCATTTTGCCATGTCTTGAAGCCTGATAAGGTCATGAGCCCCTGGATGTAAGGACCTTTTTTTCCCCCCTTCGTTTTTACATTGTCGTAATAATTCAGGATTAGTACTAGTTTGGCTAGGAGGGATTAGACCACACAGGAAGGTCACTGACAGGTGGCTATCTCATCAACTCAGCTCTCAATTAACATAAGAAAAAGAGGATCATGGGGGACCAATGGTCATCGATTAGGCATTGTTTTCTATATAGAGGGAGCAAGTAACTACAAGTAGTACAGTAGGCCTTTAATACCAACACAAAATGGTAGTAATAATATTCTTGTATAGTGCATATCATATTTTGGTATACCATGTCTATGTAATTCGATGGGACTTTGGATATTATTATCCCTGCTTTAGCTCTGGCAACCATGGTCCTTGGCGCATTCAAGGAATAAAAACCAGGTACCCTCATACTACTCCTGGGTGGAGTGCGGCAATCTTAGATATATGTCTTGCCAGAGGACGTTAGTGTTGCAACAGGGTTCCAAACCCTGTACCTTATGGTTCACACTCTGGAGACTTATCCACTAGACCACAACACCTCTCCATGGTGCTACAGTGTTATCCATAAGCAATATGTGCACACTCTCCACTCCCTGGAATTACATGTATTCGCAATTATCATTTTCTAAATGGTTTTCAGCCAACAGGAAAAATGTGTATACATTTCATTCTCTGTTCATAAGTACAGTTAAACGTGTCTATAGCAACCACCCAAGGGAGACAAGAAAAGTGGTCTTTATGCACAGGTTCCTTTAGTAGGTACATGGTTCAATGAGAAACCATTTTCAAGGGAAGCTAAAAATGTGGTCTTTGTAGACAGGTGGTCTTTCTATACAGGTGGTCTCTAAAGCAGGTTTGACTGTACATGTACATGTATTTGGTAAGGATTCCAAGAGGAGATTCACAAAGCCTTATTTCAATGGCAAAGACAAGTATCAGTGCCAAGTCTGCTGATAACCAATCAGAAATAAGCATTTCAGTAGCTTATAACAACAACTGTCATTTGTCACCGATGACAAGTTTTGTGAAACACCCCCCTGATTGTTTTGGCAACTACCCTATTGGTGCCCACCTCTCTGTCTTGCAGTTCAATGTCGTCCTCGATAGAGCAATCATGTTGCCAGTAATGAGGGGTCTGTGAATATGTAAGCATGTCATGCATAAAACACTGTAAAGCACCCAGGAAAAGTCATTTCGGAGAAATGGCAAAAGTTTGAAAAAATCTGACAATTGATAGGGAGTTATGAATATTTAAAATATGAGATCACTAATTCTATGAAAACTTCAAATTGGCCATTCGGACGTAGTCATAGAAACCTCCCGTTTCTTGTGTTCATAAATATCATCAATTTCTGTTTTTCTCCTAAGCACCTTCCCCCTTTTATAGGCACTACTCAAGATTAATCATGGATAACATATTATTATAGGTCTTACAAAGTTTTGGTATGGAGTCATGAATTTGGTTCAAATGAACTCATTGGAAGCATATGTGATCCTACAACATTCAGTGATCGTTGTTGCGGTTGAAATCGAGTCTAAAGTGATGAAATCATAAATAATAAACTCTTTATGTTGTATAGCTCCCTCTCAAGGTCAAGATATTAATTAAGCTATAAAACAATATTTCTTGATCGACTGATTAGCTCTTCCTGTTTGGAAATTATATATCACAACTACATATTCTGAGATTTTCATGGTCGTAGCTACAATTGTATGGCCGTAGGCGCTATTTGAAATTTATCAACATTTCTCTAAAGCAGAAGTGTTGTAGGGGCTAAATTTTCTTGTGCTTATAATACATCCACAGGGGCATCCAAATATATCAAAGTTGTAAAGAATCACTATCCACCCAATTTTCAAAATTTTCCAAAACTTTGTATTACCTTAAAGGTACTATGTCCCATTTGCAGGCCAACAAAATGAAAAGGTTAAATTCCAACTGCATTTGAAAGATAATACAAATTTAGAACTTCCCTAAACAAGGTGGGGGTTGAAAATGTCTTCAAGTGGAAAAATAACGACTATTAGTTGTCAAATCGACTTAGGAGCTTTAAAGCCAATAAGTAATAGTCTTGATTTTCAGGCCATTGTACCGAATGGTCATACGTTTTATGCTGCGCAAAGATTCAATCAGTTTAATTTTGGCCATCACAAGAAGTGGGTTATTGATGTAGACAAATGCTCATGTACCCTTTACAGCTCATTTTATGTATGTTATTACCAAAGAAGAAAAAAAGCCAGTCAGTCACTCAATAGTGTCTGACAGTGAAGTGTAGCAAGTAAACAGGTATCCTTGCATAATTTGAATATTAGGACACTGCTAACGTTTAAATTTCACAGATAGGACATACATGACATATTCATAATTCCTGCGAAGTTCTACAGAATTTGAGGTGGGCTGCAAAAGGGACATAGCCTTTAAAGGGAACACCCTCCAGAGTCAGACATTTTAGAAATATTGACATCTTAGTCTTTTTGTGTATTAACAAGTCAAGGTGATATTACAGATTCAGCCAATTTAAATTGCTCATATGTGTATTGATTACAACTTTCAAAAATGTGTAACTCTATTATTTTATGTATGTTATTCATTCAAACTTCCGACATTCTTCTTCTCTGATTTCTCTTGGAGTAGTTGTCTATTAAAGTAACTTGATAACATAGTTCAGATGAGAGAAAATGGTGCTAAGATAGTGACTTCAATGCTAGATCTACAATTAAAGATAATCTGAAAGTTTGAGTGAAAACAGAAACTGATCTGATCGATTCCTAATTCTCCCAACTATGTTAATACAATTTAATTACATTTTAGGTGAATGTAAATCGTCACAAAGCAATGGATTGGCTCTATATACCATGCCAAACATTAAAGAGTTCCTTCACTGAATATCTCCTATTTTTACATTATGTCAAAGATGCTATGTATATTATGTAAATTTGTAAATAAAAGAAAGCTCAAGATTCTGTTTGTATACCGGTATATCATATTTGTTTTGAATCCAATATGTATTGTGTAAAAGTGGTATTTATCACCAAAATAAACGAGGAAAGATATAAAAATTAATATTCGGGCAGCTCGCTGCCCCCCCCCCCCCCCCCCCATTACGCACGAAGCGCAGCAGGCGCGGATCCAGGATTTCTTAGGGGGGGGGGCCCAAATTTGAAATTATGCGAGCCAAATATTGGTTCGTGATGGTGACCAACAGTGACGTAATGCGGGGGGGGGGGGTCGGTGCAGGGGGGGGGGGGCGATTTCCCCCTCCCAAGCTTTGACGTTTCATTATATTATTAGAGAAAGAAGAGGATTCGTTGTACCGTTCTCGAAAATAATTCTCGTCTGAATTTAGTTTTTCCCCATCCGCGCGAAGCGCGGAAAATTTTACGATTTATTAAATTATTAGAGAAAGAAGACGATTCGTTGTAAAGTGCTCTACTCTTAATCCTCGTCTGAATTCAGGTTCCCCCCTCCCGCGCAAAGCGTGGAAGCTTTTACGATTCATTAGATTATTAGATAAAGAAAACAATTAGTTGTACAGTTCTCGACTCTTAATCCTTGTCTAAATTCAGTTCCTCCCCTTCCCCCTCCTGCGCGAAGCGCGGAAGCTTTGACCTTGTATTAAACTGTTAAAGAAAGAAGACGATTCGTTGTACCGTTCTCGACTCTTAATCCTCGTCTGAATTCAGTCCCCCCCCCCCCCCCCCCCCCCTCCCGCGCGAAGCGCGGAAGCTTTTACGTTTCATTAAGTCATTAGATGAAGAAAACGATTCGTTGTACAGTTTTCGACTCTTAATCCTTGTCTAAAATCAGTCACCCCTCTCCCCCTCCTGCGCTTTATTAAATTTTTATTAAATTATTAGAGAAAGAAGACGATTCGTTGTAAAGTGCTCTACTCTTAATCCTCGTCTGAATTCAGGTTCCCCCCTCCCGCGCAAAGCGTGGAAGCTTTTACGATTCATTAAATTATTAGATAAAGAAAACAATTAGTTGTACAGTTCTCGACTCTTAATCCTTGTCTAAATTCAGTTCCTCCCCTTCCCCCTCCTGCGCGAAGCGCGGAAGCTGTGACCTTTTATTAAACTATTAAAGAAAGAAGACGATTCGTTGTACCGTTCTCGACTCTTTATCCTTGTCTTAAATCAGTCCCTCCCCCCTCCCCCCACGGCGCGAAGCGCGGAAGCTTTGACGTTTTATTAAACTATTAAAGAAAGAAGACGATTCGTTGTACCGTTCTCGACTCTTAATCCTCGTCTGAATTCAGTTCCCCCCTCCCCCTCCCGCGCAAAGCGCGGAAGCTTTTACGTTTCATTATATCATTAGAGAAAGAAAATGATTCGTTGACAGTTCTCGACTCTTAATCCTTGTCTAAATTCAGTCTCCCCCTCCCCTCCTGCGCGAAGCGCGGAAGCTTTGACGTTTTATTAAACTATTAAAGAAAGAAGACGATTCGTTGTACCGTTCTCGACTCTTAATCCTCGTCTGAATTCAGTTCCCCCCCCCCCCCTCCTGCGCGAAGCGCGGAAGCTTTAATCTAAGTTTAATCATTAGAAAAGAAGAAGATTCGCTGCACCGTTCTCGAAATTAATCCTTGTCTAAAATCAGTCCCCCCCCCCCCTCCCCCCCCCCCTCCCCCCCCCCTCCCCCCCCCCCCCTCCCCCCCCCTCCCCCCCCCCCTCCTGCGCGAAGCGCGGAAAATTTTACAATTTATAAATAATTAGATAAAGAAGACAATTCGTTTTACAGTTCTCGACTCTTAATCCTTGTCTAAATTCAGTCTCCCCCCTCCCCTCCTGCGCGAAGCGCGGAAGCTTTAACGTTTTATTATACTATTAGAGAAAGAAAACGATTTGTTGTAAAGTTCTCGACTCTTAATCCTTGTCTAAAATCAGTCACCCCCCTCTCCCTCTCCTGCGCGAAGCGCGGAAGCTTCTACGTTTCATTAAATCATTAGAGAAAGAAGACGATTCGTTGTGCAGTTCTCGACTCTTAATCCTCGTCTGAATTCAGGTTTCCCCTCCCGCGCGAAGCGCGGATGCTTTAACGTTTTATTATACTATTAGAGAAAGAAGACAATTTGTTGTAAAGTTCTCGACTCTTAATCCTTGTCTAAAATCAGTCACCCCCTCTCCCTCTCCTGCGCGAAGCGCGGAAGCTTCTGACGTTTCATTAAATTATTAGATAAAGAAGACAATTTGTTGTACAGTTCTCGACTCTTAATCCTTGTCTAAATTCAGTCCCCTCCCCCCTTCCCCTCCTCCCCCTCCTGCGCGAAGCTCGGAAAATTTTACGATTCATTAAATTATTAGAGAAAGAAGACGATTCGTTGTAGAGTTCTTGACTCTAAATCCTCGTCTGAATTCAGTCCCCCTCCCCTAATGCGCGAGGCTTTGACGTTTTATTATTAGAAAAAGAAAACGATGCGTTGTACGTTCTCTATACTCTTAATCCTTGTCTAAATTTCAAAGATGTTCTATGTCTGCTCCTTTTTCTTCCTACACTGTACGTCCTCTTCCGATTGGGGGGGGGGGGGGGGGGGCGCGCCCCCCCCCCCCCCCCCCTGGCTACGCGCCTGCGGTCAGATAAACACATCTTGATACCTTGTCCGACCCCGCAAGCTCAGGGGTTTAAGGCAATACATTACTATCAGATAAGAGAATAAGAAATTACCGTCAGATGATCATCTAAGGACCCGCCGTAGGGCCCTAGATGGAATCCAGGGGGCAAAGCCCCCGGAAGCTTAGGGGTTTTAGGCATTTAATCACGGTCAGATGAGCATATTTTGATGCCTCATTTTTTTGTTAACACTGGCAGTTAACTATTCTTACTTTCTTGCTCTCATTCTATTTTATTTCTCTTTAATATACTTTTCAAGAAAAGTGGGGGGGGGGGGGTTCGAGGCTCTCGATCCCCGTCGTACCTCGGGCCCTGACATGTAGGAATCTCAAGAATCATATTTTTTGCTTGGGTGTAAATTTAGGAATTTGTCATTTTCCAGCAAACACATACAAACGTATAATTTACTAAAAAGTGAGGAAAAATTTCGGAAATGATGTCATTTCAGCATTATTTGTTATCAACCGTTGTGGAATTAGAAATAAACCACGTTTGAATTTAATTTCCCCCAAGCCCCCCCCCCCTCTATCAGTACGCCAGTATCTCCTCTTTTCCTTTTTTATTTATCTTTCCTTCCTTCTCTCTTATTTTTTTGATTGGGGGGGGGGGGGGGGGGGGGTTAACAGCCTGGGAGGCAAGGCCCTTTCGGCCACCCGATCTCCTTCTTACCCCTTTTCTTTTCTTCTTCCTCTTCTTTCTTTCCCTTTTTCTCCTTTTTCCCTTTCCCTTCTTTTCCTTTCTTCTCTTTTTTTTTTTTTTTTTTTTTTTGCGGGGGGGGGGGGGGGCCAAGGCCCGCTCGGCCCCCCCCTGGATCCGCGCCTGAAGCGCAGAAGCTTTGATGTTTCATGAAATTATTAGAGAAAGAAGACGATTTGTCGTACCATTCTCGACTCGTTAATCCTTGTCTTAATCCTTGTCTGATTTAATTCCCCCTCCCCTCCCGCGCGAAGCGCGGAAGCTTTGACCTTTCATTAATTATTAGAGAAAGAAGGCGATTTGTTGTACCATTCTCGACTCGTATTCCTTGTCTAAATTCAGTTCCCCCCCCCTCCCGCGCAAAGCGCAAAAGCTTAACGTTTCATTAAATTATAAGAGAAACAACACGATTCGTTGTAACATTCTCGACTCTTAATCCTTGTATGAATTCAGTTTCCCCCCTCCCGCGCGAAGTGCGGCAGCTTTGACGTTTCATTCAATTATTACAGAAAGAAGACGATTCGTTGTACCATTTTCGACTCTTAATCCTTGTCTGAATTTAGTTTCCTCCCGCCCGCGTGAAGCGCGGAAGCTTCTTATAGCTACTTATAGCTACTTGCGCCCTTTATGTAGCAGACAATGCCTAATCCGTGGCCATTGGTCCCCCCATGATCCTCTTTATCTTATATTAACTGAGAGCTGATTTGATGAGATAACCACCTGTCCAGTGACCTTGCAGGGAGGTCTAATCCCTCCTGTAAATGTAAACCAGTACAGATGGGCTTTAAAATGAGTTTAAGAATATTCAGAACCTGATTTGAATGAACGGCATTTTGACATAGAAAGACCAAACTGGTAACGGGACGCATTTTAATCCTTGCCAATGCATAAAATGGTATGTTTGGCATTAAAATAATATTGCTCCCCGAAAAAAAAAAAAAAAAAAAATTAAAACAATTGAAATTAAAAAAAAATACGAGCGGCCCGAAAATGACGAGCGGGCGGTCGAGGACAACCAATTTTTTTGTTTTTGCCTAATCAACATACACACTATCAGGTGGCGGTGGTCATGATCAAAGAATTAAGACTGTCATAACTATTATACCTTGAATATACCTTGAAGGCCACACCTCGCCATCCCGTGGTGTGGCAGGGTTAAGGGGGTCAGTGGCGGATCCTGCGGGGGGGGGGCCGAGGGGCCCGGTCCCCCCCCCCCCACAAAAATGTGGAGAGAAAGGGAAAGAAAAAAAAAGAGAAAGAAGAAAGGTAGGGGAAATCAGTTGCGATTTTTCCGCCAACAAAGTGTTGATCAGGGGGGGGGGGGGCACTGGCGTCTTTATCGGGTGTGGGGTTTATTTCTGATTCCATAACCGTTACGGTGGTTTAAACATTATGCTGAAATGACATAATTTTCCGAGATTTTTCCTCAATTTTTAGTAAATTATACATTTTTATGCGTTTGTTGTAAATTACAAATTCCTAAATTTAAATCCTGCATGGCAAGAATTATGCTTCTTGAGGTGCTTACATGTCAAAGGCCCGCGGAACGGGGGGGGGGGGGGGGATCGGAAGCTTCCAGCTCCCTTCCCCCCCCCCCCGCCCCCACACTTTTTTTCACAAAGTATATTAAAGAGAAATAGAAGAAAAAAAGAGCAAGAAAGAAAGAATAGTTAACTGCCAGTGTCACTACAAAATAAGGTATCAAAAAATGCTCATTTGACCGTTATTTAGTGCCTAAAACCCTTGAACTTCTTGGGGCTCCGCCCGCTGGACCCCACGCCAATCAGTGTCCTGCCAATGTCACAAAATAATAAGGTATAAAAATATGTTCATCTGACCGTAATCAAATGCCTTAAACCCCTGAGATTCCGGGGTTTCCGCACCCTCGACCCCACCAGGGCCCCTAAGGCGGGCCCCTGAATGCTTGTCTGACCATAATTTATTGCCTTAATCCCCTGAGTTTCCGGGAGCGGACAAGGTATCAAAATATGTTCATCTGACCGCAGACGCGTAGCCATGGGGGCGGTGGGGGTGCCCCCCCCCCCAAAAAAAAAAACACCGGCCAATAAAAAGAGAGGAGAGAAAAAGAAGAGGACGTAGGAAGAAAAGGAGCAGACAAAAAACATTTTTGAAATTCAGATAAGGATTAAGAGTCGAGAACAGTACAACGAATCGTCTTCTTTCTTAAAGGTATATTACAAAGTTTTGGTATGGGGTCATGAATTCGGTTCAAATTAAAATATTGGAAGCATATGCGTTCCTTCAATATTCATTGATCGTTGTCGCGGTTTAAATCGAGTCTGAAGTTATGAAATTATAAATAATAAACTCTTTATGTGGTATAGCTCTCTCTCAAGGTCAAGATATTATTTAGCTTTGACACAATTTTTCTTGACTAAAATTGACCGATTAGCTATTCCCGTTTGGAAATTATATATCACAACTACGTATTCTGAGATTTTCATGTTTATAGCTACCATTGTACGGCCGTAGGTGCTATTTGAAATTTATCAAAATTTATTGGGAGTACCGGTAAATTGTTATATTCAATTTTTCTCCAAAGCAGAAGTGTATTAGGGGCTAATTTTTTTAGTGCCTGTAATACATCCACAGGGGCATCCAAATATATCAAAATTGTAAAGATTCACTATCCACCCAATTTTAAAATTTCCCAAAACTTTGTATTACCTTTAATTGTAATGAAACGTCAAAGCTTCCGCGCTTCGCGCAAGAGGGCGGAGGGGACTGAATTCAGACAAGGATTAAGAGTCGAGAATGTTAATACGAATCGTCTTCTTTCTCTAATGATTTAATGAAACGTAAAAGCTTCCGCGCTCTGCGCGGGAGGGGGAAACTGAATTCAAACGAGGATAAGAGTCGACAACGGTACAACAAATCGGTTTCTTTCTCTAATGATTTAAAGGCACACTGTCCTACTTGTAGCTACTTGCTCCCTCTATATAGAAAACTTCCCAAATCGGTGCCTGTTGGTCCCCCATGATCCTCTTTTTCTTATGTTAAATGAGAGCTGAGTTAATGAGATAGCCACCTGTCACAGTGACCTTGTTGGCTTGCTGTGTGGTCTAATCCCTTCTAGCTGCAGTAGTAACGCCTACCTTTAATGAAATTTAAAAGCTTCGGCGCTTCGCGCGGGAGGGGGGGGTAAACTGAATTCAGACGAGGATAATTTTTGAGAACGATACAACGAATCGTCTTCTTTGTCTAATAATTTAATGAAACGTCAGAGCTTCGGCGCTTGGCCGATGAGGGAGGGGGGAATCGCCCCTATACCTGCACCCTCCCACTACGTCTATGCAGGTCTCTATTACGTACCGACATCTGGCTCGCATAATTTCAAATTTGGGCCCCCCCCCCCCCCCCTAAGAAATCCTGGATCCGCGACTGGTGTAGAGCTTCTTAGAGGTAATACAACGTTTTGGGAAATTTTGAAAATTGGGTGGATAGTGAAACTTTACAATTTTGATATATTTGGATGCCTCTGTAGATGTATTATAAGCACTAACAAAATTAACCTCTAAAAAACTTCTGTTCTCGAGAAAATTGAATATAAAAATGTACCGGTGCTCCCGGTAAATTTTGATAAATTTCAAATAGCGCCTACGGCCGTACAATGGTAGCTGCGACCATGAACATCTCAGAATATGTAGTTGTGATATATAATTTCCAAACGGGAATAGCTAATCAGTCGATTTTAGTCAAGAAACATTGTTTCATAGCTAAATTGATATCTTGACCTAGAGAGGGAGCTATACAACATAAAGAGTTTATTATTTATAATTTCATAACTTTAGACTCGATTTCAACCGGGACAACGATCCATGAATATTGTAAGAACGCATATGCTTCCAATATGTTAATTTAAACCAAATTCATGACCCCATACCAAAACTTTGTAATACCTTTAAAGGTAAAGACCAGTAATGGTCATGCGATTGCATTGTGAAAGAAACGTTGTGGAATCGATCAGAAAAGGTTGATCATCTAGCATCTAGCATCTGCAAGGTTCTGGAATCATCAAAATGATAAGAAATTTGGCCCATTCTTCGTAAAGTTACAAGCACTATACACAGAAAGATGTATATGGGACTACCCTATCTCTCTCACACGACCATGAGAGAAATAAATTTACCAAATATATGAATTAGTAGGCGGTTTCCCGGCAAATTTTTTATCATCATGTATTAGTCAAAACATATTCTTTCACATGATTGGTAATGAGAGCTTCCATTTCATTTTTTGAAATTGGGGCGTTACCAATACTGGTATTTACCTTTAAGCGTTGAGAGCCTCAAAAGTTTGATGGTAAAATTTGATTCAAATTGTATCATGTGAATGTGGATCTTTTTCTGCGTACAACAGAAAATCCAAATTATTGTTCTGCTTCTAATGATGCTAACTTCCCCTCCCTGTATTCAATAATGAGCAGAAAAGTGTAATCTATTCCTCTTTCCATTAGACCATTTTTCTTCAACATGTCTCAGCAACAATTTGTTTATATTCTCTCAGCAAAATAAACGAACATTTCAAATATAAACAGGGCGTCTATAGGTTTTTTTTTGTTAACAAAACTTTGTTTGAATATAAAGCTAAAATCTGACCGAGCGTTGCCTGCCCAAGATATCGATTTGCACAATCATGGATTGCATGTACTAATTCCATTCATGTTTTCGCTCCGATGGATTAATTATACTCCTTGGCATATAAAACAAGCTACAATAAACACACCGTTTGGAATAGTAGAATTGTAAACAGGTTACGTTGGGTTTTTGATTATGTGCATGACAATCAAACCTTTCTGATTATCATAATAATTAAAACACCATATGGAATAGAGTTGTAAGCAGGTAACCTTAGGTTCTTGATTAGTGCACGACAATCAAACCTTTCTGATTATCATAATAATTAAAACACCATATGGAATAGAATCGTAAACAGGTAACCTTAGGTTCTTGATTATAACATTGTGCATATTAATCAAACCTTTTTGATTATCATAATAATTAAAACAGTATATCGAATTGAATCGTAAACAGGTAACCTTAGTTTCTTGATTATGTGCATAACGATAAAAACTTCATGATTATAATAATACTAAAAACACCTTTGTTTTACAATCTTTTTAGGTGCTCTTCAAAAAAAAAGATTAGAGATAAATTAGGTAAAAATAATTATAGTTGTACAGGTTAATGCACAGAGAAATTCAAGTCCATTGAATTGAAAGAGTGTATAAGCAGGCTAAAGGTAATGAGAGTATTATGGAAAGCATATTATCTAGGTAGGCCTACTCTATTAAAAATGCAATGACTCTCCGGAGTCATACAGTTTGCACAATAGAAATTTTAGTTATTTTGTGAAAAATTGTGACCAGTTGTTGAAACTCGGCAAGTCGACTTGTATGGGAAAATAAGACAAGATGCCGAGTTGTTAAGCAGGGCTCCCACTTAGCCGAGTTGGAACCTCGAGTTGTGGCGAGCTGGCGCGATCTTATGGCAAGCCGTTTTATTATCAATAAATCAATTCTTGTTATCAAGAAATAATTTTATGTTGTAAAGCAATGGTAATTCTTGATATCAAGAATTCGATTTCGTGATATCAGGAATTCGATTTCGTGATATCAAGTATTGAATTCTTGATATCAAGAAATATATATAAAACTGCTTGCCATTAGATCGCGCCAGCTCGCCACAACTCGAGGCTCCAACTCGGCTAAGTGGGAGCCCTGCTTTAACACTCGGCAAGTCGACTTGTACGGGACAAGAAGACAAGATGACGAGTTGTTAACACTCGGCAAATCGACTTGTATCGGACAAGAAGACAAGAGGATGAGTTGTTGAAACTCGGCAAGTCGACTTGTATGGGAAAGGAAGACAAGATGACGAGTTGTTGAAACTCGGCAAGTCGACTTACATGTTTATGGGACAAGAAGACAAGGTGACGAGTTGTGGAAACTCGGCAAGTCGACTTGTATGGGACAAGAAGACAAGATGACGAGTTGTGGAAACTCGGCAAGTCGACTTGTTTAGGACAAGAAGACAATATGACGAGTTGTTGAAAATCGGCAAGTCGACTTGTATGGGACAAGAAGACAAGATGACGAGTTGTGGAAACTCGGCAGATCTACTTGTTTGGGACAAGAAGACAAGATGACGAGTTGTGGAAACTCAGCAAGTCGACTTGTATGGGACAAGAAGACAAGATGACGAGTTGTGGAAACTCGGCAAGTCGACTTGTTTAGGACAAGAAGACAATATGACGAGTTGTTGAAACTCGGCAAGTCGACTTGTATGGGGAAATAAAACAATTAGATGACGAGTTGTTGAAACTCGGCAAATCGACTTGTATGGGAAAATAAGACAAGATGACGAGTTGTCGAAACTCGGCAAGTCGACTTGTATGGGGCAAGAAGACAAGATGACGAGTTGTTTAAACTCGGCAAGCAAGTCAACCGCGTTAATTGCACGCACTGACCTCTACAGTGATTGCACGTGTAGCTACAACTGTTTTTTGTTCGTACGGGCGCACTCGTCGTGAGTATATGGCGCGCCATTTGACCAATAACCCCGATAAACACGGTTTATCGCCGATAAACAAGGTTTATCGACGAAAAACAAGGTTTATCGAGCGAAAAACAAGGTTTATCGAGCGATAAACATTGTTTATCATGAGAAACTCTGTATATCGACTGATAAGCACAGTTTCTCTCGATAAACAAGGTTTCTCTCGATAAACAAGGTTTATCGATAAACAAGGTTTATCGAAAAACACGGTTATTCGTATTTCGTCAGGAGAGGGCGCTTTTTAAAGTTGCACCCAGCTCAGAGCACTGCTCCGCACGTGCGCTTTACACCGTAGAATATACCAACACCGTAACACTAAGTCTTGCTCGCGCTCATGACCACGATCGACATTTTCTGAGTGGAGGTATGGCGAAGTATTCCAGGCTTTTTCCCCAATTTTTGAAATGTTATGTTTATATCTCTCTCTCTCTCTCTCTTTCAAACTTTCTAGGTTTTCTCCTTCTCTTATCTCTCTCACTCTCCCCCTTTCTTTCTCTCACTCTCTCTTTCTCCTACCCTCTCAATATAACCCTTCTGTCTTTCCCTTTCTTCTAATTCTCTCTTTCCCTTTCTCTTTCCTTTTTCTTTCTCTGCACTCCCTCTCTGCCTCCTCCCCTTTTATCTCTTTCCCCCGGTATGAGAAATAGGGTAGAGATAGATGGTTGGAGAGAGAGGAGAGATAAATGAGAGATAGAGGAGAGCCATAGAGCAGGGGAAAAGGAGAGATAGAGCGGGGATAGATGGATGGATATAGATGGAGAGAGAGAGAGGAGAGATAGAGGAGAGATATTTTAAAGATAGATGGATGGAGATAGAGGAGAGGTAGAGCGGGGATAGATGGATGGTTATTGAGAATAAATAGAGGAGAGATAGAAGAGAGATCGAGCGGGTGAAAGATGGATAGAGATAGATGGAGAGAGAGAGAGAGAGAGAGGGGGAGAGATATAGAGCAGGGATATATGGATGGAGATTTGAGAGAGAGAGAGAGAGAGAGAGAACAGATAGAGCAGGGAAAGATGGATGGTGAATAAGGGTAAATAGAGGAGAGAAAGGATAGAGATAGAGGAGAGATAGAGCAGGGATAGATGGATGTAGAGATAGAGATAGAGAAAGAGGAGATTATAGGGTAGAGATAGATGGATGGAGAGAGAGGAGATATATAAATGAGAGATGGAGGAGATAGAGGAGAGATAGAGCAGGGAAAGATGGATGGAGATAGACGGAGAGAGAAAGAGATAGAAGAGATAGAGCAGGGATAGAGGAGAGATAGAGCGGGGATAGATGGATATAGATGGAGAGAGAGAGAGATATATATATATAGAGGAGAGATAGAGGAGAGATAGAGCGGGGATAGATCGATATCTCTCCTCTATCTCTCCTCTATCTCTCCTTTATCTCTCCTCTCTTTCCATCCATCTACCCTGCTCTATATCTCCTTTATCTCCATCTATCTATCCCTGCTCTATCTCCTCCATCTCTAATTTATATCTCCTCTCTCTCCATCCATCTATCTCTACCCTATATCTCCTCTTTCTCTATCCCCTCTCTCTACATCCATCTATCCCTGCTCTATCTCTCCTCTATCTCTCCGGCTATCTCTCATTCATCCCTCCTCTATTTCTCCTCGATCTCTCCTCTATCTCTCCTCTATTTATCCTCAATAACCATCCATCTATCCCCGCTCTACCTCTCCTCTATCTTCATCCATCTATCTTTAAAATATCTCTCCTCTATCTCTCCTCTCTCTCTCTCTCTCTCTCTCTCTCCATCTATATCCATCCATCTATCCCCGCTCTATCTCTCCTTTTCCCCTGCTCTATCTCTCCTCTATCTCTCATTTATCTCTCCTCTCTCTCCAACCATCTATCTCTACCCTATTTCTCATACCGGGGGAAAGAGATAAAAGGGGAGGAGGCAGAGAGGGAGTGCAGAGAAAGAAAAAGGAAAAAGGAAAGAGAAAGGGAAAGAGAGAATTAGAAGAAAGAGAGGGAAAGACAGAAGGGTTATATTGAGAGGGTAGGAGAAAGAGAGAGTGAGAGAAAGAAAGGGGGAGAGTGAGAGAGATAAGAGAAGGGGAAAACCTAGAAAGTTTGAAAGAGAGAGAGAGATATATATAAACATAACATTTCAAAAATTGGGGAAAAAGCCTGGAATACTTCGCCATACCTCCACTCAGAAAATGTCGATCGTGGTCATGAGCGCGAGCAAGACAAGTGTTACGGTGTTGGTATATTCTACGGTGTAAAGCGCACGTGCGGAGCCCTCTCCTGACGAAATACGAATAACCGTGTTTTTCGATAAACCTTGTTTATCGATAAACCTTGTTTATCGTCGATAAACCTTGTTTATCGAGAGAAACTGTGCTTATCAGTCGATATACAGAGTTTCTCACGATAAACCGTGTTTTTCGGGGTTATTGGGCATATGGCGCGCCATATGAGTAGCTAGCGCTACACTATCCCAGTCACCTTGATTTATTATGAAAAGCTACTCTTTATTGGTTGAAAAATGGCTACCCTTTCCTCTCCACGAATAAAAACAATCGTTAAACCAACGTAAAGGTGTGATGTCAAGGTTTCTGAATCCGTCCGAAGATTTTGTATACGTCACTTGTGTGAGATTTGCCGACTGGTTGACTGTGCGAAATCGGACCAAAAAGGGGAAAAACAGTGTAATCTCTATAGGCAGGCTGAAGAAAAATCTAACATTTTAGGGGAAAATGGCTGTCGTTTCCCCTGAAAGAATAATCCCAAATTTAGTATCATTTTTAAGACGACATTTCAAATAATAAAAAAGCGTCCGAAGGTTTTTTAAAACAAATTTCCATTTTCCCGTTATATCAGCAATTCTATCAAAACATGGTGTTTTTGGTGCACGTTCCCCGCGCTTAACAGGATAAGCGGCGAGCAGATGCGTGCAAGTTTTCCATATGCTTTTTCGAATATGCTTTGTAGGCACTGCATATGCTGGACTCTGGAGTACTGGATATAAATCAAGGAGATACACAGCAGATGACGATGCAACGGGTAACCCTTCCCCTTGTTAGCCATCTTGCTAAATGACACAGACAAGAGAAATAAAATTTCAAAAATAGAAGACAAAAAAAATCTTTAAAAAGAGAGACTATAGGCCTATAATTGAAAATATATCATCTTAAATAAAATTTATCTTTATTTTCATAAGCACATTATATCTTTTAACACCCCCCCCCCCCCTCCCCCCCCCCCCCCCCCCCCGCCTCCCGTGGATTTTCAACGCCGGGGTCCTAGCTGCTAGTTATAGATTTCCACAAGAACCGGAAACACGTTTATTATGACGTCATTTAAACGCGTTTACAAAATGATTGTGCGTTTATGCTTCCCCAGGAACCGTCTTTTTGGAGAAACGCCGATCAAAAACGCACATTTTTGTGAGTTTACGATCGGTGATTACTATCGCCTTTTATCGGTGATTCTACGAAAATGAGAAAGGACGCAACCTTGTTTTGAACTAAACGCGTAACAAAAGCCTCATTCTGGCCTGAAATAGGCCGCGTTCATGCTTGATTTTGACGGCCAGAATCAGGCATCTGTTACGTGTTTAGTTTAAAACACGCTTGCGTTCATGCTCACTTTTGTAGAATCACCGAAAAACGGCGATCACGAACGCCGATCGTAAACTCACAAAAAGATGCGTTTACAATTGTAAACGCGTTTAAATGGGGTCAACGCACTGACCTCTAGTGGGTCTACGTAGCATGCACAGTGAAGGTCACACAATGCCACACAAGGAGAATTGCCTGGATGAGCCAGAGAAGTAAGCATGAACAGCTACACCGTGGAACTGCGATCACGATGAGCGTTTACGATGAGCGTTTCAGATCGCTCATTCTACCTTCAAAATCAAGCATGAACGCGCCCTAGGTTGAGCATAAACGTGCAAGTCGACTTGCCGAGCTTAACAATTCGTCATCTTGTCTTCTTGTCACATACAAGTTTCCGACTCTTAATTCTTGTCTTAATTCAGTTAACCCCCCTCCCGCGCAAAGCGCGGAAGCTTTGACGTTTCATTAAATTATTATTAGAGAAAGAAGACGATTCATTTCACCGACTCTTAATCATTTTCAAAAATTGTTTCTATTTGTCCGATAAAAAGTCAAAGTTCGTAGGGGAAAAAAATTGGCGGCCGACAGACATAATACATCTCACCGACTTCAAACTTCTGCATTGATATAATACACGAGGATTTGACCAAGAATACAGACACAGCGGACCCGACACAGCAACATAATTATCTATACGTATCTTTCTTGCTCCCTCGACTAGGCGACTCCACCCAATATCACCTCTCTCTCTTACTCCCACCCTTCTCTCAGGTTCTAATTACCCCCCCCCCCCCCCTCTCTCTCTCTCTCTCCTCTCTTTCATCCCCCGTTTCTTTTCACGGTTTCCTTTTTCTCTTCCTTTTTTTGCTTCTTTTTTTCCTTTTCTCCTTTTCTTTCTTTTCTTTCTTTTCCTCTCCTTCCTATTTTCGTTTTTCTCTTTCCTTTCTTTCCTTTTTTATTTCTCCCCCCCCCCCCTGTCTCTCTCATTTTTTATTAGGAAAACATCTCATTTGAATTTAGCTCACCAGTTCACCACTTTTCCTGGTGCTGCCATAATCTGATAGGAGCACTGATCACTGATAAAGGGGTTACCAATAGGGTCCATGGGGAGACAGACAGTGGTCAATCACAACAAAATGATGAAAGGAGGTTTAAAACAAAAAATAAAATAAGACAGGATGGAAACGGAAGAAAATAGAAGGTTTAAAACAAAGAATAACTTATGGAAAGATAGAAATGATAGAAAAACAAAAAAAATGATAATGCAGAAAAATAATATAGAGGAAGGAAGAAATAAAGGGTAACATACGGAAAGATGGGTGATAATAAGTAATTATTTTTAAAGAAATATGGAAATGGAAGATAGAAGGAATGTAAAAAAACAAAAAAACAAAAGGAAAGATGGAAAAGGAAGATAAAAAAAGGTTTAAAAAAATATATATTAGGAAAGTCAAAAAATAGATGTTGAAAGGAGGAGAAAAGTAAGGAATAACATTAGCCGGAAGATAGAACAAAGTTGATAATAACTAAAATCATAAGGAAAGACAGAGAAAATAAAGAACAGCATAAGGAAATACAGAAATGGAAGAAAAGAAAAGAAGAAAATACAGAACATAGTAAAGATAAATGGAAAAAACGGAAGATGAATGAAGTCGAAAACAATTAAGGAGATACAAGAAGGAGCCACTAAAGAATAATGTAGGGAAAGATGGAAACGGCAGATTAAAGAATTTGGAGGTGGAATAACGCCTTTAACAAAGGCTGTATTTGTTGACATTACCAGAGTTTCAAATGGAGAATTTCAATTTTGGTGAGCACAGAGCCCAAACACCCCACTTGCTTGTCTGGTATTACAGACCACTTTCTTCCCCGATATCTTTTCTTATATAGAGCAAGCTTTATGCTGGTCATCCGAATTAGCAAGCTGGAGAATCCGGATGAATGTTATCCTTGTACAAGTGTGAGGTTCATGAGTTATTAATTGTAAAAAATACGACTATAGTATAGATGTTGATAATTGTCAAATTTACTGCGGAATAGTTATCAAACAAATATTAGATCAAGTAAAAATCCTTCATTCAAAATAGTTGAACACTGGATCGAATATTATTTCGAGGTTCAGATATTTTCGACGCACTTCTCGTCACGATTTTGAATGGATAATTCGAAACGAGGACATCATAATCATATTTATAGGCGTTGGTTATGCATACAAAATTTGCTTATCAATACATCATTCTAAAAAGGATCAAGCCTAATATTTATGCGCTATGATCGAATCACGAACAGGCAACCCAGAGCAGTCTAGCGTATATCCTATACTATTTGTATAATGCATTATTATTTATATCACATTTACTTGTGTCCATGCATTCCAAACTAGACAATTATGATGAAAGGAACATAAAGGAACGGCAAGGGAGATGAAACTGACAACTCCCAGGTATAAGAATGGACATATTAAATCCGAACCTATGATCAGACTGTGAATAAGACTAGAAATTCATGGAGCGAGTTCAAGGTTGGGCTGGCGATGTCCTGGCAAAGTTTGTTTACACTGCAGAATAGGGACTTTTCTCTCTCTATAGCTCTGTATTCTCCTCAAACTGAAGTTTAAATGGACTGTTTTCGTCATGTATTGAGTTACTGTGTGTTGTTCGAGGTCCGTCTACGCACACATCCGCAATCACGCTCGGGTAACCATGCATATTACAATTTGGTTCCTACACGGTATTCATTGACACCACAAGTCCACAACTCAAAGTCTAGTCACATTCATGTACTCTAGCATCATTCCGCGACATTGGTTAACTTGCTCAGCAAATTAAAGGAGGCAGACTTATAATCAGAAGAAGTAGAAGAAAAATTAGACATCATCATAAGCCTTTACGTGGTGGAGATCAAGATTTGCGTAAAAGATGGAGAACAACAACGTCAACGAGGAGGTGATGAAGGGGAAAGCAAGGCGGTTGATATTATGGTGTCTTCCTCGTACGGGTTCGACAGCCTTGGCGAAGTGCCTTAGTTTTATCGACGAGGACACCGAGATGTGGTTCGAACCTTTCAACACCTGTCGCATGATCAACATCATGGTCAAGAAAGACATGGGTCAAGGCTTACCCAAAGAATACAAGGGGAACGAGATGATGTATGAGGCGGTGGCTGCGGGCTTGAAAGACAAAATGAAGATCCCATCGGCGACAATTAATCCGTCTCTCTTGTCGTAAGTTATATATTAATAAAACATTATAGCTTTAATATTATAAAGCACTCATATCGATCCGACACACTGTGACGCTTGACGGCGCTTAAACTTAAAGAGAAGGTTCATTGCAAATTGAAAAATAGGTAAATTATACCTCTACAGATTGCTGAGAACCATAGCACTCACAGGATTTGAAGGCGATTTATACTTAAATTAATATTGTTTTGCTACTTAACAAAATTAAGGGGAGGCCAACCTCCAGGAAAGAGGAATTCAAAATTCCTTTTGAATTTCACTAGTTTACTTTTCATCTTCATTTCATCTTTATCTATGTACTTCCAGTACACGTTTCTTAGCACATACCCCATTTTCCTTCATTTTGCACTGCTTATGCCCTTCTGTATACCATGGACTTACCACGTACTATCACCTTTAACCAGACACGTACGTTCATTCATGCACATGAAACTCACATATCCCTGGTAAAACCTTTATCGGCGCGACCGTTGATCCAACATATTATGATCCAACTAATAAACTGCCATTCAATGTATCTGGTAATGATCAGGACTGTCAATATATAGGCCAGATAATTTATACGCCAGATAATTTGTATCGCAATTTATTGACATTCACAGTAGCAAATCCTCATTCAGTATCTTACATTAAATGGATGCAAGAAGCCTCAATAAAATCTTTGAGTTTATTGAAACTCTTCTAATCCTATACAGGGAGAGGCATAGCACTTTTTTTTATTTTTAAGTATTTGTTAAATTCCTTTTGATTTTTCTAAATTGACACTTTTAAAATTCCGTATTTTTGGAGACTCTGTCCCGGGCGTTCTGGATTGGCATGCCTAGTGTCCAGATGCATGAGGACCGTGGTCCAGACTTTGAGAAGCCCTGCTCTAGACCCTACAAATAAATACATTTTGACAGGCATATTTGTTTGAAATATTTCTTTTTGAGAATGGATATGGGGATATATAGCACATAAATGTATAAATATGTGCGTCACTCTGTACGATATGTATTATAATAGATCGGCCTTGTATTACCAATGCATGAATTCTGTCTTTACCGTCAGATTACTATGTAGTCTGTATTACCAGGGATTTGTGATTATCCCTGGTATTACGCTGAAGAAACCTGACGTTGCATGTGGTAATGGTACATGTCTAACAAGAGGTGGACAGACACCTTCATGCAGGACGATCATAACAATGGGACTATATGCAAACACGATAAGGGATGATCAATGAATGTTACGTAAAACATACAACTGTGTATGCTTTAAAGATAAACTGGAGTTGAAAGAAACGGTGTGGAATCGATCAGTAAACAACTTCGGAAAATATATTGTGTAATATGATTTTGCGTAGCGACTCGGCGAGAAATTTGTACGTTAGTTTAGACTGGGACTTGCACTTGATAATTAGAGAACTTTTGACTGCACAATACTAATAATGGTCTGATTCTTATACTCACCACTTTTTTTTTCTTCCTTTAAAATTAATGAAGACAGTCATGCAGCGTTCATTTAGACAAACTTGGGCGACTATCTAAATTTCGGGGATTGGGGACGACCGCTTCTTGGAACATTTTCCATGGAGAGGCATTGGAAAGGCCCAGCGTGAAATATCTGTGCATGTACATGTAATAACCAACAGTTTACTGCTTTTGTGCAATAGAAGTGTATAATTATGCGTGGAGCGAGAAGGTTTAATTTCTATTTTCTAATATAGTGAAAATTCACTATCTAGAGCACTTTAGGGCCTAATTTAAGGGGTGTATTATCGCCTTGAAGGAAATACAAAATTTTGGGAAATTTTGAAAATGGCCGGATATAGCGATTCTTTACAATTTTGATACATTTGGATGCCCCTGAGGATGTATTATAAGCACTAGAAAAATTAGTCCCTAAAACACTTCTGCTTTCAAAAAAATTGAATATAAAAATTTACCTGTGCTCCCGGTAAATTGTGATAAATTCCAAATAGCTTATACGGCCATCCAATGGTGGCTGCGACCATGGAAATCTCAGAATATGCAGTTGTGATATATGATTTCCAAACGGGAATAGCAAATTGGTCGATTTTAGTCAATAAACATTTTTTTTTTTTTTTTTTTTTTTAAAGCTATTTAATATCTTGGCCTTGAGAGGGAACTATACAACATAAGGACTTTATTATTTACAATTTCATCACTTTAGACTGTCCTAATTTCAACCGCGACTTAAGGCCCGTCTTCACTATCTCGAGATTGCCAAATATCCAGCTATTTGAACTATCCCGATCGCAAACTATCCAGCTATTTGCGTCTTCATTAGACCGAAGTAGCAAATTAACTGGATAGTTGGTCGGGATAATATCCCAAGATATCTCGGTCTAGTTTGCAAAATATCCCACGATTTCCCAACTAGCGGGATAGTTTGCGACCGTCTTCATTAGACCGAAGTACGGAGTCAAATATCCCGATCCCATCATGCACAACGATTTCCGGTTTTCCTCGCACAGTATGTGACCTCGCCGCGCTAGTACAACTAGTAAACACGGAAAACCGCAAACTAGACCGAGATATCTTGGGATATTATCCCGACCAACTATCCAGCGAATTTGCTACTTCGGTCTAATGAAGACGCAAATAAGCTGGATAGTTTGCGATCGGGATAATTCAAATAGCTGGATATTTGGCAATCTCGAGATAGTGCAGACACGCCTAATGATCACTGAATATTATAGGATCGCATTTGCTTCCAATATTTTCATTTAAACCGAATTCATGACCCCATACCAAAACTTTGTATTACCTTTAATTCACATTTTGGTATATATTTTGTTTATGTTGCATGTATTTTCAAATGTAAAAATTCCGGGGAGATGAACCCTCTAAAAATAAAGATTAAAATGCCAAAGGCCACCCTGCTTGCCTCCTAATTACAGTAAAATACTGTATATCATCCCTCAGTATTTGAAATGAATTTCATGATATTTTTGTTAAGCCTCTAGTAATTGGGGTCCCTTTAGGGCATGAAAGAAAGTGCCCCTCTTAAAGGTACTATGTCCCTTTTGCAGCCAACCTCAAATGCTGTAGAACTTTGCAGGAATTATGAATATGTCATGTATGTCCTATCTGTGAAATTTAAACGTTAGCAGTGTCCTCATATTCAAATTATGCAAGGAAACCCGTTTACTTGCTAGACTTCACTGTCAGACATATTGAGTGACTGACTGGCTTTTTTTCTTCTTTGGTAATAACATACATGAAAGAGTTGTAAAGGGTACATGATCATTTGTCTACATCAGTAACCCACTTCTTGTGATGGCCAAGATTAAACTGATTGAATCTTTGCGCAGCATAAAACGTTTGACCATTCGGTACAATAATTGTCTCATTCTGAAAATCAAGACTATTACTTTTAGTCTCTATAGCCAGGCGCGGATCCAGGATTTCTTAGGGGAGGGGGCCCAACTTTTTTTTTTTTTTTGCTCCCGAAAATTTGAAAATCGCGCCGGCCGAAAAGTCGCTCAGTGGGGGGGGGGGGGGGGGGGGGTAAGCGGACACTTTTTTTTTTTTTTTTGGAGTCCAAAAAAAAAACGCAACGACTCAGCCAGCCGAAAAGTCGCTCAGTGGGGGGGGGGGGGGGGGGGGGGGGGGGGGGTAGTGAGCACATTTTTTTTTTTTGGTCCTCGAAAATTTTAAAATTTGCACCCCCCCCCTTGAGCGCCAGGGGGGGGGGGGCCCAACCCCCAAAAAAGGTAAAAATCGCGTGATTTTACATGATTTTTTTCTCAAGGGGGGGGGGCCCGGGCCCCCCGGGCCCCCCCCCTGGATCCGCCACTGGGTAATGGTACATGTCTAACAAGAGGTGGACAGACACCTTCATGCAGGACGATCATAACAATGGGACTATATGCAAACACGATAAGGGATGATCAATGAATGTTACGTAAAACATACAACTGTGTATGCTTTAAAGATAAACTGGAGTTGAAAGAAACGGTGTGGAATCGATCAGTAAACAACTTCGGAAAATATATTGTGTAATATGATTTTGCGTAGCGACTCGGCGAGAAATTTGTACGTTAGTTTAGACTGGGACTTGCACTTGATAATTAGAGAACTTTTGACTGCACAATACTAATAATGGTCTGATTCTTATACTCACCACTTTTTTTTTCTTCCTTTAAAATTAATGAAGACAGTCATGCAGCGTTCATTTAGACAAACTTGGGCGACTATCTAAATTTCGGGGATTGGGGACGACCGCTTCTTGGAACATTTTCCATGGAGAGGCATTGGAAAGGCCCAGCGTGAAATATCTGTGCATGTACATGTAATAACCAACAGTTTACTGCTTTTGTGCAATAGAAGTGTATAATTATGCGTGGAGCGAGAAGGTTTAATTTCTATTTTCTAATATAGTGAAAATTCACTATCTAGAGCACTTTAGGGCCTAATTTAAGGGGTGTATTATCGCCTTGAAGGAAATACAAAATTTTGGGAAATTTTGAAAATGGCCGGATATAGCGATTCTTTACAATTTTGATACATTTGGATGCCCCTGAGGATGTATTATAAGCACTAGAAAAATTAGTCCCTAAAACACTTCTGCTTTCAAAAAAATTGAATATAAAAATTTACCTGTGCTCCCGGTAAATTGTGATAAATTCCAAATAGCTTATACGGCCATCCAATGGTGGCTGCGACCATGGAAATCTCAGAATATGCAGTTGTGATATATGATTTCCAAACGGGAATAGCAAATTGGTCGATTTTAGTCAATAAACATTTTTTTTTTTTTTTTTTTTTTTAAAGCTATTTAATATCTTGGCCTTGAGAGGGAACTATACAACATAAGGACTTTATTATTTACAATTTCATCACTTTAGACTGTCCTAATTTCAACCGCGACTTAAGGCCCGTCTTCACTATCTCGAGATTGCCAAATATCCAGCTATTTGAACTATCCCGATCGCAAACTATCCAGCTATTTGCGTCTTCATTAGACCGAAGTAGCAAATTAACTGGATAGTTGGTCGGGATAATATCCCAAGATATCTCGGTCTAGTTTGCAAAATATCCCACGATTTCCCAACTAGCGGGATAGTTTGCGACCGTCTTCATTAGACCGAAGTACGGAGTCAAATATCCCGATCCCATCATGCACAACGATTTCCGGTTTTCCTCGCACAGTATGTGACCTCGCCGCGCTAGTACAACTAGTAAACACGGAAAACCGCAAACTAGACCGAGATATCTTGGGATATTATCCCGACCAACTATCCAGCGAATTTGCTACTTCGGTCTAATGAAGACGCAAATAAGCTGGATAGTTTGCGATCGGGATAATTCAAATAGCTGGATATTTGGCAATCTCGAGATAGTGCAGACACGCCTAATGATCACTGAATATTATAGGATCGCATTTGCTTCCAATATTTTCATTTAAACCGAATTCATGACCCCATACCAAAACTTTGTATTACCTTTAATTCACATTTTGGTATATATTTTGTTTATGTTGCATGTATTTTCAAATGTAAAAATTCCGGGGAGATGAACCCTCTAAAAATAAAGATTAAAATGCCAAAGGCCACCCTGCTTGCCTCCTAATTACAGTAAAATACTGTATATCATCCCTCAGTATTTGAAATGAATTTCATGATATTTTTGTTAAGCCTCTAGTAATTGGGGTCCCTTTAGGGCATGAAAGAAAGTGCCCCTCTTAAAGGTACTATGTCCCTTTTGCAGCCAACCTCAAATGCTGTAGAACTTTGCAGGAATTATGAATATGTCATGTATGTCCTATCTGTGAAATTTAAACGTTAGCAGTGTCCTCATATTCAAATTATGCAAGGAAACCCGTTTACTTGCTAGACTTCACTGTCAGACATATTGAGTGACTGACTGGCTTTTTTTCTTCTTTGGTAATAACATACATGAAAGAGTTGTAAAGGGTACATGATCATTTGTCTACATCAGTAACCCACTTCTTGTGATGGCCAAGATTAAACTGATTGAATCTTTGCGCAGCATAAAACGTTTGACCATTCGGTACAATAATTGTCTCATTCTGAAAATCAAGACTATTACTTTTAGTCTCTATAGGCGTAATGGTACATGTCTAACAAGAGGTGGACAGACACCTTCATGCAGGACGATCATAACAATGGGACTATATGCAAACACGATAAGGGATGATCAATGAATGTTACGTAAAACATACAACTGTGTATGCTTTAAAGATAAACTGGAGTTGAAAGAAACGGTGTGGAATCGATCAGTAAACAACTTCGGAAAATATATTGTGTAATATGATTTTGCGTAGCGACTCGGCGAGAAATTTGTACGTTAGTTTAGACTGGGACTTGCACTTGATAATTAGAGAACTTTTGACTGCACAATACTAATAATGGTCTGATTCTTATACTCACCACTTTTTTTTTCTTCCTTTAAAATTAATGAAGACAGTCATGCAGCGTTCATTTAGACAAACTTGGGCGACTATCTAAATTTCGGGGATTGGGGACGACCGCTTCTTGGAACATTTTCCATGGAGAGGCATTGGAAAGGCCCAGCGTGAAATATCTGTGCATGTACATGTAATAACCAACAGTTTACTGCTTTTGTGCAATAGAAGTGTATAATTATGCGTGGAGCGAGAAGGTTTAATTTCTATTTTCTAATATAGTGAAAATTCACTATCTAGAGCACTTTAGGGCCTAATTTAAGGGGTGTATTATCGCCTTGAAGGAAATACAAAATTTTGGGAAATTTTGAAAATGGCCGGATATAGCGATTCTTTACAATTTTGATACATTTGGATGCCCCTGAGGATGTATTATAAGCACTAGAAAAATTAGTCCCTAAAACACTTCTGCTTTCAAAAAAATTGAATATAAAAATTTACCTGTGCTCCCGGTAAATTGTGATAAATTCCAAATAGCTTATACGGCCATCCAATGGTGGCTGCGACCATGGAAATCTCAGAATATGCAGTTGTGATATATGATTTCCAAACGGGAATAGCAAATTGGTCGATTTTAGTCAATAAACATTTTTTTTTTTTTTTTTTTTTTTAAAGCTATTTAATATCTTGGCCTTGAGAGGGAACTATACAACATAAGGACTTTATTATTTACAATTTCATCACTTTAGACTGTCCTAATTTCAACCGCGACTTAAGGCCCGTCTTCACTATCTCGAGATTGCCAAATATCCAGCTATTTGAACTATCCCGATCGCAAACTATCCAGCTATTTGCGTCTTCATTAGACCGAAGTAGCAAATTAACTGGATAGTTGGTCGGGATAATATCCCAAGATATCTCGGTCTAGTTTGCAAAATATCCCACGATTTCCCAACTAGCGGGATAGTTTGCGACCGTCTTCATTAGACCGAAGTACGGAGTCAAATATCCCGATCCCATCATGCACAACGATTTCCGGTTTTCCTCGCACAGTATGTGACCTCGCCGCGCTAGTACAACTAGTAAACACGGAAAACCGCAAACTAGACCGAGATATCTTGGGATATTATCCCGACCAACTATCCAGCGAATTTGCTACTTCGGTCTAATGAAGACGCAAATAAGCTGGATAGTTTGCGATCGGGATAATTCAAATAGCTGGATATTTGGCAATCTCGAGATAGTGCAGACACGCCTAATGATCACTGAATATTATAGGATCGCATTTGCTTCCAATATTTTCATTTAAACCGAATTCATGACCCCATACCAAAACTTTGTATTACCTTTAATTCACATTTTGGTATATATTTTGTTTATGTTGCATGTATTTTCAAATGTAAAAATTCCGGGGAGATGAACCCTCTAAAAATAAAGATTAAAATGCCAAAGGCCACCCTGCTTGCCTCCTAATTACAGTAAAATACTGTATATCATCCCTCAGTATTTGAAATGAATTTCATGATATTTTTGTTAAGCCTCTAGTAATTGGGGTCCCTTTAGGGCATGAAAGAAAGTGCCCCTCTTAAAGGTACTATGTCCCTTTTGCAGCCAACCTCAAATGCTGTAGAACTTTGCAGGAATTATGAATATGTCATGTATGTCCTATCTGTGAAATTTAAACGTTAGCAGTGTCCTCATATTCAAATTATGCAAGGAAACCCGTTTACTTGCTAGACTTCACTGTCAGACATATTGAGTGACTGACTGGCTTTTTTTCTTCTTTGGTAATAACATACATGAAAGAGTTGTAAAGGGTACATGATCATTTGTCTACATCAGTAACCCACTTCTTGTGATGGCCAAGATTAAACTGATTGAATCTTTGCGCAGCATAAAACGTTTGACCATTCGGTACAATAATTGTCTCATTCTGAAAATCAAGACTATTACTTTTAGTCTCTATAGCCAGGCGCGGATCCAGGATTTCTTAGGGGAGGGGGCCCAACTTTTTTTTTTTTTTTGCTCCCGAAAATTTGAAAATCGCGCCGGCCGAAAAGTCGCTCAGTGGGGGGGGGGGGGGGGGGGGGTAAGCGGACACTTTTTTTTTTTTTTTTGGAGTCCAAAAAAAAAACGCAACGACTCAGCCAGCCGAAAAGTCGCTCAGTGGGGGGGGGGGGGGGGGGGGGGGGGGGGTAGTGAGCACATTTTTTTTTTTTGGTCCTCGAAAATTTTAAAATTTGCACCCCCCCCCTTGAGCGCCAGGGGGGGGGGGCCCAACCCCCAAAAAAGGTAAAAATCGCGTGATTTTACATGATTTTTTTCTCAAGGGGGGGGGGGGGCCCGGGCCCCCCGGGCCCCCCCCCCTGGATCCGCCACTGTCTATAGCCCTTAAGTCGATTTGACAACTAATAGTCGTTATTTTCCCACTTAAAGACATTTTCAAGCCCCACCTTTTTTAGGGAAGTTCTAAATTAGTGTCATCTTTCAAATGCAGTTGGAATTTAACTTTTTCATTTTTTTTGGCCTGCAAATGGAACATAGTACCTTTAATGGATATTTTTGTAAAGTCATATATTTTTGTGTTCAAACTTAAAAGGAAACAGGATTATGGGAGGGGAGATTGTTATAAAATATTTCAGCCATTGAGCCCTTTCACGAGACGTGTTCATATAATCATTACAATTTGTTTTTGTCTTCAATCAAGGGTACCATTTGGTCTTCAGAGCGTGGACTTCATTCTTTAAATTTGATTTTTATATAGCACCAAACCCGACAAAAAGAATTAGGAGCCAAAACATGCGCTCTGTATAAATGATCGGCATTGTAAAGCAATAATAGGTTCAAATCCTACTAAAATTATGAGTTGATGTTAGAATCAATAAAGTCATTATATTACGAAAAGGGTCTCAAAAGAAAACGAAGCACTTTCTTTTTTTTTTTTTTTTTTTCTTTATCTTTTTTTTTCTTTATCTTTTTTTCTATCTTTCTTTCACTTCCTTTTTCTTGTTTTCCTTTTTAAGTCATGGAACTAATAATCTCTTTCTTCACTTAAAAAAGTCATTGCACTTCATCATGGATAATAAACACCTATTATAATGTAATTAATTGTGTTATGTTAATGAAGTATGTTGCATCTTATACACTTTAGTCTCCTTCGTGTATATCAGGACAATTACCCCCTAGGACAATCACCCCCATAGTAGACCAGCAAAACAAAAATCCCCCCCTCCCGGAAAATTACACCTAAGGATTATTACCCCCGTATAGCAGACCAGCCAAACAAAACAAAACAGGCTCTACCGTGCGTCCCCAAAAAACTATACACTTTTGAAATGGCTGCCGAATAAAAAATATATGATTCTGGGGGAAAAGTTTATATTTATGGAAAGCTCATAAACTCAACTTTCATATTACACCAAAAAGGCCGAAAAAAATTCATGCTTGGGTGAGCACTGCTCACTTTTATAAAGGGTATGAAAATTAGGTTGCGCAGGAATTAGCCTTCCAATTTGTGAGAGGTAAATCCTTTGGAGCTTACATAATTGAGGCTGATATGATACATTCATGATTTGCTGAGTGAATTCTTATTCGGCAGCCATTTCAAAAGTGTATAGTTTTTTGGGGGACGCACGGGTAGAAAAAGATTCTATGAACAGGGTACCGTGGTTGTCCTTGCATGGTTGCGGTTGACCTTGCTAAAACTTTTGCAAAATTACCAAGGAATAAGATATGGGTGGATGCCATGCATGCATTTGTATTTGTGCAAGTTACATAATTTATATAGTACATTGCCCTCCTTAAGCTGTGATTTCAAAAGTCCATTTATGGTCCAAATAAATATATGAGGCATGTTTAATCAATTCCAGCGTGTTTTCCGTGTAATGGGCTAACTATTATCCTGAAAACCTGAATTGACACCAGTTTGGGGCCCAGGGTCTATTACAGGCTAAATCCATGTTCATGCCACTGCATGTTGACTCAGAACGGGTTCAACAATTATCATCAACGTCACGTCTCTAAAGAATTTGTTTTAAAGGTCTATCTAGATTAGAATTTTCAAAAGACAATTTAAAATGAAATGGAATTGTTATGATGTTCTTTTTTTTTTAAATTGCAGATATGCAGGCGTGAAGAAATGTATTGAGGAATCCGAAAGACGTACTGTCATTGTCAAAGAGATGGCGGTGGCGAGTTTTGATTCCTATGACTACTTTCCAATGGGATACAGGCACATCTTACTGATCAGGGATCCGACTAGGGTGATATCATCCTTCAGGAAGATGGTCATCGAACACCGAGGCGAGGAATTCGCCGATGCCGACTTAGAGAAGGTTCACCCGACGTACCCGACATATCACTGGTTCGGCGAGATGCACGCGTTGTGGAAGCACATGACCAAAGGCGGAGGCAACCCATTGATCATCGACACTGAAGACCTCTTGGCCAATCCAGCGCCTTTCCTCCAGAAGATCTGTGAGGTAATGGAGGTTGAGTATCGCGACGGGCTCCTGAAATGGGACGCATCAAAAGACGTCATCAAGAAGGCCTGGAAAAGCGGATGCATGGAAATGTATACTGGCGATCGTGCGGCACAGTCACAGGTTTTCAAGAAGGCCTTTGAGAGCTCAGGATTTGTAGAGACAAACCCGAAACCCCTTCCGCAAAACCTGACTAAAGATTGCATCCGCATTATCGGCCAGTGCGTGGATTTCTACAACGAAATGTATCCACATCGTTTTATACCGGAATAAAGTTAGAGCAGTCTTTCCAATTTGAGCGTATTTAGAAGTTTTTTTTCTTGAAGGACCTTCGCTTTGTAGGAGTAGGAGTGTCAAAAAAGGTGATCCGACATTCGCTCTGGTGACAATGTAATAATGAAATTAAAATTTAAAAGTCAGCTACTTCAAACATGTACAGAAAAGAAACACCACCATATATTGAATCATTCAAAAGTGATCTAGCAACAGAAGAATGGTTGGACGTCTGGCATACCAACATTTTAATAAAAAAATTACAGATGTGTTATGACAAAAAAAAATCCTCTAGTATCAGCTAACAAGAAAAATAAGCGTTGTGAAATGCCATGGATAACAAATGCAATTCTACGATCGATACACACACGGGACGAACTCTACTATTCATAAAAAAAATATATATAAAAGTATTAAACACTTATTATTTGGGAGTGCCCCTTAGCTCGTCGATACTTAGAAGATTTTGATAAATATACCCTTAAAAATGTAATAGTTTAATCTTTTACATCTCAGGTGAACTATACACTGTGTCTTCCGATGGCCATGCTGTTGTATTTTGTATGTTTGCTAGCTGTGGCCTCAATCAATTATGTAATTTGATTTTTGTGTGTGATCTTTGTCAGTGTCGTGAGAGGAGGAGTTAAAGATTTTTGTATTACTATTGTTTTTATTATTATATATCATCTGGGTGTTTTTTCTTCTGTTCTTTACAAAAACTCGTCAGAGATTTTTTTCTTCTTTTTCTATAGGTGAATGACATGTGATTCTTTATATGCAAAAGTTATTTTTAATGTACCATATAATAATTAAACAGAGATTTTTTTTTAATTAATTTTATATTTGTGTTATATATGTTCAGTATGTTCACAAATAGTATGTATCGTTTGAATATCAATTATTATATAATTTGTAAAATTGTGTGCCAAATGTGTCAATGTAAAAGTTTTTAAAAAATTGGTTATATTTGTATAATGTTATGACCAATAAAATCACTTATAAATTAGATACAGCCCACCTGATAAATGAATAAATAAAAAAATGTTTATTACATATTGTGAATTAATATTGTTGATTAATATCTTCATGTAGAGATGGAAATGGAATTAAATAATAAAATGACCATCAGAGCTTTAGCTTTTGAGACCTGCATTTTCATGAATCTTTGTGTTCTCCCCCTCTTTTTAAGTTAACAAAGACCGTGTACCAATTTACCCTGATACTAAACTAACTACGAAGACTTGGCACGAAAATAGAAGAGTACGAATTTACAACAACAAACAAAGAATTTTATCGTTCGTGAAGGCCATCTCGAAGGGTCTAAATTGTTAAAGACTCATAAACTCCGCCCCTGCACCCCACAAAAGGCTCTGCCCCTGCACCCCGCCATGGCGCTACGGCGGGCGCCTGGATCCCCTGCACGCATTACGGTGGGGTGGGGTTTCCATCCCAACATGTTTGTTGCTGACCCGTTACTCAGGATAGTGATTTTTCTCTTCATTTCCCCATTTATCTCTTTCTACTTTTTCTGTTTTCTTCTCGATCTTTTAACTTCTTTTCAATTTCTCTTCTCTTGTACCCCTTCCAGTGCTACCTATTTAGGCCGCCAAAATGGGAGGGGGGGGGGTCCACCACTGCTATAGACATATTATGTCCTTTAGATAGGTGTCCACTATTAATATGGGTTTGACTAATTACAATTACATGATGTACAACGAATGCAAGGGAAAGCCCTCACATGCCAATTCTATTTCACTGCAGGTTTTTTTTTTCGTGGCGTTATCTTCATTTCGCAATATTCATGATTTGTAATACCATCATAATGTCCCTGTTCGATATAGAAATAAAGAGTCACTGTAGAAGTTATTCTGACTGGGGGTGTAACTTGAAATTTAATCCTTCTTCACAATCGGTAGAAATACTATTTATTTCAGTGAAGTTGCTTGTCGTGCTGCAAGCTTTGTCACATCTTTGTCGGAGCTAGCGCTGTTGCCGATTATAAGGGGTGAATGGGCAGAGGTGGTATTGGGCACTTCTTTTACAAAGGAAAATTGGCACATGTCGTAGGATAAGGGGGCATCTATGAGATTTTAATAGAGGCATTTTTCAGAGGTGTGAGCTAGTAGGGGCATTTGTGAGAAGGGGATGTGGCTCATTAAATAAGGAGCATTTATCAGAGGGGAAAGGGCACTTAAATTACAAAAGTAAAGAGTAAGTTTTTAAAGTAGAATAGGCCCCTTTTAGATTTGAATAGGGCAATTATCAGAGGTAAAGGGGCACTTATCAGAGTTGGTAACAGGCACTTAAAATAATATGTAACGAGCACCTATTTGGAAAAAAGTGAGGACCCCCCCATGTCACTTCAGCTTCATTTTTTAATTTGAAAATTCAAACCTTTGCAGTACGTAACATAACAGGTTTCTTTTAAACGCAATATGACCTTCAGTACAAACAAATAGCTTGAAAATTAATAATGTCCTTTAATTGCCACTCTCCACCTAGGTGTGAGTAGGACCCTGGTAGGAAGAAATCCGTCTTGAATGCGAGCAGCAGATTGCAGTATACGTAAATATGAAGCAGAGCCATTTATAGATGGCTTTGATCTGAAGTAGTGTCGGTAGAACACCCTGCCTTAAAGGTACTATGTCCCATTTGCAGCCAACATCAAATTCTGTAGAACTTTGCAGGAATTATGAATATGTCATGTATGTCCTATCTGTGGAATTTAAACGTTAGCAGTGTTCTAATATTCAAATTATGCAAGGAAACCCGTTTACTTGCTAGACTTCACTGTCGGACACTATTGAGTGACTGACTGGCTTTTTTTTTCTTCTTTGGTAGTTACATACATAAAATGAGCTGCAAAGGGTACATGTACATGAGCATTTGTCTACATCAATCAGCAGGCGCGTAGCCAGGGGGGGCGGTGGGGGCGGTCGCCCCCCCCCCCAAAAAAAAAAAAAACGCCGGCCAAAAAAAACAAAGAGAGAGAAAGAGAAGAAAAAGAAAGAAAGAGGACGTAGGAAGAAAGAGGGAAAAAGAGTCGAGAACGGTACAACGAATCGTCAAAGCTTCCGCGCTTCGCGCGGGAAGGGGGAGACTGAGTTCAAATTAAGGATTAAGAGTCGGGAAAGGTACAACGAATCGCTTTCTTTCTCGAATAATTTAATGAAACGTCAAAGCTTCGCGCGAGAGGGGGGGGGGGAACAGAATCCAGACAGGGATTAAGAGTCGGGTAAGGTACAACGAATCGTCTTCTTTCTCTAATTATTAAATGAAACGTCAAAGCTTCAGACGAGGATTATGAGTCGAGAAAGGTAGAACGAATCGTCTTCTTTCAAAGCTTCCGCGCTTTGCGCGGGAGGGGGACTGAATACAGATAAGGATTAAGAGTCGGGAAAGGTACAACGAATCGTCTCCTTTCTCTAGTAATATAATTAAACGTCAAAGCTTCGCGCAAGAGGGGGGAGGGACTGAATTCAGACAAGGATTACGAGTCGAGAAAGGTACAACGAATCATCTTCTTTCAAAGCTTCCGCGCTTTGCGCGGGAGGGGGGAAAATCCCCCCTCCCTGCACCCACCCCCCTAGGGAGCGCGCTTCGCGCGCCCTTAAAGTGATTCGCACGCTTTGCGTGCTCACTACCGCCCCCCCTAAAATGAAATCCTGGCTACGCGCTTGTCAATCAGGGGCGTACGCAGGGGGGGGGGGGGGTTTGGGGTTAAACCCCCCTTTGGTATTTTTATGTGTGTAAACCCCCCTAAAAAATCAAACCCCCCCCTTTGTTTTTTTTTTTTTTTTTTTGTTATTATTAAAAAAAAAAAAAAAAAAAATTATGCCCACGGCTAACCTAAAAAAGGTGACCTTACCCCCCCCCCAACGAAGAACAATGTCAAATGTTCAAATTTGGAGACCCCCCCCCCCCCCCCCCCAAACAAAAATATAGTGATTTTTGTTAAAGTCTTGGCGACCGTATTACAAATGAATCACGTCAATGGAAAACAAGGTATAATTCATTATTACATTTATTTAATTTCCATTATTATTGTACTTTTCAGGAATACTAATATGCTGAATATTGAATATACTGAACATGAATATCAAATTATTTGGAAATTTTTACATCATAAGTTTAATGTTTCAGTAAAAATGTGTATGCTGATGAGAGGAACGAAAAATCCGAATATCTACCGTGTTATAGCATTTAAAATATATATATATTTATACATTTTTAAAAACAAAGATTAAGTGATATTGTATCATCACTTCATATCTGTATGTAAATATTCTGATCTAAAAAACAGAATATTTTTTATTATCTGGTAAAAATCTAGATTCGTTATTCTATATAGTTTGAACTAACCATTTTGGCCTACGTCGGCAGTCCCAAATTAATGAGGAGGTAATGTCAGTAAAGGTTTAACTTTGACGTTTCATACTTGTTTATACAGTGTATTATGTTCGATTAAGTATTTTGCAATAAGAATGCTGATATATTTGGATATACTATAACAAAAGAAATCTTTTAAAATTCCATATAGCCTCTACAACAAGGCAAATGCCATTAATTATACAATGACTAACAAAATGTCGTATTATAGTCTAGTCGAATATGAAAATAGTCTTAAAGCGAATAATTGAATAAGCTTTTTAATTCCAAAAGCAGCAGCAATCCTGAAAAGCGTTGACATACATTCGTAAAATTTTTATACCAATTTAGAATTACATCTGTGTCAAGAGATTTCATCTTTAAAAAACTTGAATAAACGCCGATAGCTGGTTATAGAATATAAACTATTATTACCAACACTAATCAGGCCTACGGTAGCAAATTAGTGCAAGTGCCTTCAATTCAAGGCACATTGTTTTTGCAGTCTTCATTTTTCATTTACTTTGTATACGTTATCACTATCACACAAGTCATGGTGCATTAAAGAACGCACCAGTCGCTGACGGAGTCCTACGTCAGCGTATCGTATTAACGCATCGTATCGAACAGGTACAAACGATGACCCCTCGTCTCCCAACAACAGGCACAACACCTATTTTGTTTATACCGTAACAACCTTAGAACTCTACATCAAGTAATCCATAGATATAATACATTCTTATATCATAAAATATAACATATAATCATAAAAGCTATGCAACCTGAACCCCTGATCTTGTCGTTCCTGCGCATCATGGCATAATAATTCAAATTTGTCTTCTAATATCGAGGATCAGACATTTTATTTTGCCTGTACAATCCGGACTTGTATAAATATATCGGAAACCTACATGCATTTGGTTAACCTAGACTCGGACAAAGACCTGTATACATGAATATAATTATATAAGATGCGAAAAATAGCGTACAGTCTTTTTTGGTTCGAAAAGTGTTCATTAAATTGACGATGAGGGGTTCGATATCGTGTTCAACGTCCAGATCTCATAAGACTGACTTCCCCACCAACTCGTCTGTCGTGTCGTAGAGGTCGTTATTGTGCATTCCGTTCGTTTCGGTCATTTCTTTCAATCCACCAGTCGCTCCATTGGTCTCTGTCATTTCTGGGGTCTCTTCCATCTCGACGTCGTTGTCGGTGGCGTAGATGTTGGTGTCGTAGATGTTGCTTCTGGTCCGCGCAAGGCGATCGGCCAGCAGCACAGGGTCGGTAGCGACCCCCTGTGGTAAAACATCAAGATAATCAACAAAATTGTTGTTATTTTTGTAACCTTTCATTTTTCACAATAATTATACACCATTCTCACTATTGTTATTATTAATATTATTATTAATGGTATTATTATCATTATGACGCTTCTCGGGTTATTATCATTATGACGCTTCTCGGGTTATTATCATTATTATTATTATTAATGTTATCGTTGTTGTTTTAATCTTTAAAAAAATATTATTGCTAATGTTATTATCATTATTATTATTATTATTGTTAAGATTATTATCTTCATTGTTATTATTATTATTATTATTATAATTATTGTCATTATCATTATGATTATCATTTTTATTGTCATCATTATTGAAATACTAACATGTCTGTTTGCTCCGACTTGTCTTATCTTGCTGGGTTCCTTGGACCCGATCCCAAAGACGCTTCGTCTGCCTGGATTGCTACAGATGACAGCAAGGATGATGATGATCAGGAGAACGACACCGGCTACTGAACACCCGATGATGATAGGTAAATTGTTGGGCATCGTTAGGGCACCTACATGCAATGAAAAACATAGGGAAATATTATAGAATACCCCACCACTCAAGTAACTGCTGCCCTAAACCGTATCCCGATCATATTCCTCACTCTAACCCTGAAACCATCTACTGATGAATTTTGGGGGTATTCGGCACTTTAGCGGAATCGAGGATTCAAGGATACTAGTAATATTATTATTATTAATAATAATAACAATACAAATAATGATAATAGTAAAATGATAATTTAAAATAGAAAATAATAATTTAAAATAGAAAATAATGATAATAGAAGGAGAAGAAGATGATGAGGAAGAAAATAAATGAAGATAATCATAGTATGGTCTTATTTACCCAGTACAGCCTCATTACTATTGATCCCGCTCTTTTAGAGGGCATTTTAACTTTTATTACTGCAGCATCGCCAGTCAATAGTTTAATACACTTCAGTCGAGAAGGACAAACGTGGTTAAAAGTGGCCGAAGATGACTTGTATGCACTGATAAAGGATCGAACTCAGGATATCGCGCGTGAGAGTCAAAATCCCTAACCCATACACCAAAGTTTAGCTGTATGATAGCTGCCATCGGGATTATTTCTACAAGGTACAAAGTGCTTTTATGAATCCACAGTGTTCCCACTCACCGACTTTATTTCCATCACTTTCCATCACTTTCCATCGGATTTATACCCTAAGAATTTTCCATCTTCAAATTCCTTTGCCAAGGTAATACTTATTGCAGGGCCCTCAGGAAGAACAGCGATACTAATGAGGCTTCCCTGGGTAAACAATATTTTTTATTATCATCAATAATGTATTTCACACTATACAAATCATTGATACCGGCTGTAGGAGAGTTTGTGACACACACGTTCTCTCACCCTCACACCAAAACTGCTCTATATATCACTCAAAAACTTTAAGGATCGATTTCTTTCATTATTAAGATGTGATATTCATTATATTGATATAAACACATTTCTCAAGAAAGGAGAGAAAGAATTGGGTGAAAAACACAGATATCACTTACCTGCTGATGTTGACTCGATCGCATTGGTAGACTCTGCAAGAAATGAGATGTTAAGTAATGAAAATATGATTAATTAACTTGTAATTTAAGTTCATCTACAAAACTACTATCGTATACATGGAAATATAACAAAGAAAAGTTATCAAAAATGACATATACAATTCAATAAAATAAATAAACATTTTCAATAATTACTTATACATAAACATAATTAGACAAAAATTCATTTGCAGTATATATAACTGAGCAACAAAGTAAACTTAAATTACATAAATATAATTTATAAGTCAATTGTACATGTTATTCACTCTATAACAAAAATCGGTTTTTTTTTCTCGATTGAAAATAAAGATATAATTTGAAGTATGGGGAAATGAAAACAAAAGAAATGTGAAACTTTGCCAAATGTAGGTGATACATTTACAGAAGACCTGAATTAAGACGCAGGAAAAGGGAGATGGAAGAACGGAGTGAGGGAGGAAAGTTAAGGAGATGAACAAAAAGAAAGTGAAAGTGAGATCGTGAGGGAGAGTTTGAACAGGGGCTGTGACGCAAGGCATAATAATTGAGGAGAAATTCATAGTCTTTCAGGTTATGAATTTTCACATCTGCAATTGTCATGCTTGCTGTCATTACAAAGACTGATCATTATCAAATCATCTTACCATCTGTTGACTCCATCGCATTGGTTGGCTCTGCAATACAGAAGCAACACAATAAATACATCATTAAAGAAAACAAAAATAAAATTGCAGCTTATTTACAACAAACCACCGTCGATATATACAATATTACCAAGACCATTAGCATCACATTCTGGAAGAAATTGATTTCACAATGTCGTAGTACCATAGAAATATATAACTCTACATTATTTATTAACACACATCATTTTCATTAGAGAGAGGGATACATAAACACACAGAGGAAGAGGAAGGGTTACACTCCCACCCTCCGAATAGACAAAAAGTTATTGGTAACAATTTAGGTGAATCTGTGTAATATAATCTTATAATAAACATTCATATCATGATAATTAGATATATGCACATTTATATTATGAAGGTTATTAAGCAGATTAGAGATTTCAATGTAACAACATTACTCGAACCCAGAGTCTGTGAGGTTGTCGACGATGACGTAGTCGTTTCACTTTGAGTGACGGATATGACTGGAGTTGATGTCATGGACGTGACGGGAGTGATATTGTCTGTTGTGACGGAATTTGTTATCATAATCGTGACAGAATTCGAATTCATTGTTCCTACTGGGTCGGAAGATGTGATCGTGACAGGAATAGAAGTCGTGGATGTAACAGGAATGGGAAACAAGGATGGAGTAGGAATAGATGTCATGGATGAAACAGCAATTAAAGACGAGGATGGAGTAGAACTAGATGTGATGGATGAAACAGCAATGAACGACGAGGATGGAGTTGGCACAGACGTCATGGATGAAACGGCAATGGAAGACGAGGATGGAGTTGGAACAGACGTCATGGATGAAACAGGAATGGAATTCATGGATGTAACATACATGGATGACGATGATGGAGTAGAAGTAGAAGTCGTGGATGTAAAAGGAATGGAACTCGTGGATGTAACAGACATGGATGACGAGGATGGAGTTGCAGAAGAATTTGTAGCTGTGATAGGACAGGAATTGAAATCATGGTTTTGACAGAAGCAGAAGATGTTTATTAAAGAAGGGAAATGCTGTTATGAATGAAACGGAGCTTGAATTCCTCATCTTTCACGTGAGTGAGGAGAGCATTGGATAGATGAAAATACAGAACATGGTTGTGTAATACATAATCGTGCATAACTGTTTACATGTATTTTTCTATTAAATAACATTCAAGTACACACCCATCTATGCCCATGGAAATAACGCATATATTATTAAAATATTGTACGCAAAGACACATCGTTTTGAGTCTGATTAGATATGGTGGATATATAAACATAAATTGTTAAAGAATTAATAATACGTATGGATTAATGATCAATATCCCTCAATGAGCGTTACAACGTGATAACATTAACTGACCACAAGGATTACACAAAGGAATCGTATGCTTTCAAAGACATATGGTTAGAGTGCAGTATCGTGATTTAGTGATGATGAAAACCCAGCTTAACAATACATGAATGAATTACATGACAAATTATTAACGTGTTTCATGGGTGGCTGTGACAAAAGAAGTAAAAAGGCCATTGATCAATGATCAGTGGATAACCAAACGGAAACGGTTAATGAATTACATGCCAATAAACATAATTATGCCCCCAAAGCAATGATAAAGATGAATTAATGCATGAACACGTGCAAATAGTTCTTACCTGGTGTAGTAGGTGTCTGTGGAGCTGTAAAAGAGCAACACAACGAAAATGAACTGCTACTAATAAGCTGTACAAATCAATCATTACAATGAAGTATTTATTGTTTATTTATAATTCGAGAGAAATGATGTACGCCAACACTAGAACCATTCTGATAAAATATACATCACGTCATGCCCCTTCAAAAGACTACCTGTTAGTATGACAGTAAACCTTTCCTTCATTTCATATCAATCTTTCAAATTACACCTTGTTGTTTTTCGAAAGAAATCTATAATGCATTGCATTTGGGGCTACATTTTACAATTTTCTTTCATCTTGCATATTGATATCATCACTTACAGTTTTTAACTACAATTGATAAAGAAACAAGTACGCGTGGTCGGGTGGATATGTCATCGAACTGTGGATCACGGTCCGCGGTTCGAGTCCCGCCGCGGTACTAATGTCCTTTGGCAAGAGTGACAATTTTAATCTACATTTTCCACACTCAACCCAGGTAAGGTAAATGGCTACCGGGTAGGATTATTCCTTGAAATGCACTGTGCGCTGATATCGGCTGCCGGAGCTAAAGCTAGGATAATCATTTCCAAAGCTCTTTGGAAGCGCATAGGGACATTATAATGTGATATGCGCTATACAAGAACTGAATATTATTGTTATTATCACTGGCGTACTGGTGGGGGGGGGGGGGGGGGGGGCTTGGGGGGCGCCAGCCCCCAAATAAAATTGAACCATGACTTATTTTCAATTCCATATACAAAAGATGTATAAATGTTCGTGATATCACATGATTTTCAACAAAATGCGCGTTTCTCCATTTCTGTTGCAAACTGATACATTCCCAAATGGCCAGGAAGAGCATATGTTTTTTTTTATAGTCACTAAGGGGCCGTGGCCACTAACAGTTAGTAAAAAAAAACTTCTTTACAGAAGCAACTGTGACAAGCACTGCCGGGCGTTCCATACTTACATCATGTAACACTGCACATGTACCGTTGAGGGGCCCAGTGAGGAAATTTAATTCAGACAAGATTAAGAGTAGTGCACGGTACAACGAATGGTCTTCTTTCTCTGATTATTTAATGAAACGTTAAAGTTTCAGCGCTTCGCGCGGGATGGGCGAATATGAATTCAGACAAGAATTAAGAGTAAAAATTTAATGAAACGTCAAAGTCTCTGCGCTTCGCGCGAGATAGGCGAAAATGAATTCAGACAAGGATTAAGAGTCGGAACCGGTACAATGAATCGTCTTCTTTCTCTAATAATTTAATGAAGTGTCAAAGCTTCCGCGCTTCGCGCGGGCAGGGGGTGGAACTGAATTCAGACAAGAACACGATACAACGAATCGTCTTCTTTCTCTGATTATATAATGAAACGTTAAAGTTTCCGCGCTTTGCGCGGGGTGGGCGAAGAAGAATTCAGACAAGGATTAAGAGTCGGAACCGGTACAATGAATCGTCTTCTTTCTCTAATAATTTAATGAAGTGTCAAAGCTTCCGCGCTTCGCGCGGGAGGAGGGGGGGGGGGTGGAACTGAATTCAGACAAGAACACGATACAACGAATCGTCTTCTTTCTCTGATTATTTAATGAAACGTTAAAGTTTCCGCGCTTTGCGCGGGATGGGCGAAGAAGAATTCAGACAAGGATTAAGAGTCGGAACCGGTACAATGAATCGTCTTCTTTCTCTAATAATTTAATGAAGTGTCAAAGCTTCCGCGCTTTGCGCGGGAGGAAGGGGGGTGGAACTGAATTCAGACAAGAACACGATACAACGAATCGTCTTCTTTCTCTAATAATTTGCGGGATGGGCGAAAATGAATCCAGACAAGGATTAAGAGTAATAATTTATTGAAACGTAAAAGGTTCCGCGCTTCGCGCGAGATGGGTGAAAGTTAATTCAGACCAGGATTAAGAGACGGAACCGGTACAACGAATTGTCTTCTTTCTTTAAAAATTTAATGAAGTGTCAAAGCTTCCGCGCTTTGCGCGGGAGGGGGGGGGGGGGGCGGGGGAACTGAATTCAGACAGGAACGGGATGGGCGAAAATGAATTCAGACAAGGATTAAGAGTAATAATTTATTGAAACGTAAAAGGTCCCTCGCTTCGCGCGAGATGGGAAAAAATTAATTCAGACCAGGATTAAGAGTAATAATTTATTGAAACGTAAAAGGTTCCGCGCTTCGCGCGAGATGGGCGAAAGTTAATTTAGACCAGGATTAAGAGACAGGACCGGTACAATGAATCGTCTTCTTTCTCTAATAATTTAATGAAGTGTCAAAGCTTCCGCGCTTTGCGCGGGAGGGGGAGTGGGTGGAACTGAATTCAGACAAGATGCACGATACAACGAATCGTCTTCTTTCTCTAATAATATGATGAAGCTGAAAGCTTCCACGCTTCGCGCGGGATGTGCGAAAATGAATTCAGACAAGGATTAAGAGTAATAATTTATTGAAACGTAAAAGGTTCCGCGCTTCGCGCGAGATGGGCGAAAGTTAATTTAGACCAGGATTAAGAGACAGGACCGGTACAATGAATCGTCTTCTTTCTCTAATAATTTAATAAAGTGTCAAAGCTTCCGCACTTCGCGCGGAGGGGGTGGGGGGGGGGAACTGAATTCAGACAAGAACACGATACAACAAAATTGTCTTCTTTCTCTAATAATTTAATGAAACGTGAAAGCTTCCGCGCGGGATAGGCAAAAATGAATTTAGACAAGGATTAAGAGTAATGATTTATTGAAACGCAAAAGCTTTCGCGCTTCGCGCGCGATCGGCGAAAATGAATTCAGACAAGGGTTAGGAGTAATACTTTAATGAATCGTCAAAGCTTCCGCTCTTCGCGGGGGAGGGGGGGGGGAACTGGATCCAAACAAGAATTAAGAGTCGAGAACGGTACAACGGATCGTCTTCTTTCTATAATAATTTAATGAAGTGTCAAAGTTTCCGCGCTTCGCGCGGGAGGGGGGAGACTGAAAAATAACTTAGTCCTGGCCCCGGGTTTATAGGGTTAAATTTGTAGACATTTGGATATTGGCAATAATATATTTGTCGGTAATTGGTTGCTCGGTTTGTCGGTAATCGGTGGCCTCTACACCCTCCCCACTCCCCCACTGACAAAGATCTAGCGACGCCCCTGATAACGACAGCGTTTATACACTCGAGAAATTGTTTCAAGTATTACTGATGAAGTACCGGACCACCGTCTTTGTGCATTGTGCGGCATCAAAGCATATACAACGTCTCAAGACGTGGCAGATCACTTTTTTCTAACTTCTAACCAATCAGAAGGCCTCGTTTTTTTCCAGGAAGTGCCGGTGGACATTAATGCGCCAAATGTGGTTCTCAAATTGCAAAAGATCCCTACTCTTGGCAGGGGTAGGAGAAAGCAATTTTACGTCATATTACTCCAGGAAGTGCCTGAAAATGCGTCTAATTTGGTTCTAAAATTGCAAATGCTTCTTACTCTGGGAGGGGGCCAGAACCCCCTCCCAGACCCAACCCCGCTTGGTCGCTCCACTCCCTTGCCGCTAAAGCCTCGTTCTGTCGCTTCATCGTTTTACATATTTAACCCCATGCCATTTTGTGCCCCCTCCCCGGTAAGAAATTCCTAGATCCGCTACTGATGCCCATCCCCTTGAGCTTCGGGGGCTCCGCCCCTTGGCCCCCGCCGCGGCACTCCGGGGCTTTGCCCCTATATAGACCCCACTTTGCGAAACGTTCAGCGGGGCCTGTATGTTGGAGTGGGGTGCTGCGGATTTTTTTGTCAGCCCCCCCCCCCCCCAAACGTTTTTGCTCATTACGCCACTGGTTATTATTAAATATGACATGCTTTGATACCTGTACTATATGAGTCAGAGATCAGCGATCAAGCAGTAAGAATTAGCCAATATCAATCAGACATCGACAAATTGTAATATCTAGGCATAATTAGTGACATTTTTTTAATGTTCATGTATAACAATTCCGTGATATTATCTGATGAAGTATGATAGAAAAGTATGATAGCAAAAAGAAATGGGGTTTGCAAAAATATGAGCATATCAAAATCGTCGTCATTGCAATACAATTAGATCAGTTTCAAATAATATTCTTATACATAAGTTTGTGGACATCACACCTAACATATATGTCTTGTGAAACCGTCGTTGAGACCCACTCGAAGAATAGGCTATGGCGTTGAACAAAGATTTTTTTTCTCGTCATATCAACAAGAAGACTAAAACCGAATAATATGAGGTTTAGCTAATTGAAAAAGCACGCAAAATAGAGAACTCTGATTGCTAGAAATGTATTTTCATTTGTATTTGGCTGATATTTTTGATGCATAGATAAAACGGTTTGTTCAAAATATTTTGCATACCTATTTCAATTGTAACGTTGAACGAACACGACGCATTGTTTCTAGCTCCGTCAAAGGAAGTATAAGTGTAGGTTGTCGTTCCTACAGGATAAGTATCCCTTATGAAGGGTTGGAGTGCAGAATCTACGGGTTTGCCAGAGTTATCAGAACTTTCTTTGAGCTGGAATGCGGTATCCACTGAGGTGTGATCCTGGTATATGTCATCTGGACAGACGATTACAGGGGGCTCCCGATCTGTTAGTGATATGGAAACAATAAACAAATATTTATCATAGCATCTAATTCCACTATGACGTTTTCTTTTGATGTTACACTCAATAATTCGGATATCATTTATATAATCTTAACACATCCAATGGCGTCAAGAAATAAAATTCGTTCTTTAGATTTATTTTGTAGTACTATGTCTCAGGTATAAAGTGTGATATTTACTTGCAGCATCAATTTTGGAAAGAAATTTCATGAAGCTACTAGCTACTTGACCGCGCTTTTGCAAGTTTGAATCTTTAAACCATGCAAATGAAACACAATCACACGTGGAAGTAGCCATCTAGACACGCATCCAAAACCTGACAGTAACAAACCATTTAGTTTGGACAGACAAATTGGAAGTCCATCATAATACCCAAGTTGCACCTAAACGCGATATGTGACTGATACCATAGGTCTGTATTATAACCGACTTCATATGACTTAATTTGAGGCCCGGATTTGAGGTATCTGAAGTCTTACCTTCTACAGTGACCCTTGCTTCTGTACATGTCTTTGAGAGTGTCCCATCTGTTATCGTAACGGTGACAGTGTGTGCTGATGGTGAGATGTCTAGTCTGGGACTGCTAGAGCTCCCATCGTAAGTTCTCATCATCGTGATACTTCCATAGGGATCATACGTCGTAGACTCAGGTAGATAAATGACGTCGAATTGTGGGTCTTGGTAAGTGTAGAAAGATTCACCAGAATCTGTCCCGACAGTTAGATCCACGGATGCACAGACGATTGGAAGCTCTTGTACTGTAGGCATACAAGGTAAGAAATAACGTTATACCACATGGAAATGTAGTTTCTATAACCCACAATTTAAAGTAGACACACGAAGGATCAAAAGTGTTTTGAATTGGTGCGAAACTCATATCATTGCGAAGGGGAAGCCTTACTGATCAAATACAACAACTCTCCTCTTCAAAATATGTTTGGGGCCCGCAGTAATCAACTCTCAAAATTGTTAGTTTCGAGATCCAGATTTTCTGCCTTCAGCGGTCCTTTGTAGAGCGTCAATATTTGTGACGTCACACACGGGACACGGCTGGCTAGCTGCAGACTAATACACGCGCGACTCCGGTAGGCGGCCGGTACTGAGCTGTTTGTCCAGTGTGTGAAGTCACTATTCAGAGCTCGCTACGCTCGTGTGTTTGGCTTACGTTCAGGGGCGTTCGGGGGTCTAAGAAGGGTCTTGAAAATTGCATTTTACGACTTTCCATGATATTTATATGATTTCTCAGCAAATTATTCGTGTTTTTCAAGAGAAAATCTTTCCATCCATATGTAATTTGTTCTAATTATCAGTTGTAGTTAATTTTTCTTAGCTCCTTTAAAGTATTAGACAAAAAGGGTATATAATAAGTTTTGATCAGTCCAATTTATCTTTAAAAAAAAAGATTTTTACCTCCCTAAATATCTTTGAGAGGGCCTTCGGTCCTGAAAAGAGCTATATAATGAGAACTAGCTATTATTATTGTTAACAGTTGTTAGCTGGACCGGCCGAACTGCCCTCGGCTCAATATTTGTTTGCTGATTATAATTCCTATACATTTCCCGCCATTGTTTTACTTAGTTATAATCCCGATAAAAGGGCGGTATAATAGGCCTATCCATGACAGGCTATCGAGATTACGGCAAGCACGAACTGAAATACCAACCGCATTATGATTTGTCAACTCATTTGTCAAATATGTGTTTTGTGAAAGGTAAAATATATATTATGATATGTTTATATGTGTATTTTAACTTTTGTTAATAATATATATGTACCTAATTTCTATATTACTTTTTAATTAATATGCTGAAAAATGCAGAAATGAACAAACAAACAAACAAATTATCATTTCCCGTTGCACACGAGATGTCTGAACGATTGCCTCATCAATATACGTATACGCTGATCATGAAAATGGGGGCAAATGCGTCAGTAATTCAACACTATACATTTATTTTGCTTCCACTTGCTGTATGATTAGACAATGGGCGTGACGTGAAAATGCGGCTAATTTTCCATTTACGTGGGTCACCTCCTGCAACCACACAATAGCACGCTCATTAGGAGTATTCGATTGTGCTAAAACCAATTATGAATTTTGCCATCCCTAAAAAAAGATTAAAGCGTTCTTTGATGTCTACTTATGTTTACAATTTACACCACAGTCCCATGTATTGTTTTTCTGTGCCCTTAACAACATTCCTTGCCAAAATGAAGTAAGTTATTCAAAGATAATCTTGAATTCAATTTTTAACTTTTAAATATACACCAAATAGCTTACAAAAAGATGTTTTGAGATGTCAAAAAATTGAAGGAAGTCGGATTTTCTCAGGTATTTTATAACAATTGTTTTTGTTATAGAATACACAAGTATCAATCAGCAGTATCGTTTTGTATCATATACCCTCAGCAATTCAGTTCAATATGTACATTACAATCAGATAAGACCAAGGAGGCACTGGCACTCATGTATGACAAGGGCATCGATCGTACTTTCGAATGAAATGCGAATTAACACTGAAGGCAAAATCATGTTCAGTGTAAGCATGCAGGCGCGGATCTACGGGGGGGGGGCGACGGGCCTGCCTCCCCTGGTAAAAAAATTAAAAAAATATAAACAAAATTCTCACGAAGTTAGGCAAAAAAAAATATAGTGCTCTTACCTCCCCTCCCCCCCCCCCCCCCCGCTTATTCACGGCTGGCTGAGTCGACACAAAATATTTCCTAATAAATTGGGGGGAAATGCCTCTTCCCCCCCCCCCCCCCGCTTATTCACCGGCTGGCTGAGTTGGCGCAAAATATTTTCTCACGGATTGCCCCCCCCCCTTGCCGCCGGCTGGATCCGCCACTGAGTGTAAGAGATGGTCCTATTATCTTCTTTCTTTTCTTTAATTTTGTTGTCCCTCTGATCTTAGAAAAAAAATTGCTTATGAAGAGGGAAAAGGAATATCCCCCATTTCCCCCCGCATCTATGCCACTGGTTACAACGATAACAAAACCTCATCCTCCAAATCATCCTGCAACATACACACTATGGATTAGCACATTTATTCGTAGCAACCTCAACAACCATAACAATATTACAAAATACATACATTCCAATACATATGCAACTACAGTTCAATAATCAATCAACAATGGCGTAGCTACCAGTAAAAATGGAAGGGTTCATGCAAATAGCCCTCCCTTTCCGGCTTACCCATATTGAAAAGCAACAACGTGAGGAAAAAAAATTAAGTGTTCTGTTCTGCTAAATGTTTGATGCAACTTATTTTGATTGTATATATATTATGATGATTGAATAAATAAATGAATGAATTGAAGAAAAAAATGAATTGAGTGAAAGATAGTAAAAGATAGAAAACAGAAGAGGGAAAGGCAACATAGAATGAACATAATTATGACACCCTCCCCAAACTTCATGGCCTTGTTCTGTAACAGTTTATCTACATTGTAAGACCAGCTTCAATCAACAGCTGGACCCAATCTACGCCACTGTTAACCAACAATCCCAACATACACACTCATATCTAAATACAATAACAAACATAGCTTTTCATCATTCATGTAAGTCACAGACATACATTTCACCATTGCCATTTTGGCGATTTCTTCCTAAAGTACATCGAAGAAGTAAATAAATCTTTGACACATGACTTTGGTTTGTACAACTTTTCTTTGAACTGTAATGATGAACATGCATGTACTTCATAATAATCCATCAACAGGTACATTACATTTCTTTAATCTTGTTTTTTTTTAAAACTCCAATATGAAAATTCTTTACTTGTTAAAACTTAGCATTCTATGTAGTACAGAGAAAAACAAAACAAAACAAAACAAAGTGTCTGTTTTATGATTGGTTGATCATGATTTAAACAAAAATCTCCACTTCAATACATGTACAGTATTTTATTTCAGAAATATCAAACCTACTATCACCGTACGATGGTTATAAAATACTGCAATGACACACACACTCATTTTGAGTTCTCTGAAACGATAACTTCTCACATTATCTTTAGTTATTTGAATGATAAGCATCTGATGTTCAAATCAGTAAAGTTTGTAAATGCTTCACTTCTTTGTAGAGTGGAAGTACAAGAGCATGCATGACTGAGACACTGTTTGCATGGTATATCCAAGCTTGTAGAATTCCGCTGATAATAAACTAGCATGGCATCATGAAGACACGGATAAAGTGTTCAAATGGTTTTAAAAGTACTACATTTATGAAATCAAAACTACTTAAAAATGAAAGTTAATATGCTAATGAAAAACTACATGTAGCAGTAGAAATTATATGAAACAATTTATTTTTCGAGTTTAGCATATTCCAGTCGGTTATTGTGAAGAAGAATATACACAACTATATCATAAGTTTATCCATTATAATGATGAGCATGCTTTGTCGTTGATGAGACATGGCAACAGGAAATTTTTAGTGATGAACTGAATTATTTACAGCTGAACTTGCTCTAGATGGATACAAAGAGAGAAATACATGTAAGAAATCTGTTCATTACAATGGAAATCTTCATTCTTTACAAACAAAGAGTATACATGAGGATAGTACTCGCATGCAGTATGATAATCTAAATGATAATATATGGCACACTAGGTGCAATGTACTTGGAATCATATAAGGATTGATGCTTTAAATGAATCTAAAAATGATCGATCTTCTCTCAACAATCTCACGAACAAAACATGGGAATTTTTTTTTAATTTTTACCCATCTTTCTTTTTCTAATCTCACAGAGTGTGGAGCTATATCAGATCGTAGAGTGCGCGGTGGTCTTAACTCTTTCGTAACTTTACTCCACATGTTGTGGTTTGGGTCAATAACCTTACATTCAGATACCAGATACACGAGTAAAAAAGGGCAAACATTTCCCGAACACTGCATCCATTTTTGTTTCATGACTATATTACATTTGATGCTAGGAATTTTCAAAAAGAAAATATATTTTAAAATCTTTAAATTGACGTTGAGAGATTAACAACAAAAAAGCTTTCTCGATAAAAACTGGCCATTTAAAATCTTTTCGACGACATTCCCGCCCGTGTATACTGTTTTCAGAGACATTGCATTTTCTTTTAACATTGTAGCGATAACAGAAATATATTATAGTTGCCGATTTAAAGGAAAATATGTGATAAATTTAGTCCTAAAAATAAATCCTGTCCGGTAAACTCACATGATACATTCACATCGAAGCTGCAATTTCCCTGGTTCCCCGCGCCATCAGTAATCGATATGGTCACCGTAGAAATCCCGAACGGGAAACGGGAACCGGGGGACAGGGTATCGGGAATGTAGCTGATGGACCCTTGCAGCATACTCGGATCGGGAACGTTGTCTGCAATACCCATGGGTGTGTACGTGATGACGTTTGTGGTGGTAGTTACGATATCGACTGGACATGTGACCGTTGGTGGTTCTATATCTGCGTTTGTTTAAGAAAAGAAAAAAACGTTGCTGAACTGTAATCCGCTATCCAATCTCATTTGATTATCGCCTGAGTGCCTCGATTTTTTTTTTATAATTGCTTACGGCTCCAACTTGAAACATTATCTAAAATATGTAGCCCTACATAAATGTTTAATGGAGACCAATAGCATAAGTATATGGGGGACATGTGCATACGGCTTTGGTATGGCAGAGTGATACAGAGAAACAGAGAGAGAGAGAGAGAGAGAGATAGGGAGATGCGGGGATTTAGAAAGAAAAGGTAATTGAAAAGAAAATGATTTGTGATTCATCTAGACTCTAATAGATTTCTCTATTAGTAAAATGAACGAATTCGTTCGTCAAAAATTATAATACAACATAAAAGCAGAATGTTTTTATCATCGTAACTTTATACGTTGTTTTATTTATTTACAACAGTTTATCTACCGCATTCACAGATTACCATAGAAAATGAAACTGATATCATGCTAATGATATCAATAATAAAATGATGATGATCAAGTTAATGATGATAATGATGATGACAACAGCAATAAATACTATTAATATTAATGATAATAATACTAATATTAATGATAATAATACTAATATTAATGATAATAATACTAAAATTAATGATAATAATACTAATATTAATGATAATAATACTAATATTAATGATAATAATACTAATATTAATGATAATACTAATATTCATGATAATAATACTAATATTCATGATAATAATTCTAATATGAATGCTAATGATACTAATAGTAACAATAATATTAATGATGTTATTGACGATGATGATAATAACAATAATAATAACAATTAAACTAATAAGGAAACGTCACCAAAGAACTTCCCCACCCCCATCTTCATCGAAGTACTCACCCACGACTGTGAGGGTAAAGTTGCACTCTTTAGCAAGGTAACTATCGAAGTACCGTACGCTCATAGCATGGACGCCGATAGGGAAACGGTCGCTAACGACGCCGGTCGTGTTCGTCGAAATTTCACTTTCTATGAAACTTGAGGTAACGGGAATGTAGTCAAAGCCGGGAATCAAAGCTAGGTTGCTGACCGTGAACTGGAAAGTTGATTCGCCGGGGTCTGTCGGCTCGACGTCGCTCGTTATAGGGCAAGCAATGGGAAGCTCACTCACTGTGGCATTCATTATAATTTTGGATATGTGTAAAAACAAAAACACTTTTGATCGACAATACAAAAAGGAAATCAAAAAAAGCAAATAAACAAAATATATCGGCACCTTTAATGAACGTTATGATATTGGAATTTGAAACTAATGTTATAATTGAAAAAGCATGATGGAAATATATTCTTGTTGATTACTTTTCCAATCCTACGAGGATGTCATTTGACGCGAGTTTCCTTTTTAACTTTCCACGGTTTTCATTTTGTTACGTTTTATTTTGTGAACTTTTAAAAAGATTTCTCAACTCTGAAACCTAAGGATATCATTATGATGAGCATTTCTTGTGTATTACGACAACTACCCATACAATATCATCCTGGACATGTAACCATCAAAACAAATACACCCTAGGACAAATATTCCTTAGGGCAATGACCTTCCTAACAACTATAACTACCCTCTAGAAGAAGGGAAAAAAAGTTACCTCATCTAATATTTTGACTATCAGATCTAGCATCCTTCACGAAATACATGTATTTGATATTAATTAATATTTTAAGTGTTTATACTCTATCGCCGAAGTTACATTCTCAAAAGTCTGGGTAATATATACCTCATATTATGGGGTGAAACTAGCAAGCATGTTTGGTGGCTCAAACCGGGGCTCAAACAAACATACCGTAATTACTCAAATTATTGTGTTCAATATTAATTTTGGGGTAAATTAAATGTTTTCTAACAACATTGATGAAGAATTTACCCAACAAACATGCATGCTATTTTGGATTATACAGACACGACAGATGTAGCATGGATAAGCATTATACTTACAATTAACAGTGACATTGAATGTACAGCGACCTGTCGCAGTCGATGGCGATGACGTCGGATAAGCCGTCACTGTGACCTCATTAGTGCCCACTGGCAACCTCATAGTAGGACCGTATTCTGCGGGGTCATAGGTCAAGTTATGGCTAGTGCTTGGAGAAACGGTAACGTCGTAGGTGTCAAAGACGTTGGATATATCCGATTCCACGGAATTGCAAGTCACTGTAGAATGAATGAACGCAAAGGCATAAATTGGAGAGCAAGGTGTCATCTACCTGTAAAACATTATATGTCATAACCCTAAAAATGAATCATAAGTCATAATCATTGCATTGTAACTACCATTGTTTTGCTGACGCATTCACCTTGGAGAGAAAATTCACCACGTCACGTAATGAAAATAGAACAATTAGGAATATGGAGACGATTATAATGGTACGTAACGACGTTTGGCTTTTTACATGATGAGATAATTTGTTTACATTTTTGCACGTTTCATGAACCCTCCTAGTGGCATGGTGATTTAAATCATCTATGTTGGGATATTGTACAAATGTATGTGTGAACGATTAAAGGCAAGCATAATCTTTATTTTGAATAGGAATTTTATTTATTTATTTATTTATTCATGATTTCTTTCAACAGGGTAGTTTCATTCAGTTCCACTGGAAGCCAGTGGATCTGCTTTTCAAGAAAGCCTTGCATAATACAATGACAGTATAAAAACATAAGTATAATAATACAATAATTAACAAAGTACATAACATACATGTGAAATATCAAATTAAACATATATCTTTTAAAAATAAGACTATATGAATCATACAATATTTATTATCAATTATTAAAAATATAAAAAACAGAATTATTACAATAACAAAAGCACACCTAAAACAAAACACCTAAACAAACAGAAAACCCCAAAACCCACAATAAATTAAATAGAGATATTAAAATAATTACAGAAAGAATAGAGTGCAGAAAGCCTATTGCACTTTTGAGAGTTTACAAAGAAGGTAAAAAGGGTTAGGGTAAAATGCTTGTATCAATCATATTCGTGATACTTGTTTGTTATGTTGGTGGCGCTGTGTGGGTTACTACTCACACATAATTATCCACCCTTTTGAAGTATATGTCTCCCATTATTGTGCGACTATATCATTTCTACGCAAGAAAGATTCGAGCGAATCTTTATGCCAGGTTAAAGGTAATACAAAGTTTTGGTATGGGATCATGAATTTGGTTCAAATGAACATATTGGAAGCATATACGATCCTACAATATTCAGTGATCGTTGTCGCGGTCGAAATCGACTCTAAAGTTATGAAATTGTAAATAATAAACACTTTATGTTGAATAGCTCCCTCTCAAGGTCAAGATATTAACTAAGCTATAAAACAATGTTTATTGACTGAAATCGACCGATTAGCTATTCTCATTCGAAAATTATATACGACAACTACATACTCTGAGATTTTCATGGTCGCATCTACCTTTGTACGGCCGTAGGAGCTATTCGAAATTTATCAAAATTTACCGGGAGCACCGGTAAATCTTTATATTCAATTTATCTCGAAATCAGAAGTGTTTTGGGGGCTAACATTTCTGGTGTTTTTAATACATCCACAGGGGCATCCAAATATATCAAAATTGTAAAGAATCACTATCCACCCATTTTTCGAAATTTCCCAAAACTTTGTAATACCTTTAAATACAAATATGGGGATCTGTATGAAATTCCGTGTCTCATATCCTCGGGTTAATGCTGTACTTTTCTGTATGTCGATAACAACTCCCCATAATCTTGTGAAATGCAATGACCTGTAAAAAATCACTTATCCCAAGTTGCTGTATGGGTAGTTATTGGCACACCTCTTCCCAATCAACTTGGCGGAATTTCTTTTCAAAGGAGAGATCGAGGGAACTTTGGAACGCTCATTCTTTTCGTCTCCTTGATTCTCTCATTATAGTCAATATTGAAGCTTTTTTTTTAAATCCCTCAGCATTCACAACGTTGAAGACACGAACACAGGAGGAACGCTCTGTACACGGCTTCCATTCATTTCCCCTTGACCGTGGTACAGATATGAATTTCATGGTGCAAGTCTTTATAGTTTTCACTTTATATCGTCTGTTTTTAGATTTCCCTTTACTAAATAACATACCACCCCAACGGTGGCGGCATTGAGGAGGGCAGTATACCTAAGGCAAATTGCCAACTCACAATAATGAGATGACAAAATGATGTTATCGGTGAATTATTACACCATTTCACATGAGCACTGCCCCTGAAGTTAAAAAAAAGAGAGAAAACAAAACACATCTCTCCATGCAGGGGCGTACGCAGGGGGGTGGTTTTGGGGGTTCAAACCCCCCCTTTGGTATTTTTATGTGTGTTAACCCCCCTAAAAAAAACCTAAAACCCCCCCCCCCCCTTTGGGTTTTTTTATAATTTATTTATTCTTTTTTTTAATTTAAAAAAAAAATGCCCACGGCTGACCTAAAAAAGGTGACCTTACCCCCCCCCCCCTCAACGAAGAAATATGTCAAATTTTCAAATTTCGAGACCAAAAAAAAAAAAGTGTCCGCTTACCCCCCCCCCCCCCCCCCCCACTGAGCGACTTTTCGGCTGGCTGAGTCGTTGCGATTTTTTTTTGGACTCCAAAAAAGTGTCCGCTTACCCCCACCCCCCCCCCCCCCCCCCCCCCCCCCCCCTCCACTGAGCTACTTTTCGGCCGGCGCGATTTTAAATCTTTTGGGAGCAAAATATTTTGGTCCCGATTTTAAACCCCCCCCCCCTTGAAAAAATCCTGCGTACGCCCCTGTCTCCATGAATGAATCACACTTACTAAATATTTGCCATTCTCTAATCCCCAAGCATCTATATACGATCTGAAAGTGTTATTTGAATGAATTGTTTCCCTTTGTCCAAAACTTTGTAATCCACTTTTAAAATCCTCCTAATCGCCAGCACGCGTTGGCTTGTTTGATAAAGCACTTGAACAACATCACTTTATATCAAGGACCATGTAAGGGAATGGTATTCTTTTTTTAAACGGAACAAATGCTACAACGGTTTTGTATAAATGTTAACCTCGAGAACAGTTATTAGTATTTAGAAATGAAGGATTAAGGTCGATATGCTGTCCAACGAAACAGCATGAGTGTGAACTCCATATTGTCAATTCCATGTAAATGTATTTACTTTGTTATCTCTATTCAAAATTTAATATCAAAGAAGATAAGAAGATAAAAAAATATATCTTTCATTGTCCAATTGAAATTGTTGTTGCTTTTTGCTAGTTTCAAAATTTCATCAATAAACCCAAGCAATAAATCCAGATTCACAAAGCAACAATGATTGCTAAAGTAATGCAAGACAGAGAAAACAGGCATATTTGTATTACCCATATTTTCTTTAATATTTCATATTCCGAATCAAACTCTTTCAATCAGTCCACAAACTAAAAATATATTGAAATATGTAACATATTGAACATAAATATTATTTTGTTTCCGGCGGAAGTAGCCTCTTTATGGGAATTTTCGTCTGAGGTCAATCTCTTACGTCACCTTGAGTAATGTATTCTTTCTCTCGCAATGGAATGCACCAGCTTTGGCGAAACGCTTTGATAGAATTGAGATTGTGTTATGATTGGTAATGATACTGAAAGGGAAAAGAGAACTAAGGAATATTGACGAGGTTTCACCCGCCCTCCGCAAGATGTCAAAAATAGCAAGAACACTAGCAACGAAAAAACGTGGTGGGCCAAGAATAACACTACTTGATGAATAAGTTCATTGATAGGATAATACGTCTCGAGTGTGTATGGATGACGTCATTTGACTAAGAATTCGTCAGGTTGTGACAATGTGCTATATTTTTGGTCGCCAAGGCAAAGAAGAGAAAAAAAGTATGTTTTTTCTTTGTGTTTCTTTTGTAATTGAACATATACAAAAGCCACTAGACAAGTAATCTATTTCAATTAACTAAATATATTTTGTTTTTACATTCTCGACATTAACGTGAACAAGGCAGGACAGATTTTTGCACGTGATAACATGGGTGAGTTTTACAGGTGTATTCGCATGCGGTTACTTTATAGAAAGTGGTTTTATTTGACCTCAATGATATACGTGACAAATCTTGAAAAATGTTTCTCCAAAACAACAACAAACTCGTTATTGTTTGGTCAGGTAAAATAAATTCAGTCATGGATGGTACATAGTTCAATTCCTTCCAATATCAATTTACACTCAACCTTAGTAATTCACTCATTTGAACGATTAACCCAAACCATGTCCATTTGAACCACTTCGTTTACAATAATATTGGGGATCCAAAACATCTTAATGCGACATTATCCACTATCATTTGTCATACTAGAGTAAACGACCAAATACAAACACTACATTACCCATTACCACATCCTTCGGTATTCACATTGACTGCCAGGAATGAAGACCCTTGTGAATGTCACAATGAAACTGTTTTCGCGAGAATATCAAACAAACGCATTAACATCAAATCCTTGTGCAAAATAAGCATTGAAACCGAAAGCAAGAGGTAATGATCAAAATGTGATTTCATAAGACTTTGTTTAAATCTGTTTGTAACATCTCTTTGTCACGACTTTATCATTGTTCGCCATAAATAGAAGAGATCATGTTTCATGAAATGGTAAATGTTTCATTACATTAGATAATTCATACCACTGATTAACTTCAATCATAATTGAGTAATTATACGTACATCCCTTCTAAACAAGCTTTAAAACATCATGCCTTTGTTTTTCTTCTTCAATGAATTACCGTGTTATCAGACTTTTAATACCACGCTTAATTTCCGCTTGCTTTCTTTGATATAATATATTCACTTTTTCCTGGTTAGGTATTATTGCAAACTAATCGTTTCTTTTTTCATTCCATATTTTTATTCGTAGATATTAATGTCATGCTCTGATTCCTTTTTGATTATTGGAATGGAAATGAACACAAAACCCTTTCACAAATAGAATAGACTTTTAGAATAATGAGAATTACAACAACAAAAAGTATATATACACCCTGTTTTACAAAGAAGTTTATCTATCTGTAACATGCACTTGTCACCTAACTTCATTTGACTATTATAGTATTATGATTCTTCCTCATTTCATCAATAAACTATATAGCAAATTGTACCAATTTAATGCGATTAACTTTAATTTCGTTCATAAGAAATATATTTGATGAAAAATAATAGATTATTAGTGCAGATATTCATGATAATTTTTTTCTTCTTCATAGACATTCGTCTTTCTTGTACAGCCTGATTGCCGGTTAATTTCAAACTAAAACCAATAAAATGATTTTGGTTTTTAATAATAACAGTTCACTTACCCTGGCCGTTTGCTCCATTACATAAAATGAAGAAAATCCCACAAATCCAAAGATACGTCCTTGTTATACTTAAATGGTAACTGCACAGCTCCATAATTCGTAAAAATTCTCTTCAGCAAATAAAGTCACAAGTCAATTATGAAAATATCCAGGCTTTGATACAGGTCTAATAGGTGTACTCCTTTATTTTTGGCAGAAATTCCCTAGTGTATTCAAAGCTTGTTTCACTGGTTGAAGTATTTTAGAATACAGCCATACACCTTCTTGTAGAATGCCGTCTGGTGAAACTTGTTATATCGGTTTTGTTACAAGCTAAGTTCTGATATCAAGTGAAATAGGCGCCTGGTACATAAAGCGGAAATATGTATTAATGCGAGCAGTTTAATCTGTCCCTCAGTCACATAAGTTTGGCAAAGGGAGTGGCGGAAGTTTAGTTGCCTGGTGGTACAGCGTTAGACCATGTCCAAGTAAATACGTGTGCGAATAAGCTGATCAAGGAGGAGTTCATGCTCTAAAATGAAGCCAAGTTTGAAGCGAAACACCAATGTGACTATTATGCACTTTGATGCGGGAATGACTTTAGCTATACAAGAACACGGAGAGTGAGTCCAAGATGTTTGCTCGGTGCTAAACGTGCGTTGGAGTTGTCTGCGTCCAAAGTGTGAACTATAGAAAAATGATCCTCGGCAAATATTATACCTGTTTACAATGCTGGTTTCAGAATAGGAAAGATTCTATTGTTGGAAGAATCGCAGTTCGTGTATTGTATTAATGGTGATATCATCCAGCTTTTTTGCATACCCTCGATCCTTGTCCATGCCTCAGTGATCTTCAAAGAAAGAACTCCGTAGTCTATGTAAAGGCCTGGTCACACAGAGTGGACGCATGGGGGACGCACGGCCAGCGCATTGGAAATTTGCAATTTGAGCCAGTGCGTTGTCGTTCGCTAGGCGTGCGTCATCATTCGTTACTCGTTCGTCGAGCGCGCTGGACCCACGTTATGCATTCGTCGTCATTCGCTGTGTGCGTCGGGATTTTTTGAGCATGCTCAAAATTGTGCGCAGAGCTCGACGCATGAATGTACACGCCAAAGGCACGCCAGACATGCGTGGAGCGCGCTAGACCAGCGCCAGACATGCGTGGAGCGCGCTGGACCAGCGCCAGACATACGCGGAGCACGCGCCCTGTATACGCACAGCGCGATAGCTACACGCTGTGCATTTTGTGTCAGCTCGCTAGCTTTTCCAAAATTATGACAAAAGTTAGGCACACGGCCTTTTCCGATTTCCAATGCGCTGCCCGTGCGTCGTAGAACGCGGTGCATGCGTGGACCATTCGTCCAGCGCGCTAGCAACACGCTGTCCATTCGTGGAAGTTGTTATCATGTGCGCTCTGTGTACGGTCTGTATGCGCACTGTATGCGCCCTGCATGCGCCCTGTATGCGCTCAGCGCGCTAGCAACACGCTATGCATTTGGTGTCAGCTCGCTGTAGCTTCGACAAAAGTTGGGCGCACGACAACGCACTGGCCAAAATTGCAAATTTCCCATACGCTGGCCGTGCGTTCCCCATGCGTCCTCCCTGTGTGACCGGGCCTTAAGCAAGACGGAGTGCCCCCACAACGGGAAAAGAGCTTTTACTATTTTGCAACTAGTACAAGAAGTAAACTTGGTGTATAATGCTGAACGCAATAGTATAGGTTTGGTGAAAGATAAAATAAGAAAGTTATTGCTGTTTTTGTAAGCCCTTGGCTAGGCTTCGCAACTTCTACAAGTCATTACGTTGTTATTTAGGCTATCTAGTAGACTTCATCTGCAGAATATTGTGTTTAAATTTAGAGATTTGCAAATCCAAATGTCGTTGCATATTAATATGTTAGTGACATCCAGACGAGTGTCAAGCTCAAAGAAAATTTATTAGAACGATAATTTCTGAAGAATGAGGTATAAGCTCTACTTATGCATATTGCCTTGAATAGCATTGCAACTAGACCTAAACTTCTGACCAAAAAAAGTTAACCTGTTGCTTCGTTTCCGCTGGTATGACAGAGTTAGTGGCTCATTTTAAGCAATGATTGCCTTGTAGATGAGGATACAAGATGATAATTCTTGTATGGATATCCCACTGCTGCCACCCCCATGACTGATAGCGTCTTAGAAAATGTATCTTATCGATAAAACATAATTATGGGGTACAAAAGAGAGAGAGAGAGAGAGAGAGAGAGAGAGAAACCCCGATAAAAAATGGAAGTAATTGAAACCGTCCAATAATTTCAATTGTATATATCCCGCCCCTGCATGACAATCAGGCGCGTAGCCAGACTTTGATGTTTGGGGGGGGGGGGCACATACATGTAATCGCTCGAGGTAAAAAAAAGGGGTCTAAAAAAATTCAACCGATCTTGGAAATTTTAGGGGGGGCACGTGCCCCCCCTCGTGCCCCCCGTGGCTACGCGCCTGCTGACAATGACAGCGATATAAAACCTAGTTAAATCTAGTTCTAAAAATATTTAAAAACGATAATTAGCAGATTAGAACTCTTCAGTAATTGTTAGTACAAAATCATTCAATGCATTTCTGTTATAAAGTAAGTAATTATAATATATATATATATATCTAAATTCGAGGACTTTACTCGCTCTCTTTCTCTCTCTCTCTCTCTCTCCATCTCTTCCCCTCCTCCCTCTCTCCTTCTCTCTCTCCCTCTCCTCTCTCTTCTCTATTCTCTATCTCCCTCCCTCTTTCAGCATTTGGAACTTGTTTGTGTGTATGTGTATGCTGTCATAGTGCGGGTGATACCCCAGTCACACCAACAAAACCGACACCACACCAAACAAACATACTTTTCGATTACCCCCAACGGCGAACAATAATGTCGGTTTGGCGGTGTGACTCAGCCACACAGTTATTAGTATGTCATGCTTTTGACAATACTTGAACTAATTTTCCGCATCGCGAGTCGAGATAACACAATTGCAGTTTACATGCTTTGGTTACTTCATCGTTCCATTTGTATTTCCATATACACACAATATTTAATAGACCATTCAGAAATACATTCAAGTCTATGCATGGTGTCTCATACACCTTTGTGACGATCCTGAATATTGTCAATTATTATACGTTGAGCGGTATTTCGTTGGAAGATGAGACCAGTCTATAAAGGAGCTTTTGAGGTTGGAAAAAAAAAGAGAGACCATTGTATATTTTTTCCCCCGAAAGTATGGTTTGGATTCAGTCATACATGAAAATGGATTACTACTAAGACTGACTGCACTCCAACAAAATGTGCACAGCCGGTTGTTAAAAGGTAAGTCTACCCTGATATTAAGTTGGTTTTAATAGAAGCAGAAAATGAGAGAAACAGCTCAGTGAAAGTTTGAGCAAATTACGATTGAAAATAAGAACGTAATGAATTGTTGAAGTTGCGATCAGTCAATTGACAACTCTGTGACAAATCTTGCGAGCTCCTTTCCCATTTGCTCTGTACATAAAATGTCATAAACTTTATTTTTTCCATACAGGGGCTGTATAGAAACATAATATTTGTAATAATTATATTTAGGGTGCATGTATGATTGAAAATTTACTTGAGAGAAAAAAGGGGGAAAAGATAGGTGCGTCACAGGGTTGCCAATTTGTATCAGTTGACTGATGGTAACTTGTAAACTTGTAATCTTTTATATTTTTAATCGGAATTCGCTAGGACTTTCTATGACCTGAGTTGAACTTAATATTTATGGAAAGCCGTTAGTATCTTTGAAAATTATTGTAAAAGTTATTTTAAAAGGTATAAAATATTGATTAAAATCATACATATTTTCTATTATTATGGGAGATTTCATGTTCTTAATGTGGAATTTATGAAATGTCTTAAATACTTGAATTTTTACTTTGAGTATATTTTATTTTAAGGCTAAAAATGGCTCTCCATAATTTTTAAGTCCAACTATAACTATAACTTGAACTATTACTATCACTATTTCTTTAACTATGAGTACGATAATGATGATCAAAAGTATAGTAATAGGCCTAACTAATGACCATGATTATACATATAATTAGGATTGCTCTATAGTTCCTAAAGGAAGGCCGAAATAAAAGTGATAATGAAGATGATGCTGATACTGATGATCAAAGGCGGCCCTCCCGGGGGGAGTGGGCACAGTGCCCCCCCCCACCTTTCCAAGCACCCGAAAAGTCCCCTTTTCCTTTGTAAAAAGTGTCCATTTTACATTCTCATAAGTGCCCTTCTTAATCTCTACAGTAAATGCCCATTTTGAGGTACGAGAAGTGCCCTTTTTCAATTTTGATAAGTGCCCCCTTCACCTTTGATGATTGCCCCCATTTAAATCTGAGACTGGTGCCTCTTTTACTGTGACAAGTGCCCTTTTTCCTTTGTAAGAAGTTCTCCTTTCCCCTTTTAATGACTGATCCCGTTCTAACTCGGATAAGCGCACTATATTTTCACATGTGCCCCTTTACCTTTCTAATAAGTGCCCCCATTTAAAAAAGAGCCCCTTCCCCTTCTCATAAATGCTCCTTTTCACCTATGCAAATAGTTCCTTTTCATTATCAGTGCCCCTTCTCTTCTCTGGTAAATGCCCCTATTAAAATCGGATCGGTGCCCCTTTTCTTTCAACAAATGCACATTCCCCTTTATCATAAGTGCATCTTTTTCATTCTCATAAGTGCCTCTTTTTCATTCTTATAAGTGTCTTTTTCATCCCTGGTGAGTGCCTCTTTATTAGGTGTAAGAAGTACCCCATTTTCACCTCTAGTAATTATCCGTTGTACTTTGACACGTGCTCCTTTTCTTTTCATCATTAAACGTGCCCCTAATTTCAAGCGACTAAAAGCAATATCCCCCAAAGATCGCTCGCTACGCTCGCTCACATTTATAGATGACATAATTATGTTACTTTATCAAAGGTCTTTTCAGTCTTCTGTTATGAGAATGTGCTTATAAACCCATCGGGATTGGGTTTTTCCTCTTTATAAGATGTAATTTTTTGCTCTTCTCGCTGGCAAATGAATTTTCAGACCATCACACCCAACTGCATGGTATGATGCTTAAGAAATATCTTATCCGATGTATAAAGAGAAAAAGATACTGAAATCATCCAGGCGCGTACGCAGGATTTTTTCGAAGGGGGGGGGGGGGGGGGTTAAAATGTGAAAATCGAGCTGAAAATTTCGCAACGACTCAGCCAGCCGCTGAATAAGGGGGGGGGGGGTAAGAACACCTGTATTTGGTCACCCATTAGCACAATTTTGTTTAAATAAAAAAAATATAAGGTGGGGGGTTTCCTCAAAAATACACAAACAAAAATAAATTGAGGGGGGCCGGGGTTTGGACCCCCAACCCCCCCCCCCCCTGCGTACGCGCCTGAAATCATCCCTGATAATGTAATCACAATGTAGGGGTATATATTTCCCTTTGTAGGTGCCCTTTTTTCTACAGAAAGTGCCCTTTTTCTTGGTGCCCCCCCTCCCCCACCCCAACTTTGGAAGTCGCTCCGCCGCCTCTGTATATGCAAAATCTCTGATGGTTTCTGTTGCAGCCAGGAGAAGCGAATCTGTCTAGCGGCATGCTTCCTTTAAAGGGGGGGGGGGGGGGTATATTCCTAAAATAAACCCGTCTCTAATCAACTTAATACAAAATGTAAAAGTCTAAAATTCTTTTCTTTTATGTAAGGCATTTTTAAAGTCACAGTCTAAGGACATTAATTTTGGGGTAAGCCTATCTAAATTATAATATAACAAAGATTTTTATAAAAGATTAAGAAATATTATTTAGCTGGACAAGTTGGGTGCATTTTGTTATCACTCAAATGAGTCGAATTGTAGTGATATGTCATTTTGAGGTCAGTCAGCGTTGAACTCATCTTTGTTCGTGCACCGTACCTTTACATTTTGTTCAAGAAAATCATCGAAATGGCGAGAGGTAAAGTACACTTTAAATTATTTTGTTAATAGAATTCATTTTCCGATATGTATGGTTATACATAGTTATTATTGATGAAGTTATCAAGTTACTCCTGTTTTAGTATGAGAGTGTTGTGAGATGAGAAACTCGAGAATTAGAGGTTCTTTGCCCTGACTTTTGTCCGAGTTGAATGCATTTGTGTGTGCGAGAAATCGGACGCGTCGACCTGCGGCAGTGTTGCCACGTGTAGGATTTATATAGGAAGAGCTCCTGCGAGAGTGTACACGTAGCCTGTTCTACTCCCGTACGTAGCTGTACTGTAGTTTGGCTGCAGTTGCAGTTTAGTGGGATGGGCAATTCGTTAGGCCGTTTGTGCATTTCAGTTTAACTTTGGATTGTTTATAGCTAATACGAAATGGCATATAGATCTAGACCCTATGTAGGTTCTTAATTAGATCTAGATCTAGTTATTTAAAATAAAATAAATTATAAATGGGAGCTAGATCTAGAATAATTTGATAATTCACGCACTCGATGTTCATTGTGCTAAAATACTTCCCATAGAGATTGCACGCATCCCTATGCAGTCTACGTGCATTGCGCGACCTAGACCGAAAGCTTCAGTCTCTATAATCGTCGGTTGTTCCACTGAGACTACGTCTGGCTCCACTAGAGTAGAGTCTCCGGTTTGCGGCATAGCCCGGTTTGCGGCCAGGGGTATCACTTTTCAAAATAAAATAAAAATGACTCGATAATAATCATTGAAACCTACCGTGGATTCCCCGGTAAGTTCTGCGCTGCCGAAAACGTCCGTAGCAGATGCTCCTGTCGGTACGGAGTATCCGTCAGCGATGTCGGAAATCTACGGCACCAGTCGGCGATGAAAATTCCAGCAGGTGCTTACTTTTAAGTTAAGAGATCGAGGCATGACTAGATCATTATTGTAGCTCTATTTGTCCGATATTTGTCCGATTGGAGGTGAAATTTGATGTTTTTGTGGAAGTATGATGGCTGTGGTCTGTCTCCTATCGCAGATATTTTGATTGTGCCACCGCATGCCCAGTTGCATGGGGTTTGCATGGGGTGACCGCAAACCGGCACGTAATTGCGTGATTTTCTGGTTTGCGGCAGGGGGTGTTAATACACACATAACATGCGGGATCGTGTATGATGGTATGTGTGCTGATGTGTGTACCCGCTGTGACCCAATAGTTTCTACAAGTACGTACCCCCGTATGGGATGATCCATTCAGTAAAAAGGTGAAATTATTTAAAACTTGAAAAATTTACCGTAGCAACAGATATACATGAGAATTTGGGTTACCCGTAGTAATTTGGTATATGCTTTGATCGTGACGTAGCGCATAAAGCTTTGTGACGTACGCGTGCCGCAAACCGGGTTACGCACGGCCGCAAACCGGGCAACTTTTACGTCTTCTAAAGTGGACAGTACTGACCACGCTGTGGGTCAGTTACGTTATTTGTGCCTTCTATTTAATAACTAAATATATGAACTCTCTATTGACGGTATTGAAGTATTCTGTGAGTAATTGCATACAAAATAAAATCAGCAATTCCCACTGGACGGCCGCACACCGGAGCCGCTACTCTAGACCTCGGTTATAGGGACTGAATGACTGCCTATGCCATCGTATGTTGAAGATATCACGGCTAGATTTTAGCCGTTAGGCCCCTCCCACAAACATGACAAACTTGCCACGGCCGTATTGTTATGCCCCCAAAATGTCATTTTACCTCGTGCATGTCCAATATTAAATTAGGCCTAGGCTATTAAATACATCGGTTCCACTTACTAACTTGATTGAAATAATCCGTTTAATGGTCCCTTTTAAGGAAGTTATGGGTCAAAATCGACGTCCATGTTGAAAATCTTGCAAGCCGTGTTAAACTCTCGCTGCCGTCAATCTCATCCCTTCTAGTCTACGCCGAAGGCAAAATGATTATGAAGGAAAAACTGTGCGCCATCTACACGTTCGTAATGGCGTTATCACAGTTTTTCCTTCATAATCATTTTGCCTTCGGCGTAGACTAGAAGGGATGAGATTGACGGCATTGAGAGTTTAACACGGCTTGCAAGATTTTCAACATGGATGTCGATTTTGACCCATAATTTCCTTAAAAGGGACCATTAAACGGATTATTTCAACCAAGTTAGTAAGTGGAACCGATGTATTATAGCCTAGGCCTAATTTAAAATTGGACATGCACAAGGTAAAATGACATTTTGGGGGATTTTGGGGGCATAACAATACGGCCGTGGCAAGTTTGTCATGTTTGTGGGAGGGGCCTAACGGCTAAAATCTAGCCGTGATATCTTCAACATACGATGGCATAGGCAGTCATTCAGTCCCTATAACCGAGGTCTAGTGGAGCCAGACGTAGTCTCAGTGGAACAACCGACGATTATAGAGACTGAAGCTTTCGGTCTATGCGCGACCATGAAAATTGGTCAATGATTTTATGAAAAAATTTGAAATTCAAACCTTTAGGCCTCGTGATCCTGAAGGTGAAACTCAATAAATGAGGTGTTATATGAAAGAGCAGGTTTTTCTCCATATTTCCCAAGGGAGGGCACCCCCGAAATTCTAAAAATATCTTGGTCAAAACAGCGATTGAAATGTTGTTTGCATCCTAGCTCAAAAATTTGCCACTTTCCTGAGCCGCCCCCCCCCCCCCCCGCGCGGCTTAAGTGGGGCTACACGTAAGGATAATATCCAGGTGCTTATTTTTTCGCTAGCCCCAAGGGATCATTTGGCACAACGGTTTGAAAATACCCTTCCCACATATTTGGAATCAGCTAATTAGGGAGGCGGGAGCTCCGCTTAGTCCAAACCATGGTTACATTGCATAACATCTGCGCGTATTGTGAATGAAAGTATGGATAGCCGTTCGCACAATAGTACCCGGAAGTGATTACACGTTATATAGTCAATGGCAATATCGCGGAGACAACGTGCACGTTGTCTCCGCGATATTGCCATTGACTATAACGTGTATTCACTTCCGGGATTTTTCAATTTTCAATTTGGGATCTTCGAGCGATGTGCACTGAGTTTACGCGCTCTCATTGGCCGATCCACTCGAGTGGCTTCAAATTTAAGTGATGTTGTTGCCGTTTAGATGGCGCCAATATCTTACATTGACTGAATGGAAGCCAGCGATAGCCAATAAGGAGTGCCCTTGTCGCCGCCAATTTAGTAAAATGAGACTGCGATTTGCCGAGATCGGGTGAACGATCTGCGCGTGCGCTAAATGTAAGCTTGAGTTTTACGTGCGGCGTGGAGTTCCCCTACTAAAACATACCGAAAATCAACAAAATCTTCATCAATTGTTCAAATAAAGGTCATGATTTAAAAGTCGTTATCTTTCTTACCTGTTTCGTGTCGATTTTTGTTTTTTGAAGTATTTTTTCCCCCAAATGAAGACATATTCATAATAGACTATACACTTTCTCACAGGTTTTCACGGCAAATCGCTGCACAGTAGAATTGCATACTGTAATATCCGTAAAGCGTACTGACGGTGGGGTGCAGGTGTGCTTGTGTGAAGTTAGCTACTGGTTAAATCTCAAATCCTCATTAAATTCATGAGAATAATTTATCCTTACGGTTGCTAGTCTCACGCACGCGCCCGTACCCCACCGTCAGTACGGTATGCAATTGTGAGGGGTGTAAGTTTTGTTTCTTTAGTTCCTGTCATATATAAAGTAGTTGCGGGAGTGAGTGAAATGAAATGAGTCCCCGTTTTTCTTACACAATATATTTTTTTGAGAGCCCACTGAGAGTTCGTTCATAAATGATTGTCGAGAGCCGGGTGGACTTTAAGAAACAGAACCACTAAAGAGGTTACAAAATTGTCCTACACGCTGGTGTTGGAAAATCTCTGAAAATGAAATCACTACATTCTTAGTTTTTAAAGCTTCTGTCAACTTTGTATACACTACGCTACTACAGGATTCATTTTGTGGAAATAACATTACAGCTTTAACTCTTTATGCGCCACTTAAAAAACCCCCCTGTGCCACATTCTTTTAGGGTCACACATTTCGAGGGAATCTTTATTGACTGCTGAATCAAGAGGCTATAACTCTTCACTGGATGATCATGATGAAAAATATTGTGCAGCAAAGTTGTAGACCGGAAAACGTGCTTTTCGATGAACCGTCATTTGTTATATTTTGAATTATCATTTTTATAATAATCATAATTATATAATGTTTAATTTTTCTTATTTACGGCAGTTTTTTATCCCTCTAGAATTTCTTATTTAGCAATGATAAGACATCTTCAAATCGAATCTATTAGAAAGGTGGACTTCTTACCTTTCTTTACATACCTTGCTCAAGTATTCTAACAATTCAGAAGGTTAGTATTTAGGTTGTTGAAGAAAAGAAGTTCAATAGGGAGAGACTTGAAAGTACCCCGCTCAGCCACCCTTGACAATGGGCTAATCTGCCCATTGAAATCCCTATTACCCCAGGTTATTGTCAATGTCCGGTTTAGCGGGGCATGAAAAGGGACGTCGTGGGGATGTTTTTCTTTGTTGTGCCATGATAAGTCAATAAGAAATAAGAGAATGTTATTGATTTTGCCCACTGGTATGAGCATGTAAAAATGGTATAGGCATAATATATTATATGTGATATACATGACATAATCAGCATCTTATTGAAATGTCTCATTATGAATGTTCACCGCATCTGTTCTCTCACCTTCTTTACCCCTCAATAAAATTGATTTCAAGTACATTTATCACAGCCATAGATATACAAAGAAAGAATGAATCAATCTTAAAATATAAACTATATTGCATTGTTTTCCATTTACTTTATTGTGAGAGAGCTTATTATCAGAAATGATTGACGAGTGGAGTATGCAATGAATAAAATATGGAGAACGGACGTGAGAGACATTATGAGAGAGAAATAGTGATATGAAATGAAAGGACTTTACTGTGAATAAAGATTATAAGAGAAAGAGATAAAGATGACGGCAAGACAGGATACATATTGATACGAAAATAACAATAATAATGAGATAGAGATGACGGAAAGAAAGAGAGTAAACACTGATAGCATAAGAATGAATAAAGATAATAAGAGAAAGATATAGAGATGACGGCAAGACATAGGGTACATATAGATAGGAAAATGATAATAATAATAAGATAGAGATGACGGAAAGAAAGAGAGTAAACACTGATAGCATAAGAATGAATAAAGATAATAAGAGAAAGATATAGAGATGACGGCAAGACATAGGGTACATATAGATAGGAAAATGATAATAATAAAAAGATAGAGATGACGGAAAGAAAGAGAGTAAACACTGATAGCACAAGAATGAATAAAGATAATAAGAGAAATATATAGAGATGACGGCAAGACATAGGATACATATTGATAGGAAAATAATAATAATAATAAGATAGAGATGACGGCAAGAAAGAGAGTAAACACTGATAGCATAAGAATGAATAAAGATAATAAGAGAAAGATATACAGATGACGGCAAGACATAGGGTACATATAGATAGGAAAATGATAATAATAATAAGATAGAGATGACGGCAAGAAAGAGAGTAAACACTGATAGCATAAGAATGAATAAAGATAATAAGAGAAAGATATAGAGATGACGGCAAGACATAGGGTACATAATTATAGATAGGAAAATGATAATAATAATAAGATAGAGATGACGGAAAGAAAGAGAGTAAACACTGATAGCATAAGAATGAATAAAGATAATAAGAGAAAGATATAGAGATGACGGCAAGACATAGGGTACATATAGATAGGAAAATGATAATAATAATGAGATAGAGATGACGGCAAGAAAGAGAGTATTACACTCGTAGCATAATAATGAATAAAGATAATAAGAAAAAGATATACAGATGACGGCAAGACATAGGGTACATATAGATAGGAAAATGATAATAATAATAAGATAGAGATGACGGAAAGAAAGAGAGTAAACACTGATAGCATAAGAATGAATAAAGATAATAAAAGAAAGATATAAAGATGACGGCAAGACAGGATACATCTTTCTTTCATTAGTTTTATTCATTCTTATTCTATCACTGTCTACTCTCTTTCTTGCTGTCATCTCTAGCTCTTTCATTAATTTTTATTCATTCTTATTCTATCAGTCTACTCTCTTTCTTGCTGTCATCTCTATCTCTTTCTTTCATTATTTTTATTCATTCTTATTCTATCACTGTCTACTCTCTTTCTTGCTGTCATCTCTATCTCCTTCTTTCATTTTTTTTATTCATTCTTATTCTATCAGTCTACTCTCTTTCTTGCTGTCATCTCTAGCTCTTTCATTAATTTTTATTCATTCTTATTCTATCAGTCTACTCTCAGGGAACACTTTTATCACTAGAGTCTTCGTCACTGCTCGATTCGTCGGAATCAGAGTCCATGCTCCATGCTTCCATAGTAACAAGATCTCGAGCCTCCTCTACACTAAACACACGTTGACGTTTTCCAGCAGGTGCCATCGTAACATCAGTAAAAAAAATCCAAAGAAAACCGCTAAATACACGGTAATTTCGAATGTAACACTATGAAGAAAAACAGTTTACCGGAAAGTGTGCGATGTATACAATGTAAACAATAGTAAACGCAACGCGTGGCTACACACTGCGAGCGGTATTATGAATGTCTAATTGACTCGTATACATCTGTGCAAAAATGCGAAGTTGGCACGCCTACGTCCGTGCAAATCGGCGAACAAAGCAAACAAAGAGTTAATACACAGGTAGTCTGTAAATGTAATTGCAACAATAGGGACTATTAGATTTGCACATCGACATAGTGGACTGCTACGTGTGACGTCCTTTTAAAGTGCCTAAAAGGACCTTAAAGGACGTCACACGTAGCAGTCCACTATGTCGATGTGCAGATCTAAAAGTCCCTAATACAGGATCTGGGACCTCCTGTACAACATATCAATGATCGATTTATGTTTATTTTGTTTATACACATAGGCTTGGTATTTCTGCTGTACAACATATGAATGATCAATTTATATTGATTTTGTTTTATACACATAGGCTTGGTATTTCTGCTGGTCCTGGTCTTCACGGTTGTGGGACAGTCCCTGAGTCCCATCTCTACCCTGTCGTTGGACAGCCAGGCCAGGTTCAAGGCCATCTTTGAGCAGGCCAAGCCCTACGCGGATCTGAGCACGGCCCACTATGCCATCTTGGGACTGAAGCTGCTCAGTGCTCCCATCCCCCAGCCCCAGGTGAGTACTGTGAGTCAGGGCCCCCATTTCACAAAACTTGTCATCAGTGATAACTGGACAGTTTTTGTTATAAGCTACTGAAATCCTTGCTTCTGATTGGTTATCAGAAGATTTGTCACTGATTTTTGTAATTTTTCATTGTAAAAAGGCTGTGTGAAACAGGTCTCTGGTCAATGTAAGACTGAGAGCTCTTGAATAGCTGTCAAGGATTTTCTTCATTGCTTCTGGATTAAAACTTCTGTCCTTGCAAGTCTCTGAACTATTACGTTTGAGGGAGGATATTTCTCAAGAATAACGAAGAAAACTTATCAACTACATAATTTAGTCTAGATTCATCACTTTCTCTAAGAACTGGATATAAACATTACAGGTCAAAGGAGTACTCAAATCTTAGACTCCCCTTTAAATGACTTATTATTTACTTGGGATGAGGGCATTGGCAAGTGATGGTACAGTGTATATGACAACTAGGAAATATTGCTTCTCTTCTTGAAACATGTTTTGAGTTAACAAAGACATATTATTGTTATAGTGGAAGCCAGAAGGTTGATATCTCCTATACTTCATCATAGAAGTGACGTCTCTCTGACTCTGAACCAACGTGATAAAAGAAATATGAGTTATCAGGCTTTTTATGCCTCCGTTACGAAGTAGCCGGAGGCATTATGTTTTCGGGTTGTCCGTCCGTCCGTCCGTCCGTCCGTCCGTCCGTACGTCTGTACGTACGTCTGTACGTACGTCCCGTTCTCGTGATCACGTTATCTGAAGAACCGATCGATGGATTCCTGCCAAACTTTGGTCATGTATGTATCTTGCAGAGTCGATGAACTGATTAGATTTTGGGGTCACGAGGTCAAAGGTCAAAGGTCACAGGGCTCATTATGTATGCAAAAACAGCTCGTGATCGCGTTATCTAAAGAACCGATCGATGGATTCCTGCCAAACTTTGGTCATGTATGTATCTTGCAGAGTCGATGAACTGATTAGATTTTGGGGTCACGAGTTCAAAGGTCAAAGGTCACAGGGCTCATTATGTATGCAAAAACAGCTCGTGATCGCGTTATCTAAAGATCCGATCGATGGATTCCTGCCAAACTTTGGTCATGTATGTATCTTGCAGAGTCGATGAACTGATTAGATTTTGGGGTCACAAGATCAAAGGTCAAAGGTCACAGGGCTCATTATGTATGCAAAAACAGCCTGTGATCGCGTTATCTGAAGAACAGATTGATGGATTCCAGCCAAACTTTGGTCATGTATGTATCTTGCAGAGCCAATGAACTGATTAGATTTTGGGGTCACGAGGTCAAAGGTCACAGGGCTCATTATGTATGCAAAAACAGTTCGTGATCGCGTTATCTCAAGAACCGATTGATGGATTCCTGCCAAACTTAGGTCATGTATGTTACTTGCAGAGCTGATGAACTGATTTGATTTTGGGATCATGAGGTCAAGGTCAAAGGTCACAGCGCACATTATGTATGCAAAAATAGCTTATGATCGTATTATCATTAGAACAGATTGATGGATTCCTGCCAAACTTAGATCATTTATGTATCTTGCAGAGCCAATGAACTGAGTAGATTCTTGGTTCATAAGGTCCAAGGTCATGGGCTCATTATGTATGCAAAAATAGCTTGTGAACGCATTCTCATTATAGAACTGACAGATGGATTACTATTTAACTCAGGATATCTTGCAGAGCCAATGAACTGAGTAGATATAAGGATCATGAGGTCAAAGATCAAAGGGTCATATATGTATAGGAGAAATTGCTTGTAATCACGATATTCTGAGAACCTGTTGTTAATGGATTACAATTGAACTTGAATTTGAAAAATTTCTTCTGTTTTGGTTTGTAAACTTGCTCTATGACGGAGGCATCATTTTCGACTGCGCGCAGTCGAATTCCATCTAGTTAAGTATAAATTGATGGCATTTAAATTTTCTCATGTATTTTATTTTCCAGGAGGCCTGCGCCTTTTTGAAGGAGCATCTGGATGCCAACAGTATCCAGTCCATCTATCATGCCACCACGGCTGCCAAAACTCTGGGCAACTGCAAGGTGAGTTTCAGCAAACGTAAGAAGTCTTGCGCTATTAACATTTCATGACCCAATGCATTATTAATACTGTGTGAATAACGGTATATTCACCAATGTTTGTATGATATTCAAATTTCCGGTGCTTTATCACACCGCCAAACTGACTCCACACTGACTTCAAGCCGACATATTTTTGGCCGTTTGGGGTATTATACATTTTCTTTTTTTTTTTGGGGGGGGGGGGGTCTTTTCTTTGTCAGCTGTAGGTGTTGCTGGTGTGACTGAGGTATTAGGAGTGAAAGTATGTTTTTCTGTTGATTGCCTAGAAATAAAGATTTATTTTCTCTTTGGACCTACATTCTGTTTTGGTTTGTAAAATTGCTCTATGGCGGAGGCATCATTTTCATAATCCATCAGTATTCCATCAATTTTAATATACACTTTTGCGATGTGATTTACAGACATAAGGATGACTTTCTTTAACTGATATTATTCGTGAGGAATATTTGAAATACCTCTAAGAAGTTCTGAATGTCTGATGGCATGTATGTTGGCTATACTAATACTTATTGAAGGTGCTAGTTGACAAATATTATAATTTTTATAGAAATAACCATTTATACAGTTGCTAGTTTTATTTGTAAAATCGCTCTATGGTGGAGGCATCATTTTCGACTGCGCGCAGTATACGATCCATCTAGTTAATTAATGCATTCGTCTTAACGGTGAAGGATATTTATCACTGATAACGAAATGGTATTAAATGATTAGAACCACTACATTGTATTGTATTAAAGATGAAGTTGAGTTCTGGTCATGCGATTGCATTGTGAAAGAAACGGTGTGGAACCGACCAGAAAAGGTTGATCATCTAGCATATAAGAATTTGTGTGTATTGCAAGGTTCTGGAATCATCAAAATGATAAGAAATTTGGCCAAGTCTTGGTAAAGTTACAAACACTTGCAGAGAAAGATGTATATGGGACTACACGAACACGTGGCGTAAAAAGCCGGCCCCCGATTTTTACGATGTTACATGCATATTTAGAATATGAAGGCATTTGGAGAGCCATGCTTTTCAGGGAACATGTCTTAACTGATGTTCTTCCACACTTGCATAATAAGAATGAGTAATGCTCACAAATTATTGTTCACCTCTTCCCAGAACTCAACCTTCTCTTTAAGCACTATATAAAAATTAAATATTATTATTAAATATTATTATACTGATTATGACATATTATGTAGTATAAACATCACTAGATTGAAAATCAATGGGTCATTATTATTTGCCTTTGTAGGTGCCCTTGAGTAATGGACAGCAAGTGTTGAATTCCGCTGTCACCGATAGCTCAGACGTAGCGACAGTTTTCTATGCTGTCTCAGCGCTGGCTGCACTTGGCCTCACCAGTAAGTATTCAGAGTCTTTGTATCTCTCTCTATTCCTCTCTGTCAGCTCCGCTCCCTCTCTCAATCTCTATCTCTTCATTCCCCACCCTTTCTCTCTCGTATATTCTCTGTCCAACCATCTAGCTAAATCTTATTTCATTTGTATTGTTCTCATTACAAAATTCCTCTTTTCATTGTTTTCACCTCTCACTCAGTAAGCACCACTACTACAGGTTGTATATATTATATTGTGTTGTTTTTTCACATCTCTCTTTCAGTACTCTATCTCCCATTCCTCTCTCTTATCTGTCAATGGTACATGCATTGGAATAATGCACATGCATTTATTCAATAAGGGTAAAACCTGTTATTCTAAATACCATCACTCTCTTTTTGCTTATTGCAAGAAAAAACAAATCCATACTCTACTGATTGTACATATGCAGAGCGATGATTACAACACTGCACTAAATTTCACCAGAGATAAAAATGTTCAAGTGACTGTTAACTGATGATCTTGTTCTTTTGTTTTCTTGTAGTTAACTCTGCTGAAGTGGCGAAGGCTTTGGATGCTGGACTGAAGAAAGATGACAGTGTTTTGAGGTAAGACCTAACTGGTCTTTTGGCAGCTCCTGAACATAAATTGAAAGATTACATGTGCCTGTAACTTCTCAAAAGTCATGAATACTAGTCGTAATTTTGATTTGGGGGTTCAGGGTATACTTTATAGATGTGTAGAAGAAAGTTTGATTACGACATTGTTTTTATTTTGTAACTTAGAAGCAAGGACAACCCAGAAAGTATTCTCTTCATTCAAAAAAAATATATATACATAGTATGTGGGAAAATTTGAACTTTATTTGTGTATGTACAGTAGTTCTTTACTTTCTCTTTAAAATATCTCTTTAAAATGTTGATATTTTTAGTGTGAATGGTGTGAATGGAAGTCCTCAAAGAGTTTTTGTGCTTGTGAACCCTCTATAACATTTATCAATTTTTATCACCGCAGTTCCAGCTTGGCTCTCCATGTGGCATCCATGCTGTCTAATGAAACCAATGTCGACAAATACCACGATCTCATAGAAGATATTGTAGCACAAGCAGATGAAGTAGGAGAAAAATATTTACAGGTGAGAAAAGCGCCCATTTACCAACACATATAATGCTCATACCCACATGTGTAAGGGAGTTTAAACCCCCAAAAAGGGAATTTAAGAATTTAAACTACTGCAGATGTCAGTGAATGGTAACATACAGTGTTGATGAATTAGATAAGAAGTGCAGTGCAAAAAATAGCCCGTACACATACTGATACCCAACGACCTGTGTGATTAAAGATATATGGGGTGTGCTCAAGACTTGTATTATCATATTTTGTTGAGGCGTTTTTTGGTCTCAAGGCGATTTGATGACTTTGCCTGGGTACAGGGTTTGTAGAAGTTGCTTGAAAAAAAATATTACAGTTTGAAAAGGGATGATAATTGTGTAATGGTGTGAGATGTTTTGGTTGCTAATTTTATTCTTGTATTTCTCTTTCCACAGTTTGATTCATTACAGCAGACAACAATTTTCATAGAAGGAGCATATAAACTATCTGGAGTAGTCAATAAAGCACCAGTTATTAGTGAGGTATGATATCTTACTGGAAATTGAACCGTATTATTTACCCCTTATGATACCCATAGAACGTGAAATAAAGTATTTTGATTCTGCAAGTTTGCAGAAGGATATGTTATGTTTACGATTGCGTGGATATAGTATGCATGACATTCACATGTCAAATAAATAAACTGTTGCTATTGTCATAAAAGCTGAAGGCAAATCCCTCTTTCCAACACTGAGGACCACATAAAGGCTTTTGATGAAAAAAAGAATTTCGGTTCACTTGTTCTCTTTGTATGCTCTTGTCCTTGATTTCTTATCATTCTCTTGTCATCTCAGTTATTGTAACTGTAAGAAATTATGTAAAATATATAGGATTTTGTCACAAATTGCCAGCTTACAAAAAATAGATGAGGGGAATTCCTCAACTTTCTCTCTGAAGTAATGTCAGAAAGGCTTTTATGCTGCCCTTTTAAAAATTAGAGCGAAATACTCTCGGTGTTTCTCACTGAAGTACTAACAAGAAGACTAACAAGCGATATTATTTTCGATAAGAAGACTAATGTCACCCATATTAAGGTGGTACCACAGTTCTTATCACTCTCTATTATCTTGTATTCAGCTGTTCTGTTCAATCTGTGCTCCATTTTGTACAAATTCTGTATTGTTGCTAATAATCTTATTTTTCTCTGCTTGTTTATTTGCAGGAGCAAGTAGTGCTTTTAGGAAATTACATTGTTAGCAGACAATCTACACAGAGCGTCCGTAATGCATACTTTGTTCTCAGTGGGACCAAAGCCCTGTCAGATAACAAGGTAAGGTGAAAATCATCATGTGCCCCCCCCCCCCCCCCCCCCCAATGTATAATGGTCAAAAGTGTGGCTCCTCGGAGGAATAGGAGAGAAACTAACATTTGCAGGATTCTGCATACTTCTTGGAAGATCACATATGAAGTTGTTGTTGTTGGTTATATATATGGTGTTCAGTTAGATTTCACTATTTACGCCTAGTCTAGTTCTAAGTCATGTCGTGATAGTCGAGTCGTAATATAATTCCTGGCTTGGAAACTCTTGTGCGTCTGTGCTTCGCTGTTCCACTGCTGGGGGATATATCATCCCGGCCAACCCTGCTACGTACATTGAGCGAGCTTATCAATCCTTGGGATCTAGGCCACTCAGATACACAGTGTACTGCTAAAGTATGAAGTATGGTCACACATGATTTTACCCCAAAAATCTGATTTCTACAGTATAATGAAGTTCTTGGAAAATATGTAGAAAGACAATGATGATTACCGCAATCATAATTGGATGATTATCCTAGGAGGTTATCATTCAGGTAGTCATCTAGTGGTGGTCTTCTGAGGATAATTTGTCTAGACTACTTCCACCACACATGGACCAGCAGTGATTGCTCTGCAGTCGGTGCCGTACACTAATCAAATTGCAAATTTCAATCCTCATATTTCAGTCCTGGACCCCCAACACAAAACTCAACCATAGCCAAAAACATTAAGTTCGGTCTAAAACCGATTTGCATCCCTAGACTGCTACGTTTAACAAATTAAAACTTGAGTATTTCATACTTGGACGTGGACTATCAGAGCAGTGATGTCGTAGGTTTAAGAATTCAAGTTGATCAGTACTAATGTGATTTTGTGTGTAAAAATATAACCTGATGATAATGTTGGTGATGATTTTATTCAATAACCCTGTGTGTTTAATCGTTATATTTCAGTTCCAAATTCCAGTGGCATTTGCCCTGGCTGGCCCCGTGGCCGTCACTTCTGCCCAGCCCAGCATCAGTGTCCGAGTATCCAACCTCTTCTCCGCCAGCCTGGGCAAGCTGATTGTTGTGGCCACCTCCGTCCAGTCCCAGAGTGAGGGAGACACCGCTGCTAGCAACCTGCCCCTCTCTGGCACCAGTGATCCGTAAGTTTGATCTATTTTGTCCTGAACAGAGCTAGCCAGTGATGCATCTACGATTTTGTATGGAGTTGTTATCTTCTTATAAGTTTATCCTTTTTGCTTTTCTGTTTGTTTTATTCAATAGAAGGATATATTTGTATCATACATAATATCTTTACATGTAGTATGACACCTATGTGAATTAGCTCGCTTGTTACCTAAGCTTATACATACATTGCGCTCAACAACAAAACACAAACTTAATTTACTGTGACATTGGGCGAGTGTTATGGTCAAAGTGCATGTCACATCATATATGGAGGGTGTATTCGTCATAATAAACTTTGTATTCTTTTTGTATTTGTAGCTCTTTATAGAATTCCACATTATCCATACATATAGTCAGTTTTCCAGCCTTCCCGAGTACCAAGATTTCCCTTCATTCCCCAATACCACCCCAAATTTATGCATTTTTTATAGATCCATCTACCAAGTGAACCTCATGGAATCTAAGCTGTCGCCCGACTTCTACCGTGTGGTCCTGGATGCCACACCCTCCCAGGCCGACACCCGCCTTATTGGTCTGGCCGATGGTGAGGTCACCGTCAAGGTCACGACCCAGGTCACCCTGGACACTGCAGAGATCAACGTGATCGACAAGGACCAGTCCATCACAGCCAAGACCATTAGGTAAGTACTTACTCCATTCTTAATTGTATTATCAAACATGCATTTGATCGAACAGCAGTCTTGCCCATTGTCTTGCCTATTGTATTGAATTTTACAAAAATATTTATTTTAATCTTTGGCCTTCACACTTTTGGGGAAAATAAAGATGCTGGTGGGCTGAAAGGGTTTTAGAATTTTGTACTGCAGGGGTTATCTGGCTTTGGTATTCAAACCTTGTAGTCCCTAGTGCATGCATAAAAGAAAGAAACCTTATTTTTGAAAGAAAAACAACAACAACAACACTGGATGAGAATGCATAGACACTATTGCCTGAATTTACAAAGGAGGTTTAAATTTAACCCATGGTTTAAACCCACATTTACATAACCCATGGTCTAAAAATAGTGCAAAATAAGTGCGAAACAATCAGATGTCCAATATTGGAAGTGCGCAAGACAAGGTACGCTGAATTTGTGCTAATTTTTAAGCCATGGGTTATGTAAATGACGGTTTAAACCATGGGTAAAGCTTAACCTCCTTTGTAAATTCGGGCCAATTAGGCTGTACTCTGTCACTTAGTAAAGGTTTGATTGTCTTAGTGGTAGCATTGTTCATTTTCTCCATTAATCTCATCCTTTTTGTGTTTTTGTTTCTGTTTTTAGGGTCAAGTACCCTGAGAAGGTGACCAAGGGCATCGAGGCTGACCATCATCAGAACCTGGTGGTCAAGTTCAGCCTAAAGGACAAGTCTGGACAGCCAATAGAGGCTCACCAGGTACATTACGGTTTATTTATTACCGAACCATAGTTTACTAATCCAATATAAGATCGCAATCTGATCAATATGCTAAGTACCTGTATGGATGAATCATATTACACAGTACTCGGGTTTGTCAGTTTTCAGAATATAACCTGATTTAAAGTAACTCGGTAAAATTGCCTCAGATTCTGAAACAAAATCCTGGATTTAGCTTATGCTGCAATCATAATTATAAACCTTTAGGTCAGTCAGGAATCCCATGACTTTTACAAGCTGATCGCCTGTATGATTGGAAATCTAAATTTCATTTTTCGTTATCCTAACGGTTTTTATAACACTACAGTCTTGGGGGAAAATGAGTATGGTAAAACAGGTCACAATTTTTTTGGGGGAGGCACTTCCTGATGATTTTCAAGCGCAATTTTTGTAGGGCTTCAATATTACACCATATCACAGACAATGATAACATGTAGGGCCATGTAGCTCAGATTTAACATTGTTAAACTGCCTTTAATACCCAGACAACACTCCTTTTTTTTTCTTTCTTTTTTTCATTCTTATGAATCTGTAGGGATGTTCTATAGAAATGTGAGGTTAAGCAGTTATTCCAAAGGTCTTATAGAGTTTACCATAGCTAAAATGCTAAACTGCTCTCTGCCTCTGCATGATTTTTTCTCTCCTGCTTTATGAGGAGTTACATCTTCAGAAATGTCCAGGAATGCCAGTTTTCAGGCAAAAGCCTGAATTCAAGCCCTTGCAATTTATTTTCAGGCCATAGTTTAGGTTTTTTGTGTACAAAATAGCTCATTCTAGGGGATTTTCAGGCCTTTTGATAATTTCTAACTGGCATCCCTTAATGTCTATTCTTCTTTCTCTTGCAGACCTTTGTGCGCATCACCAACGTGAAGACCAAGCAGGAGGTCATCTTCACGGCCGAGGCCGATTCCGGCAAGGTCTACAAGTTCACCCTGGACGTCGCCGAGAGCAGCAAGGAATACTTCAAGGATCTGTCTGGACGCTACTCCATCGACCTCATCATCGGAGATGCTGTCATCCAGAATCCATTCTTCTGGAACTTGGTAGGTTCAAGCTGATGAACAATTAGCAGAAATTAACTTTTGTCTTACTACAGTCAAACCTGTCTATAGCGACCACTCAAGGGAAACACAAAAAGTGATCTTTGTAGACAGGTGGTCTTTGCCGACAGGTTCCTTTAGTACATGTTTCATTGAGAAACCATTTTCAAGGGAAACAAAAAATGTGGTCCTTGTAGACAGGTTTGACTGTATTAGTATTGTTTGTTTTATTTGGGAGAAGTTACATTCCTTGAGAATCAACTTCAAAAGTGTATGTTATCTCATTTCTGTGTCGGGCAAAAGCAGTTTTGTATTTTAAACATTTATTACTTCTAAACATCGAAATGTTGAAATGTAACTGCGCTTTTGGGCATGGCAGGTCTTCTTTCAGTGCGTGCCTTTTGAAAAAGAATTCTCAAATAGAAATGCATTTATTTTATTAATAATGGAAACTCCTAAATTCCAGACTCCCTTAAATTCTTATTAGTCTTCCATTAGATATATATTTTAGTAATTAAGTGAATATGTCAAGTAAATGCATTCTGGAAGATATTGGACGAAGGTAAACAAAATCAACCCAGACGTTTTTACAAGAAGATATGCAAGTGTTCTAAATGGAACTTCCTGGGTGTCTGTTATGTAAAACCAAAATGACATATAAGTTGTTTCCTTTTTATAGAGCTTCTTTCCATTAGACAAAATTTAACTAGAGTTGGTAAGAAATGAAGTCTTCATGGAGTTTGGAGTTTAGAGGTGTCGTGGACGAGTGGATATGTCACCGGACTGTGGATCAAAAGGTCCGCGGTTCAAGTCCCACCGGGGCACCAATGTCCTTTGGCAAGACATTGATCTACATTTGCCACTCTCCACCCAGGTGTTAAATGGGTACCCGATAGGATGCGAAAACTAATGTGCTTAGATTAGCAAGTGTGCGCTTGTAAAAATGACGCCTGGCTGGAATGCTCCCCAGGGAGTGGAGAATGTGCACACATTGTGTGGAATGCTCCCCAGGGAGTGGAGAATGTGCACACATTGTGTGCGGGTAAGCCTGAATCGATGATCGGGGTAATACTATGATTGCAGGGCCCTCAGGGAGTACAGTATGAATACTGATGAGGCTACCCTTGGTAAACAAGACATATTATTATTATTATTATTATTATTATTATTCAAGAAATTCATTCCATTCTTATTCTATCAATCAAACAGGCCGAGGTGTCTCTGCAGTTCCCCGAGTCAGAAGCCAGACCCTCTCTCCCAGCCGGCAGCCAGTACAAGCAGCTACCCAAGATCGAGCACATGTTCCGTGTCGCTGAGAAGCGTCCTCCCTCTGTCGTCTCCAATGCTTTCACCGTCCTCGTCTTGGCTCCCCTTGTTCTTCTCTTCCTCCTGGTAAACAAAACATGCATGGAACTTATCACTGGAACCAGTTTGTGTATTGAAATAGTCCATGGATGGATGTTCATGAAAATTTGTATTTACTTTCGAAGTTGCACCCAATAAGTTTCCTTTGATTAGTGTCGTTTCAACTTGTTTGTATCACTTTTTTGTGCAATATTAGGCACATTTTCATTATGCCATGCCTGCACTAAGTAGCCACTCTGAACTTTTATTTTCAGTTTTGTGGGTTGGTTTATGCGAAAGTTGGAGAGTTTACTTTAAATGTTTTTCTATTAAAAGGATACTAATAAGCTGTTGAAACCACCTACAAGATGAAATGCAGACTGGAGGGAAAATGAAAGCTGTTTTGCAAAACTGCAGTTTTTACAACAGGATTTGAGATGAAGGAAAATCTGATGAGTCCATGTTACGTTTATTTTAGGACAAGCTTCTTTTACTTTTTGTATGGCTTCACATAATCTTCATACAAATCTGTTCATTGTTGCTCATCTTTGTTATTGTATTAGGCATTGTAAACTCAATATTTATTGTTTTGTCTGTTGAATGTTTGTGATTTTAGTGGGCCAAGCTTGGAGCCAACATCAACAACTTCTCCCCATCCCCCAGTGCCGTGGGCTTTCATCTTGGTCTAGGAGGTAAGCTACATTCTTACTCTTATACTGCAATTACATGAAGCATTTGTAAAAAAATTGCACAAATTTCATATATTTTTTCAGTAACATTTTTTGTTTGTAAGTTCTTACGATGTAAACCATGGACAGATGTTCCTGTAAAAACTGCTCAATGTACTTTTTACTGTCAAAACTTGTTGTTTTTAGATGATTGCCCATTGATTCTATGTAGATTTCAGATGGTAGTTTCTTTGTTTGTTGGCCAGTAAGGTCATCAACCACGTCACAAGCTATATGTAAAATAGTTTTAAACTGAGAATAGCCTGACAGGTTTCCTACTCTTAACAAGGTTACATGCTGTCTAAATATTTATCTCCCACAAAAGATTTTCTATATAACTTCACTAAGCTGAGGTATATATATTTGGAAATACAGTTAAAAGTCCACAAGATATCATGGACAACTCTTGGGCATCAGAGTTAGAGAACTGCTTTCACACGAAGGCGCCATAGCTCAGTCGGTAGAGCAGTGGTCTCGTAATCCAGTGACCCGGGTTCAAAACCAACTCGATGTGCTAGTGCCCTTTGGTAAGGCATTAATCCCCATTACCAGATCCCTTGGAGTGGACCTAAAGTTGTTGGTCCTCTGGTTGCTTCTTAGCAGTCAGGTATAATAACCACCACTAAACTAAAACACCAATATCCTTCTACCACTTGTCGTATCCCTCTTCTTGCAGCAATCTTTGCCTTGTACTACTGCTACTGGACGTGTCTGAACATGTTCTCTACGCTTCAGTACCTGACCATCCTGGGAGGCATCACCTTCCTGTTTGGTAACCGCCTTCTCAGTAGCATCGCACAGCAAAAGAAGTAGCATAGTGAGTAAAACGTATAGTATATTGGGAAGTCAGTGACAAAAACGTAACTCCATTTTGGCCATTTTAAGAAAAAGTGGTTTATGTGTCACTGAGGACTTGGGCCTTAGGAGTTGAGTCTATGTTTCACTAGCCATTGACTTCAATGGGGTGTTGGGTGGAGTTTAAGTCTTTGTGTTTCCTGGAAAGCCCACATTTTGGCCATTTTAAGAAAAAGTGGTTTATGTGTCACTGAGGACTTGGGCCTTAGGAGTTGAGTCTATGTTTCACTAGCCATTGACTTCAATGGGGTGTTGGGTGGAGTTTAAGTCTTTGTGTTTCCTGGAAAGCCCACATTTTTCTGAACATTTTGATATCAAATACTCATTTTGGCTAAATATGGAGTAACTTCTTTGTGTCACTGAACACTCGATATATTCTATTCATGTCCATTACTTTCCAACTTCTACCCCCGTCTCTATCCCTTTCCTGTTACCGGCTATCAAAAAGAAGTGACATAGTGATTACAAACAGAAATGATATATTCTATTCAATCATGACCTACCAACTTTTGCCCCTGTTCCCTATCCCTTTCCTGTTACCGGGTATCTTTGGCATTGCACAGCAAAAGAAGTAATATAGTGAGTGAAACAAACTATTCAATACCTCTTTATCTACACATTCCCTTCCCCTTTCCTCTCGTATCTCGCATCACGCAACAAAAGAAGTAACATAGTTAGTAAAACGGACTATGCAATAGCCCTTTATGTACACACTCACTTCCCCTTTCCTCTCATGATAATCCTGCATCGTGCTTGATTTACAAAAAGTAACAAAGTGAGCAATATTAATGGTATACTATTTATGTTTTTCAAAGATACAGGGTTCAGGCAAGGGTTGCCCTTTTGGGTTTTTAGATAAGGTATAGGTATCTATAGGGGTAGGGCAAGGGTTTGTCTAGGCCAAGGTATTTACCGATGAGTGTTTGTTACTGGAGCATGTGTTGTACAACCATAGTCTTGATGGAAGAATTGATTGACTGCAAACCTTTGATGATGTTCCTGTAAATCAGGTTGAGAATATTTGACTATCTATTCTTGATAAATTGATGACAATTTTTTGCTGAAAAGGAATCATTTTCTCTTTCCCCATCATTCAAAACTATGGAACATCTTTTCTGATTTATGAAGAGTTGATTACTTTGCTCTGTAGAGTTAAAAATCACCTCGAAACTTCGAAGGATATAACTAACAGTATGTATCATATACATTATTTTTTTAATGCACAAAATGTATAAAATATATATATAATGATAAATAGTCATAAAGCTATGATGGAGAATCTGTGTAAGTGTATGATTTCTTTCTCTATGATGAAACAAAGACTGGAACACCCTATAAAGCGTGTATGTGGTAGGGAATGGTCATTTACCTCTTTCAGCCTTTATATTGAAGCGTGTATCAAATCAAGGCAGAACATACAGGCAGTGGGGGGAGAAAACCTTGTGACTAAAAATGTTCAGATTCTCTGCCAAGCTGCCAATTCAGTAATATGTAGATGCATAAATGAATTCCTTTCAACCATCGAATCAAATCCATAATGCCTTTTCTCTTTCTCTTTTTCTTCCTTTCTTACAGGTTTTACACAACAATAAGAAAAAGGTCATCAATTTGTCCAGACCAAACAACAAGAGGAGAATAATGCAATTTAATTTGAACTGTAATTTACCTCATTGTTCAATCGAGGGGAATTTATATACATGTGAAATACAAAGGTTCGGTCATTTACAAGTAGAATATTGCTGTTTTGTAAATTTTTGAAAGTCACTAATTTTTAGTGAATCTAAGAATAGTTTATCTTTATAAAATTACTGGTGAAGGGCTTGATACTTTTTTTGTAGTTTTTTTTTCTGCTCTTGGACATTTCAGTTGAGTATAGACTTTATAGAACTTTTGTTTGATGTAGTTAGGAAAGTTGTAGAGTAACTTTAAGATCATGTTTCTTACTCATATGTTTATGAACAATACATGCAGGACAATTACACTAAACTAAAGAAGCAGAAGTAAATATACTAGCATATGTATGTCTAAACTAGGGATATGTAGCATGTAGAATTCACATTTTTTCAAACTTCCAAGTAATATTGCCAGTAATGTGTAGGAATTTTGCATTCTTGGAATGTTCAAACCTCTGCATGAATGTTCTTCTTTACATTCTGGTTTGTACGTGTACCTCTGTGCAGGGGCATCTTAAATGTATTACTTTGTTTTCTTGGATTACTAAGGTTTCTCCAACAATGTACCTTGTTCAAAATGGGGTCGTTTTCTTGATTTTGTCTGAATGTGTCGATTCCAGTTAAATTAAACAGATCCTAATGTGAACCATACTGAAATGTGTGTTCTCTCATGCTTATAAAGTATATTAAAAAAAATTAAACAGAAGACTGGATTTCAGCTTTCACCCATGATTGTTGAATGATATAAAATATGGAATCGTTTGTAACCCAAATTGAGTTTATTGTATTTCTGTCTTAATATGCATCTACACATAGGTGTTGGGTGTCATTATAATGGTAATACTGTATCGTTTGATAACCCTGGAACTTATAACATGTGACGCCTCGCCTTGCAAAGCAGTGTTTTATATGGGTGATGTGCTATAAACTGTTGGAATTATATATAATAGTTTACAGTTGCAAGAAATGCAACAATAAAGCAGTTACTTTCAGTTCTTTTAACAGAACCCGATGCCTGTCCATCGTATATTAAATTTGTAACTGCCCTCTTTGTAAAATTTTGTTCTTCAATAAATGCGGTTTGATTATCGCAAGAGATTTATGTAATTATTTTGACTGGAAAATTTTGACACTATCCTGCTGTTTCCAGCAATAAAAACAAAAATTTTACACAAATATGAGTCTCTAAGTTCTTTTTTTCAGTTTACCAATACAATTCTACATAACAAAGTAGTCTGTAAGTTGATATAAAATCTGAAATTAAATAGAATAGAATAAGTACAAAATGATGGAAGGCAAGGGTTTATTAACATGGAAGAGAGAGAGAGTGAGTGAGATAAAGAGAGAAACAGAGAGAAAGATGGGGATAAAAAGTCAGAGAAGGGGGGGGGGGGGGAGGGAGGGGATGGAGTGGTAGACTTAGTACTAAGAATACTTCAGGCTGTTAGGTGGCCAGACAGAACTTTTCTTCTTCAGAAAAATGATGCCTTTTTATATGAATATAGGGTATACTCCATTTTTGATATTGAGATGTCCGATGTAAAACGTGACCCATAATTTTACCAATCTCTAGTGGGGGCAAAGATTTGAAAGTAAGAAATACATTGTATTTCCTTATTGTGGATATATATTTGTAGACATAAGTAGCAAAGGGATTGATAACTTCTTCATCCAAGGGACACTTTGTAAAATTGGTGGTTTTTTTTTTTGCTGCATCATAATAAAACTTACTCTTCAAGGTTTACATGAATATTTAAACAAATCTGATGAATCTGCCTTCTATTGTGATAATTTTTTTGAAAATTTATGATGTGCATGTTAAATTATAATTGCCATCTCACCTTCCTTCCACTTTCCCTTTAACTCTACCTCCCCCCCCCCCTCCCTCTCTCCTCTCTTTTTGTTCTCACTTTTTTTTTGCCAATGGGGGAGGGGCAGTTTGTCACATGTAATACAAACTACTTTTCAATGGAAGTACCCGCTTCAATCACATTCAAAAGCACTTGAACAGTGCTTTCTTCTATGTCGTCACCAAAGAGATTCATATATCTTAATCTGATGTCTATTTACCATCTCTTTCAAACTTCACTCTCTCTCTCTCTCTCTCTCACGTTCACTCTTTCTTTCCTTCCTCCCCTCTTTCTCTCTTCTACATCTCTTTACTCTTCTCCTTCCTCCCTCTCTCTCTCTTACTTGTCTGTGCTCATAATATCCTAATGTATATTTTGACACCTGCATCACTACATACATACAAAAAAAAGTTGCTTTCATCAAAGTGTGTCCTTGTAAGCTGTTTGCCTCAGAGTCTTTGATTTTCATTTATGTTAAATATAGATCATGCAAGTTGGACACAACATGGCTCCAAGTTGCTTTGTTTGGCAAGTAAACAATAAAGAATGTGCATCATAGACTTCTTATAACTTTTTGCAAGTTACAAGTACATATTTATGATACTTTAACTGTAGAAATATTTTCTGTTGCCAATTGTGGAAGGTTTGTGCCTTTTTTTTCTTCACTAAAAGCACAAGAATAGTCCACTGAGAGCCAGAAAGGTGTTAGGTCGTATACCTAAATGTATATATATTGTACATACAACCAATGACCCTCTAGCCCTTAAAAAGAGATTAAACAACACAGTGGAATAATGTGAAAGACAATGCACAAATTGACCATTACAGTTCAGCAATAATGCCTTTATTACATTTCAGAAGAAAGAATTGACATTGTACCTATTAATAAGACATTAATATAGGTACATGTATAAACATGTATGATGATAACTGAACATAACTTTCATCTCTTTCTCTACTGCAGTCCTTTTAATGGCTTGCTTGATCAATTTTTTCCCTTTTTAGTATAAAATATATTTGTTGAGTCCGAAGTTTCATTGTTGTGACAGGAAGATAGCATCATGTGCTTCCAAATACTTCCAAGCTAAAATGTACATTTATTTGGAAATAAATGTAGATATTGTTATGTATATAGAATAACATAATAGACATGCCAGGTGTAATGCACATTTCAATGTAATACACTTACCAGCCAGTGATAATATGACAATAGATGGATACCTGAATAGCATACCATTACCACTATAGGAAGAATGTCACTGCTGTAAACTTCCAAGCCACTTCACTACCAGCAGCCAAGTAGAAAGGACACTCCCTAATAACTCTCAGGTAAAGCATACATGTTATAGTGTATCAGAGATAAAACAAATATAAAATATACATTCTAGCTTTGAATATTTGAAGGATCTCATAAAACATTAACATACATCCTATACCGTGTGTCTCAAAAAAAACGTAACACTTTTGAAATGGTTGCCAAATTGAGCATATATAATTTTATGAAAAAATGTTGATATGTATGGAAAGCTAAAGGACCAACCTTTCATATGATATGAAAAAATTGAAAAAAAAATCATGCTTCGATGAACAGTGTTCACTTAAGTTAGAGGTATGAAAATGGGCCTGCGCAGGATTTTTCCTTCCAATTTTGGACAGGTAAGTTACTTTTAGCATACAAAATAAGTTTGATATGAGATATTCATGATCGATGGATTAAGAGTTAAAAGGATGTTTTGAATACCAGTCCTTTCTCTCTGTCATTTATCAATCCCCAAACACCACCCCTGCCACACACACACACACACACACACACCAACTTCCACTCCCATCTTATTGTATCATTGATCTGGTAGATGTGAACAGGATGAAGGAAGAATGGGAAAATGTTAAATTGAAATACCGTATTCAAAATCATAATTGACATTATGCAACCCACTCTCCTCCCCCCCACAACCTTTTCCCATCCCATCACCTACCCCTTGCCTTTTCTTTATCAGTTTTCTTCCGTAAGTTTGGTGGATCATCAATCACATTTTATTCAGGTTTTATGAATGACCCAAACATGTAATAGCTAAGTACATCATTCATTATGCATTGAAAATACCAGAATTCGAGGTATTCAAAATATCCTTTTGATTCAAAATATCCTTTTGATCCATCGATCATGAATATCTCATATCGACCTTATTTTGTAAGTTACAAGTAATTTACCTGTCCAAAATTGGAAGGAAAAATCCTGCGCAGGCCCATTTTCATACCTCTAACTTAAGTGAACACTGTCCATCGAAGCATGATTTTTTTTTAATTTTTTCATATCATATGAAAGGTTGGTCCTTTAGCTTTCCATACATATAGACATTTTTTCATAAAATTATATATGCTCAATTTGGCAACCATTTCAAAAGTGTTACGTTTTTTTTGAGACACACGGTATAATGAAAAGGAATAGAGTCAAATTTATAAAAGCTGTTGAAACTTACATAATCAGAAAACACTAAAAAGATGATACAGCATAACAACTGTACTAAACAAAGAATAAGGCATGTGAGCCTTTTCCAGGTTTTGTTTACCTTTTTTTTCCTTCTAATGATGATACAAGTACACAAACACATATTTTCAGGGGTTCCTTCCACAGAAAACATTTTTTGTCCATCAAATGATTTTGGGAGTTTTCTGCATGTACACAATTTAGAAGTTATATTTTATATCACTACATCAAAGATCTCATCTTTCTAATTGCAACCAAAATAGATATGCTTTGGTTGCGTACAACACGTTTTTCCCATCTGTAGATCCAAGGCATAAATATCCAAGGCATGCCCCCCCCCCCCCCCCCCCCCCCCCCCGTCAACGTAGGACGTCAACTCATACATGTATTTAGCACAGAGTCAATGCCTTTCTGGCTGTCAACAGTAAATACACAGTGAAAACTTACAAGCAGAACTTTTTACAAACCCGTAATAAGGTCATTTTATCAGTCCAAGTTCATGATTGTTGTCCCTGATATGGCAAGATTTCCATACAAGGTAAAATTAATTTCATAATTGGCCCCCAAGTGGTTTGTTACAATGAGGTTCCATGATATGTCTGGGGGCAAGTCCAGGCTATTTCTGATTTATTATACATGTACCTGATCACTTTGTTTGGTTTATAGTAGCCCTGCTATAGCTTAATATATCAGACAAAATATGAAGTGAAACAACATATTTGATGTAAATTAATGTTAACAAATTCATCAATAACTGAGAGTGTATTAGGTATTGAAATGGCCTAATTCCTTGAACAAGCTTACAGGTGTATGCTCATGTGCATAATGAAGCGACGATACCAGTTCATATTTCATTTAAAAATCAATTTCCCCTGAGATGCAAGCACACATAGCCATAGGTACAGATTACATGGTTTATAACATTTCACTTACACTGTATAACAAATCAAATAATTGTAAGAAATAATTCATACTAACTGTACTTCCTGCATAAAGGTATTGGTTAACAATGCATGAATAAATGAAATTCCTCCATACTGTTTGAGCATGAATACTACAGTTATCATGATAGATACAAGATTATGTTAAAGGTATTGGTTAATATATATAAAGTTGAGTGATCAAACGGAAATTGACCAATGTTTTAAAGACATGGGGTACTCTTGTTGCAGCCCAAAGGGGTACATGTATATGCACGCCGCAGCTCTGTTAACTCCGTAGACATTTCCCATTATTTAGCGTTTGCATTCTACTTTTGAGAGAAAAGGGCCCTATTTTCATGTGAACGTAACAGTCTGAACTGATATCATTGTAAAGAAGAATATTTGAATGCATTTTGGTATGTTATTGCACTTTTGGATTATTTGAAAATGTACGTAGTAATTTTTTCAAGGAAATTTCACGTGTGGTAGACCGCAGAGCGAGACCGCAAGGGCAGATGCGCGCGAGTTGTTCATATGTTCAAGACTTCATCATGCCTGGGCTAGAAAGTAAGAAATGTGGCTGTGGATGAAATTATGTTTTTGAAATCGCTTTCATGTATATACTTGAACATAGAAAGGCCTGTAGGCTTATTGTCAATCCTACCCTTATCTGCTTTTTATATTTATGTTGTATTCTTGTTTGTCAAGCTTGGCTGTGACGCAGCCAGTTCGAGCCTAATTCTCGACCAATGGGGGCTCCCGATTTAGCAATTTCCCTTATCCCTTCATCGCTTGCGAATAGGTGGAGGTGATCCAACAGACAAGGTAGCTGTTCTTGGGTGCTACGAGCTGCAGTTGGGCCAGTACCAGGCGTCTACTTTCAAGTGGCTCCTCAGCAACGACCTAGGCTACGCAACGTACATCGTCAACAGCCTGGTATGTGAGAAGCGTTCGGACAAGCCACTCAGCAAGAACAAGTTCAGCCTCAAGGACTACGTTGAGCTGTTTAACGAGGGAAAGATAGCATTACAGCTGAAGGCGAGGAAAGACAAGAGGCAACAAAAAGCCCTAGCAACACCAGTCACTTCAACGGCAACTCCGATTGCGCGTGCTGTGTGCAGTCCTCGTCCAGTTGTAAAGCCTACTAGCACAGTATACAAGCCGCCTTCAGGTGATTTTAATCATATATTCAAGAAGCAGCCAACAAGGAAAATTTTACTGGGGTGGCGCTCTTCTTGCTAAGTGTGTTTTATGCACACAGCAAGCTTTTAGAGGCTGGGAGCCTATCAAATCTGGAAGCTGTTGTAGTCACAGCCCATAGCTGGTAAGAATTCTTCAGATGCCATTCCATGACAGATAACAGAAGTGTCTCCAGGGACAGGTGTTTATGCCTACGAACACACGCTGTAAGAAGCAGCCACCAAGAAAAACGGTACTGGGGTGACGCTGTTCCTACTCAGTGTGTTTTATGCACACAGCGAGCTCTTAGAGGCTGGGAGCCTGTCGAATCTGGAAGCTGTTGTAGTCACAGCCCATAGCTGGCAAGAATTGTTCAGATGCCATTCCATGACAGATAACAGAAGTGTCCCCAGGGACAGGCGTGTTTGCATACGAACACACGCTGCAAGAAGCAGCAACCAAGAAAAACGGTACTGGGATGGCGCTGTTCCTCCTCAGTGTCTTTTACGCTCACAGCGAGCTCTTAGAGGCTGGGAGCCTGTCAAGCCTGGAGACAGCCATAGCTGGTATTAAAGAATTGATTCATAATTCCAGTAGTTCTTATTTCATGAATGAGATGCAATCCGTGTTTAAAGGGGCATTTAACTTATTACTACGCAATGATTTGTCATTTTTGTTGGAATGATAAATTCACAAAAATTTTCTTTAATCAAACCAAACTTTGCAAACTGACAGAGCTACCCTTGGAAACAGATGTTCAAAAATGTTGTGACAATACACGGCAAGAAGTAAAGACCATGGTGGAAGACGAGCATCTCTTCTGGGATAGTCATAATTATGTGAAACTGCAAGACTTAACAGGTTCCAGACTTACACTGTTCAATGCTAGGCGCGGGGGAGAGCCATTAACATATTTCATTAATTGCTATGGTATTGTTTTCCCCCTCATCTAAAGACTGCTACGAAAAACGGATAAAGAGGCAGGCCATCGGTGTGGTTGAGCAAAAAAAAAGAGCTGTCAAAATGGCGGAACTACCTGCGGGAAAAGATGGACCTAAACAGAAAGAAAAAGTAAACCATCACTAAACCAAAGTCCTAGTTTGGGCACAAAATTACTCATGTACTGCTTGTTAAAAAAACACATTTGATTACCAATAAAAGGGCACCTAAGTGATTTCTAAATTTTCTTGCAAAGAGAAGGAGCTCGAGGAGTGGCTCTTGGCTAACCCTGTGTTCAATGACAAGGGGTGCAAGGCGTATCGGGACACACGTAAGAAGAAATCTGCCGTAAATGATAAGTGCACAGAGATGGGGATCGACCCTGGTGAATACAACACGTGGTACCACTCCATGAGGAGTGGGTACGGCAGGCTAACGATGTGTGGATGTGTGTATCATTGGTGATTTGTCAGTTTTGTATGTAGTGTGAGTGTAATTTTTAAATATTTTCTTACTTTCATTCATGCACACATTTTTAATATGATAATGTACTGAAGGAACTTTTCACCCACAAGATTCTGCTTTTTTTTGGTTCCCCTTTTTTTCCTGATCTATTATGTTACTGTACATGGATTGTATTTGTAATTGTATGATGATGTAAAAGATGTTAAACTCGATGCTCTCAGACGCAAGAGGAGTTCTCATAAAAGAACAAGAGATGGGAAATTCAAAGATTCCTCAGAAGGCCCATCTTTAGCAATGACACTGAATGTGTGGAAGATCGAAAAAGGTGCGTTTTTCCTTTTGTACATTTGGAGAGACATCCAATTTTTTAACTAACAAGTACAGAGTATAAAGCATTTCTTCGTTACTGGTGTTCTTCCAGAGCTGGTAGGGAAGTGGCTGTGCCAGAAGCCAGTTGAATCATCGGAAGGAGGAATTAGGATTCCGGAAGCAGTGCCATCAGAAGAGAGGAGCGACGATGAAGAGGGCAGGGTATGGTGCTACTGCGAGAAGCCATCATATGGAGATATGATCGGGTGTGATGGGGAAAAACTGCAAGATCCAATGGTTTCACATGGACTGCCTGATGATTCGCATCCCACCAAAGGGCAAATGGTATACTGTCCTCATTGTAGAAACAGCCAAAGAATGGAGGAAAAGATCTAAATGTTAAACGGACAACTTAAAAACAAGTTTCGATGTCTGATCGGCCTTGGATTATCCACTGATGCAGCAAGAGCGTGCAACATGTTTTACGCTTGTGCCGTTCTTTTCAACATTTCTAAGAAACTGCGAGAGCCTGATCAAGAGCAAGACATCCAAGTTCTTGATGAAGCCGAAGATACAGACGCCTTTTGCTGTGCCCACAATAACATTGGCGGTCAACTTGCTCAAGCACATATCATTAATATATTTTTTTTAAACCAGAAATGCCAAGAAGGTGAGAAATAAAAATGGTCAATAGATAATACAATTCACAATTGTTAAGTAAATACCGGTAAGCAGTATTTTAAACAATTCATGTTCTCTTCCTTTTCATAGATACCCTTGTTTGCCATACTTAATGACGCCACTCCTGCACCCTGAGGGAAGGGAAGAGCGTTCATATAATTTCGCTCACAAGAGAGGAAGGTGTATAAATATCGAACGGACATTCAGCATGTAGAAGCGGCGTTTCCCATGCCTAATCCTTCTACGTGTACATCTGGAGACCGTATTTCCCTTAATAGTTGCACGTGCAATTTTGTGGAACATTTCTATAACACGCAGAGACTGAGATACCGGAAAGGATGTTAGAAGAGTACATAGAAAGAGTATTCCTGAAATAGTGTTGATTTTTAGGTTTTTAAAGACATTTTTACGCATTACCAATTTTTCTTTTCTTCTAAAGATACATTCTCATGCCTGTACTATAGTATTGTTGTATAGGCGATTTCCTGTTTATTACTTCAAATAATCAATATTTGATAAAGATTTTTCAAGTTATAATTTTGGCTTTTGAATTTCGTGTGCGGGGGGTCTAAAATTGGAAATATTAGCATCTGTAGCAATGTCTAGGGGGTCATTTCTTTATTAAGCTCCGTCTGAATTCGCGCCAATATTGCAACTGACTGATCTCAACCAGTAACGTTTGCCCTGCATCTCTTCCCACATCATCCCGTAACCACGTTTTGCCCTGCATCTCTTTCCATGTCGTTCTCGCGGAATCAATATTTTATTATAGAATTACCACTGTTTGTATTCGTTTGTTGTATACATTATCAAACGATGAAGTTTCGCTTTGCTTATGTCAAGTTCAGGCGCGATAATGAACTTGCCATTGTCGAGACAGCCCAAATTCAGAACTGGGACCAGGTGAATCATATCGCCGGCAAACTGTACAACGTGAAGTGGATGGGGAACCCGAAGTCGAAGTCAGGAAAAGTAAACGATGCGGATGCGGCTGAGTACTACCCGGCTCAGATCCTAGTACTTGGGGGTGAGTAAACTGACCTTATGCCATGGCATTACTCCTGCATAATTGAACAATTATTTTTTTCCAACTAGAAAAATCCAAGAAATTGAAGAATAAATCTGTCTAGGTCTAGTAGATCTAGACTCTATGTCTAGTATTGTGCACCTCTCACAAGTACCGCATAGCATTAGCAGGGCTGTCAACTTTGGGAAACTGCTTGCATGGAGGGAGAAAATATTAAGTGTCAAATCCAGCCATCCCCTGAAATAGCGTTTCCCATGCCTAAACCTTGTGACACACAGAGAGACTGAGATGCCAGAAAGGATGCTAGAAGAGTACATGGAAAGAGTACTCCGGAAAGGGTGTTGCAGCCTGAAGGGAAGATATGCTCATAGAGTAAGAACTTTGTCCGATACCATGGGAGCAACAACACACACACAAAAATTGCAAAAGCAAAGTTTCATCTTGAGCAGGCAGGCTAGGCTTGTTTCTTTCACAGATCAGAAAGGCAAAGCCACGAAGAACGCTCCTAAAAGAAAGGCAGAGAAAGTAACAGGGGCATCAAAGCTTGTTGTGGCCATGGATACATCAAACAAGGAAATGAAGAAAGATATTCAAGAGATGGAGCAAAGAGAGAGGGAAGCAGATGAGGAGCTCATGGAGAGAGAGATTGGCAAAGGAGGATGGGGATAGAAGATCAGAGGAGGAGGAGAGAGGACAGAGTATGGAAGGCAGCAGCAAAGAGAACTTAAGATGGCTGTTTTGTTCGCAATGTCTCACTGGATGTCTCTTCTGCTCTTCGTTGTTGATAACAAGTTTTAACAAAATCACTTTTAAGGTTTTGAACAACTCTGTTTTTGCTTTTTTCTCCCATTTTGTATGTAGATAGATGTGTGTTTCAGGTGTGTTCGTTTTCTGTATGTATGTATGTATGTATATATAATATGTGTGTATGTGCTCGTACAAGAGCTTCATTAATTGTGATGAGTGGGGGTAAGAGAACACAATGCTGTCTTTTATTCTGTCAGTCTAAAATCAACGTTGTCAGAGTTACTAAACAATGGAGAGAACAAAAGGGTGCCTCCGCAATGTAGCAATTGAATTTGTGTGTGTGTGTGTGTGTGTGTGCGTGTGTAAATGCCTTCGATCGTGGACTTTCACCAGAATACACACCTTCAAACCGTGGACACACAGGAATCGTGGACGTCCACGATTAGAACGCCTATTATTTTCGTCATTTACGTGGCCCAATGAGGGCGCTCTCTTAATATCTGGAAAATTTGACGAAGTCCACGTTAGAGGTAATAAATAGTATCAGGAGTGTACGAATACACAGTTCGTGTGACAAAATTCTCCAGGAATCGTCGCGCATAAATGAATAACGCCCCCTTTCGGCAGTGAGTGACGTGTAGAGATCTAGATCGATATCGAGCATACCGTGCACGCGCAACCAAAATACCAACGTGATCGTGACAATGTAGCCGCACCAAGTACGGCGCGCAAGTTCGCAAGAGGTGTGATAAATCTTCAATTTCAGGTACGTTTCTAATCATTTTTCTTTTCAAATACAGGATATTCATCTAGCCCAACATTTTGGGCTTAACTTGTGTGCGTTTTGGAGCTGAGAGAATTCAGCTTCATTACAAATTCGATGTAAGTCGCACAATCCGTTTAATGTATTGCAACTGCAAGAACTTGAGACTGTCTGTCAGGGGCGGATGCGGCCGCGGTAGGCCTACATAAGTCATAAGTTAGACTTTGTATGCTGGCTGGAGTACTCCAAGGCCAGGGTACACACCTTTTTTCTTGTTGAATATAAAATGTTATAAAATATAATTTTAATCACAGTGCTTGGTAACACTAGATGCAGAAAATTCTTGAGATTACTTAAAAATAAAAGAGAAGAAGAAAAAAATCATGAAGAAAATTTCTTTAGAACAAATCCTAAAGACTTAGATCTAGCCTAGTCAAAGACCTCTCGAGCGCTGTTGTAGTGTTTGATTGTCTTTTAAAGGTACGCACCTATCGCCACCAAGAATACATGGTAGGGTCTAATTATCTTCTATTTTATTTTCTTAATAACATCACATGGACAATATGCCCCCTTCGTTAATGATATGCACGATTCACAAATCCGAAAATGGCGTCCGCCGTCTCAGTCTCAGAAGGTATCAAGTATACCTCAACTTTCTTGAAAATCGAAAGATTTAAGAATCCACAAGTAAAAGCGAGTAAAAGCATTCAAATATGCCTTGTAAGGTTGTGATGTTTTTGTGAATCTGCCCACAGGATTCGGAAAAAGTGTCATATTTCATGCATTACCGCTGTGCACAGATTATCTTCGTCACGCTGCCTAGGCTCCGAAACAGCTGAGTGCAAGCGCAGCTAATCAACCAATGTTTGTTTCAAGAACAGACGTTTTATACTGAATTCATTGATCGGGTAGTAGAAAAGTATGCAACTAAGAACAGCTATATGAGGGAGGCGAATTATATTTAGACTAATCAACAAATGGCTCTACGAAGAATTTCATTTGACAACATCGAGTGCTTTATAAATATATATGAGTATGTGTTTTATTCATTATACGATGAATAATTCATAACCGACAACAGAAATGGCGCGAATCACTAGTTAAAAGGCCCTTGAGGTGCTTCGCACCCGGGGTGCTCCGCACCCCAAAGGGTGTGCTTCGCACACTCAAAACCGTAGTGGGCCACGTCAAGAGGCAACAGACTATGTCACCGTGGACGTTAGACCTGGCAGTACACATCTCTTCTTTCCAAACCTTCAACAGTGGACCTCTATTTACAGACCATGTCACTGTGACCGTTAGACCTGGCAATACACACCTCTTCTTTACAAACCTGCAACAGTGGACTTCTATTAAACAGACTATGTCACCGTGGACGTTATACCTGGCAATACACACCTCCTCTTTCCAAAATTGCAACAGTGGACCTCTATTTACAGACTATGACACCGTGAACGTTAGACCTGGCAGTACACACCTCTTCTTTCCAAACCTGCAACAGTGGATCTCTATTACAGACCATGTCACCGTGGACGTTAGACCTGGCAATACACACCTCTTCTTTCCAAACCTGCAACAGTGGACCTCTATTTACAGACCATGTCACCGTGGACGTTAGACCTGGCAATACACACCTCATCTTTACAAACCTGCAACAGTGGACCTCTATTTACAGACCATGTCACCGTGGACGTTAGACCTGGCAATACACACCTCTTCTTTCCAAACCTGCAACAGTGGATCTCTATTACAGACCATGTCACCGTGGACGTTAGACCTGGCAATACACACCTCTTCTTTCCAAACCTGCAACAGTGGACCTCTATTTACAGACCATGTCACCGTGGACGTTAGACCTGGCAATACACACCTCATCTTTACAAACCTGCAACAGTGGACCTCTATTTACAGACCATGTCACCGTGGACGTTAGACCTGGCAATACACACCTCTTCTTTCCAAACCTGCAACAGTGGACCTCTATTTACAGACCATGTCACCGTGGATGTTAGACCTGGCAATACACACACCTTCTTTCCAAACCTGCAACAATGGACCTCTATTTACAGACCATGTCACCGTGGACGTTAGACCTGGCAGTACACACACCTTCTTTCCAAACCTGCAACAGTGGACCTCTATTTACAGACCATGTCACCGTGGATGTTAGACCTGGCAATACACACACCTTCTTTCCAAACCTGCAACAATGGACCTCTATTTACAGACCATGTCACCGTGGACGTTAGACCTGACAGTACACACACCTTCTTTCCAAACCTGCAACAGTGGACCTCTATTTACAGACCATGTCACCGTGGACGTTAGACCTGGCAATACACAACTCTTCTTTCCAAACCTGCAACAGTGGACCTCTATTTACAGACCATGTCACCATGGACGTTAGACCTGGCAATACACACCTCTTCTTTACAAACCTGCAACAGTGGACCTCTATTTACAGACCATGTCACCCTGGACGTAAGACCTGGCAATACACACATGCAACAGTGGACCTCTATTTACAGACTATGTCACCGTGGACGTTGGACCTGGCAATACACACCTCTTTTTTCCAAACCTGTAACAGTGGACTTCTATTTACAGACCATGTCCCCGTGGACGTTAGACCTGGCAATGCACACCTCTTCTTTACAAACCCGCAACAGTGGACCTCTATTTACAGATCATGTCACCCTGGACGTTAGACCTGGCAATACACACATGCAACAGTGGACCTCTATTTACAGACTATGTCACCGTGGACGTTAGACCTGGCAGTACACACATCTTTTTTCCAAACCTGCAACAGTGGACTTCTATTTACAGACCATGTCACCCTGGACGTTAGACCTGGCCATACACACATGCAACAGTGGACCTCTATTTACAGACTATGTCACCGTGGACGTTAGACCTGGCAATACACACCTCTTAATTGAAAAAATTTTAAATTTAAAATTGAAATAGAGCAAAAATCAAGCTTTCAGAAAATGTCTTACTTGACTCTGTAGACCCATGAATAACCGAGTAATCACTGGAAAAGCGATATAAGCAAAAGTGCTCGCACGAGCCAGTTTTACCCGAAATGCATTTCGCTACACTGTCCGCATGACGTCAGTGTCGCACTTTTGTTGAGCAAGCAGTCAGAAATCCCACGGCTTGAGGTTCAAACACCAATATTTCTACATTTTTACATCAAAATTGTCAGCTCAAATATCTAGAATCTATTGAGCATATATCGCCCTATGTGTCAAGGGCTTCAGAATTGGAAAAGTGGTCATTTTCCCCAAGAACTGATAAAATTTGTGCAGCTATACACTTGACACATCGATATCTTGCATCCAGTCAATGGAGAAAGTTCGCACATGCGCAGTTATAGTGCCACAATGACGTCACACGGCCATCGCACTTCGGCAATGCGAGAACTATTTTAGAAATAATTACCATCACAAAATTGGAGCTTAAAAATCACAAAAGTAACGCCCGTGGATGAAAGTGGTATCAGAATGCTCCTTGATTTTCAAGCCGTAAAATAGATTTTTTAGGAAATCGTCTAGACTTCCCCTTTAATGATATTGAAAAATCTATTTTGACAGTGATTTCTCACGCAAATTGGCAACCTTTGGTCACGTGTGATGACGTACATCATGCACTACTTGAATGTTAGCTTATGGTATCTTATTATCATCATCATTGCTTTTAGCAATCCGTTTTAATTATTAAACACAAACTCACTTTTCTTATTGACGTCTTCATGAAGGTCAAATCCATCAGTGAACGTAACTTTAGCTAATAAATTCCATGTAGAAAAATAAAAGGTATTATGTTTGGATTTATAATATTTAATATAATACATTTAAGATAAATTATAATAAATAATAAGAAATATTGTTTTAACTGTTGATCTATTAATAATTACATGATAAAATAATGTCTTATTATTATTTACATATTTCCACTGATTTTACGATTGCAATCTTGAAGAAAAAAATTGATTTTCACTTTTATTCTTATGTATTTCTTTGTTTTTACAATTTCTTATGTTTTATATTAATTATTTTAATTGTTATGTATTTCTTTGTTCTATGATATTTGTGTCATTATATAAATCTTCAATGAGAAATATTTGGATACCAGGCTTATTTTATAAAGTTATTTCAAAAGAGTAGCCAACCTAAACTTATCAATGAAAGCAGAAAAAACATGAAATATGTAATTTTATTATGTTTATTGTTTATTAAATTCATAATCCATTATTATTGCTTTTATTATTATTGCTTTTCAATATTTGAACAAATGAATTATTGCATGCTTATGAATCCGTGCATTTATCGACGGAAAGAGACTTATGTTTATCATTGAAGCGTTAACAAATGATGGTATAAAACAATAAGGTATAATAAGTTACTTGCAGAGAAGTGCATGATATACGTCATCACACATGACCAAGGTTTGCCAATTTGCATGAAAGATCACTGTTGAAATCAATTTTTAGATTTCATTAAAAAAATCATAACTTTCTTATTTATGGTTGGATTTGCTTCAAACTTTTTTTGATCTGTTTGTCTGATTTTTCTGCTTTCAATAAAAACAGTGGAGTCAGTCTTTAATATGATAGCACTGGGTGGGGGCTTCGAAACTTCGACATAGAATTTTGAAACTCATTAAATATATTTTTTATGTGCATATTTCAAATATTACAAAAAATGCTGCTTCTTTATCATTTCTTAACCGAATTTAATTCTGTTTGCTTTATGATAACACTGCTGGCTGGCAGATTCCCATCAAAAATTTCCATGTAAAAAAAAAACTTAGTTCATGAATGCATAGCAATGATCTGATGTATACATTTAGGGCAGTTGAAAGTGATCTTGCTTTTTCTTCATTTCCTCAGCTCCATGCACTGCATCCACCCTCCCCCCTACTCCTCCCTTTGCTCATTCTCCATCTTCTTCCATCCACTATTCTTCTATTCCACTTTGCACTTATATATTCCCTTCTCCTCCTCCTCCTCCTCCTCCTCCTACTCCTACTCCTCCTTTCTCCTCAACTTCTCATTCATCCTTGCCTTCACCTGCTTTTCATCTGTCTGATCCTCTTCCCCGTCTTCCTATTGTTCTGCATCCCCATTTTCGTTTTATGATATATTTTTTTCTTACTTCATTATTTGTCCTCTTGTTCCTCTTCCTCATTCTTCTTATTTTAGTTTATGTTTAGGAATATATGAATAAGTTCTTGTGCATTTTCATTTTTTCCCCTATTTTTCATTTATGGGGTGGGGTGGGGGGGGGGGGAGGATACTCATCAGGGGACTGACCTCTTAGTAAGTACATCAACTCATTACTCTGATTTGTCTATGATGATTTATAAATAGCCCTTTTTTGTCATATTAATGCTTAATTCTTTCTGTTAGTCAAATAACTAACTCTGCTAATTAAAAAAAATCTGGCAAAACTTCAAAGGCACCCCAGGAAAGTACAAAGTATGCGGACACCTTCCGGCAGACCTTTGGTAGACTTGCCGCATACTAAAAATAAGCGGGAAATCTACCGAAGGTCTGCCGTTAAAGTTTTTGTTTAGGAAGCTCTCATTTCTCTATTTCTCAATCAACTTTTGATACAACTTGATACAAATGATCCTTGGGTAATACAAGATGTGACGTATTGATGATTATGATGAAGTCAAATGTCATCTGTTGGTCAAAAGGTCAAGTGAAATAAGGTTATGTGGTTACAAAAATGTTAGATGCACTCATTTCTCTATTCCTTAACCCTTTGAGTGCTGGCCTGTGCTGCTGGTATCAATGAATCTGGTAGTATTCTTAAATGAGAAGGCTAATTAATCTCATTTAATTATTTGTTTGGGTTTTTATTCAAGGTACAAGGAAATATGATACCTTACTTCTTTGGATAATGTAAATATTTTTCTTGAAAACGCCAATTAAGAGTCTGTAATTTAGAGGTGAAAAGCCAACCTCATTTGCCAAAGCCTCATTATTGGGCTTCTGTAGAAGCCCGTCGCATCTTTTATTTTTTTTACTTGGTACAAATGATCCTTGGGTAATACCAGATGAAGAGTGATGATGATGTCCAAGATCATCTAGGGGTCAAAAGGTCAAATTTGTTAGTACATTAATAGTCTGTTTTAAAAAATGTTATAGGTTTTCTTTACTTCGGTTGCAGTTCTCTATTTCTCAATTATTTTGAAACTTAGTTCAAATGATCCTCGGGTAATACCAGATGTGGGGTGATCACAATGAGGTTAAAGGTCATCTAGGGGTCAAAAGGCCAAGTGATATAAGGCCTTGAGCCTTTGAAAGTTCTTATACATGTTTTAATATTGATCGCAAATTCAGGCGAGACTCATGGTCCGCGAACCACCTTGTTGATATCTCAAGATCTGCAGGTATATCCTTGGAGGACAATACTTTGATTTGATATGGGGGTCATGGGGTCAAAGGTCACAGAGGTCAATTTTTGAAAAAGACAGTTTTTTACAATATGTTGCACACAATTTGACATATGAACTTGTAACTTGGTGGGATGATAAAGTATAAGAAGAAAAAAATTTGGCTAGTAAATTGGGGTCAAGGAGCCAAAGGATAATTTATTGTAGAAAATAAGATTTTTTGTCTACATCAAGAACCGTGTGGCGGTTGGACCTCAAGTATGGAGTGAGAGCATATCCTATGGGGACAATAATTTGATTCCATTTTGGAGTCACAGGGTCAAAGGCCACAGAGGTCACTTAGTGGAGAAAAAAAACAATATCTTATATATAAAATTGTGACTCGGTGTTGAGGGTTGTGTATGACAAGACAAAATTATGCTGATATTTTGGGGTCATGGGTTAAAGTTCAAAGGTCATGGAGGTCAATATATTGTAAAAAAAAAATTATGTTGATATCTCAAGAACCGTGTGGCAGTTTGACATCAAACTTGCTGCTACATGTATATGGTTATTGTATAGTAATTTTCTTTTTTATTGATCATGCACTCGGCGGCGGCATATATTTTGGTTGAATATGGTCGAATATCCATCTATTTTTTATTTATTTTTTTAGTTTTATCCATCCTTTTTACTGTTCTACTCTGTTGCAAGTACAAATTGCATCCATTTCTTTGTTGGATGCCTGATGAGCATCTTATCATTGATGTGCTAGTTACAACAGAATTTGTGTAGGAATTTCATGAATTTCATCTTCTATATCCTTTTGTTAAGGTGATACAGATGTTGCTGAAACAGTAGGCACCAGCAAACGCCAGACAAAGAAGATGTGGAGTGATGCTGAGAAGGAAGCTGTCAACAGGCATCTGGGGATTTTCTTAAGAACAAGAAAACTTTGTGGAAAGGATCCAATCATCTCTGCGATGAAAGCTGATCCACGCATCTTCAAGGGTCGCACATGGACAAATATAAAGGATTTCGTGAGAAACCAAATTAGAAAACGAGACCCTTTAGGATTTCTTCAGAAATTTTAAATGAATGAGGTGTTACAGTCAGGCATGTTACCACAATTATGAGGTTCTTTGTATGTTCTTGGTTGAGCATTGCTTGTAGGGGAAGCTGTGCTTTAATGCTGAACTGATGTGCTGGCAGGTACAGTCTGGCAATTTTTCATTGTCTGCAGTTCACTAAGTTCACGAATGAAGGCATTTGTTTGAAAGACAGTAACTTTACCCTGAAATGCAAACTGTTATGCTGAGGGTTTCAAAAGTACAGGTATATAATATGATCTTGAAAGAAGAGTCGATCAAAAATAATTTCTTACAAGAAGCAGAAAAAATTGGCAAGCAAAACAAAAGAGTTTGCGGAATATTGGACAACTAATAACAAAGTTATGATTAATGACTTGAAAAAACGGGCAAATCACTGAAAATTTTCAGGGATGTTGTCAATTTGTTGATGTTATGGGTGCACAACTCACCATTCAATTCATATATATTCACAGTGCAAAATTCATCATTTTTACAGAAAGATACAAATCTTGTACTAATGCAAACATGCAAAAAAGGGGGCCACATACCTACCAAGAAGATATCCTACAGTTAGAGTTTTGAGGAAATCATAATTTGGGGGTAAAAAGTTACATTTTATAACATTGATATCAATATGATAAATGGTCAATTGTGCACCTATGATGTCATCAATTGCCAATTTGTCTAAATATTCAAACATTCATAACTTTCTTATTAATTGTCCGATTTCACTCAATCTTGTTTTGTTGTTCTGCTCACAAAAATTTTCTGCTTCTATTGAAAAGATATTATTTTTGGGTGGACTCTTCTTTTAAGTACTTTGAAAGTTGTGTAACAGTTAGAGCTGTTGGCAATCGGGCTTTTCTGCAGTATGTAGCATTGGGGGAGGGGCAATCCCCCTGTGGGAACCTATCCCCTTTGTTGTCCTGTGTTGAATTTAAAGTTTGTAGTGTTGGGGGTAGGGCTACCTTCCAGCCAAATCCAGTGTTAAATGTAGAGGGGAAAAACTAGGTACAAAGTTTGAGGCTTACGACTTGTAAAATTACATTGTGAGGAAAGTGTGAAAAAAACAAAGAGTCCTTGCTTGTCAGTAGCACATTTTTATACAAAATTGTTAAAGGCCCCTGCACCCTATCAAAATTACCTCTTCAACCTTATTAATAGCCAAGTTCCCCCCCCCCCCCTTTCAACGAAAGAGGCTGTTTTGTAGCTTTGTAGTTGACTTCAACTCAGTAAATAGCCAATTTCTCATTTACATTTCTGATGACATGTTAACATATTTTTTGTCTCCGGCGAACAAGCAGGGGACTACGAAATGGGCTCCGTACCTTTGTGTGTGTCCATCTTTCTGTCTGTCCGTCCATGTTTGATCAAAATGCTACTTATTCGCCATTTCTCACCAGATTTTGATTCTGTTTTCTTTATGGGATGGCTCTAGGTGAGATCTTCAAAACTTTTGCCCCAAATTTTGACCTTTGACCTTGATTTTTAACCAATGTTCTACATTTTGCTACAAATGCTTTCTGCACTGTAACTTAAATACTGATTGGAATTTCAAAATTTTTGGTATATAGTTACAGAATGATAAAATACAGGTCAACTTTGTATGGAGTCTGTTGGTCAAAGGTAGGTCACAGCTCTTTAAATATGCAAAAAAAATCATTTATGCAAAATTGTGTTTCTGTCCAATAACTCAAAAAATCTTTGCCCAATTTTCACCAAATTTGGTGTCGATGGGAAGTAAATACAGGTCAAGTTCAAATATGGGCTCTGTATGCCAAAAGGTCAAATGTCAAGGCTCATAAAATATGCGGAAAACCTTATTATTTATGCAAAATTGTGGTTTCCATCCAATAACTCAAAGAATCGACGCCAAATTTTCACCAAATTTGGTGGGTTGATGAAAGCTATTGAAAATACAGGTCAAGTTCGAATATGGGGTCCACAGTTCAAAAGGTCAATGGTCAAGGCTCATTAAATATGCAAAAAATCTAATTATGTGAAATTGTGGTTTCCGTCCAATAACTCCATAAATCTTTTCCCAATTTTCACCAAATTTGGTGGGTTGATAGTATTGAAATACAGGTCAAGCTCAAATATTGGGTTCGTAGGTCAAAAGGTTGAATGTAAAGGCTCATTAAATATTCAGAAAACATTATTTAATGTGAAATTGTGGTTTCCATCCAATAACTCCAAAAATCTTTGCCCAATTTTCATCAGATTTGGCATGTTGCTTGAAAGTATTAAAATACGGGTCAAGTTCAAATATTGGGTGTGTATGTCTAAAGTTCAAAGGTCAAGGCTCATTAAATATGCAGAAAACCCCGTTATTTATGCAAAATTATTTAAAAACATGGTTTCCGACTGAAAAATAGAATAACCTTTCATAAATCTTTGTATATTTGGGGTATTGCTATTGTTAAGTTCAAATTTGTCAATGGCCAAAGTTCATTAGATTATTTTGAATGCATGAAGCAAGGGCATCTGTGGCCCAGGGACACAATAATTTTCTAGTTTGTTGCCTGAAAAAGTAAATGTGCTCACAATTCTCTACCAATTTAAGCCAGTACTTCTGCAATTCATAGACAAGATTTCAAAGATGTAATTGAAAATATAAATCAGTGCAAATGCCTTTTTACGGGCCATTCGTAATTTTCAATGATTTACAATTTTTATTTTTTTTTTCTTCATTTTTCACCCATTGGTTTGAAAGTGAAATAAATTTCAATTTTCGAATTTGTGGTTTGACACACACCCACAATTTTGTTGGAAAAAAAAAAATCGAAAATTTAATACATTGTGAATTATGAATGTTTTTTATTTCAAAAACTGTTCATGTTCTACACACAAATATGGGTATTAAAGGGTTGTCCTTTTCCAAGTTAGGAGTAATTGAGACACGTTTTTGCTCTGATGCAAACCTTTATGTTGAAGGTTTAACAAACATATTTTATGTACTTTGAGGTTGTGTAAAAGTTTTAGCTGGTGGCAAATGGATTTTTTTTTTTTTTTTTTTTTTTGTTTTTGCAGTGGCATGGGAAAGGGGGGGGGCAGATCCCCCTGTGGGTATCCTTCCCCTTGTTGCTCTCTGTGGAATTTGGGGATTTAAGAAGAGGCATCTTTTCCCTGTTGTGGTAGAGGGGGAAGGGCTGCCTTCCAGCCAAATCCAGTGTTAAATTTAGAGGGGGAAAACCATGTAGAATGTTTAGGGCTTCTGACTTGTAAAAAAATTCCTGGTGACAAAAGAGGTATAGGGAAAGGGTTCTTGCTTTTCAGTGCACACTTTTAAACCAAATTTTAAAACCCCTGTAGCCAATCGAAATTGCCTCTAAAACCTTAAAATTAGATGAGCACCCCCCCCCCCCCCCCCTTCTTCCCCAAATAGGCTGATTAGTAGTTGAATTCAACTCTTATAAACTTCTCATTTGCACTTCTGACAACGTGTTATGTTTACGGTTATTCTTTGGGATGGGGCTGTCCTGATTATGTTTGTTTTTCTTAGATTTCAAAAGGGCTAAAGCCAAATGTTTCCTGCTCCAAAATAAGAGTTTTCTTTTTACCTTTGTGGAATTGAAGTGAAGAATTCCTAATTCGTTTCAGTGGATATGTTATAAAAAGTTTTGAGTTGAAGAATTATTAATACATTGATCTTTTATATTGCTATAAAAGTTATTAAGCAAAGCAGAAGTATACCTTCAAATCACTGTGCTGAAATTACACGATTCAGTTTTTCAACCTGGATTCATTTAAGTCAAATTTTTAAGTGCTTAATCCAATTTGGAAAATGGGGTAGTTGTAGACCCTAATTTTTGCCACTGGTTTTTCAATAGCAGACCTAAGATCATCTTCTTCTTTGTTTGCATGTGTATGTCCATCTGGGATCTTGGTGCATTTTTTTTTTGGGGGGGGGGGGGTGGGTGGTCTTCACAGCCTCAGTTCAAGTGGGGTCACTCATGAGATTGAATTGGGGTCGCTCCTTATCACATGCCATCTCCTTAGTATTTTTCTTCGTAGAAAAGTTAGTTTTTATCGATTCATTTATTTCTTAACTAATGTACATGTAGATACAGGTGTAGAAGAAAATGTTATCTTGAAAGTGGTTGATTACTATCAAAATAATGAAAAGGTTATTACACTTTAGAAAACAGACCAATTTGCATATTTTCAACATTTTCTTTTTTGATTCAGAAACTTGAAATTACTAGGTTTTTGATGATGTATGTTACATTTCTTCCACTTTAAGTTGAAAATTTGTTATTTGAGGGGACATTACCTTGGACTCGCCCTATTTATTATTCTTTTCAGTAGAAAGCCACTGCTATGTTTACTAGTGATATTATTTATTTTTCTTTTCAGCAGAAAGCCACTGCTATGTCTAGTGTTTATTATTTATTTTTCATATTTGTTTCCAGCAGAAAACCACTGCTATGTTTACTAGTGATATTTTTTATTTTTCTTTTCAGCAGAAAGCCACTGCTGTGTCTAGTGTTTATTATTTATTTTTCATATTTGTCTTCAACAGAAAGCAACTGCTATGTTTACTAGTGATATTATTTATTTTTCTTTTCAGCAGAAAGCCACTGGTATGTTTACTAGTGATATTATTTATTTTTCTTTTCAGCAGAAAGGCACTGCTATGTTTACCAGTGTTATTATAGCAGAAAGCCACTGCTCTTTACAAGTGTTTATTATTATTTTTTATTATTTTTTTTCAGCAGAAAGCCACTGCTTCATGTATGTTTACTTGTTTTCATTTTTAGTCTTTATTGATAGACAACATGACAAATTTTAGCTACACAAACAATGAATGAATGTTACAATATATGTTTACTTTTTAGCAGAAAGCCACTGCTATATGTTTACTTGTTATATTTACTTGACTGTGTTTATTATTTATATTTGTCTTTATTTGGAATTTGTCTTTATTAGCTGGAATCCATGAATCTCTATACATCTCATCAGGAACATTTCAGTATACCTTGTGTCAAATATTGTATTCTTCAATGACCTTGCTATGCCATCTCTCATACTGGATTTTGTCAAAGAAATAAAGTTTATCCATAAAAATATAATTCACAAAATGAATACTGCATCATCATTAAGATGACCGTGATACGGTTGATGACGATGATGATAATGGTTGTGGTGATGATGATGATGATGATGATGATAATGAAGATGATTATGATGGTTGTGATGATGATTATGATGTTTATGATGATGGTGACGATGATGATGTTTATGATGATAATGGTTGTGATGATGATGGTGATAATGATTACGATGATGTTGACGATTACAATGATGGTGATTATGATGACGGTAATGATGGTGATTATGATAATGTGATGTTGATGACGATGAGGGTGATGAAGGTGATAATGATGCTGATCACTATGATGATGAGATAATGTTGATGGACTTGTGTGTGTGCGTGCGTAATATTCTCGAGATAATCCAAGGAAGCGGAGCGATGGTGGGGGGGGGGGGGGGGTGGGGGGGGTGAATACTCAATCAGAGTTTAGGCCTTCCTGTATATTCTATATATTCTATTCTATATAAGTGAGCAAATGAAGCTGGAAATCCCCCCCCCCCCGGCCCCCACCTCTTTCCTGCTTGTAATTTTTTTTCGGATGAATTATGCATAAACCTACAAAACCTGCAACAGTGGACCCTATTTACAGACCATGTCACCGTGGACGTTAGACCTGGCAATACACACCTCTTCTTTCCAAACCTGCAACAGTGGACCTCTATTTACAGACCATGTCACCGTGGACGTTAGACCTGGCAATACACACCTCTTCTTTACAAACCTGCAACAGTGGACCTCTATTTACAGACCATGTCACCGTGGACGTTAGACCTGGCAATACACAACTCTTCTTTCCAAACCTGCAACAGTGGACCTCTATTTACAGACCATGTCACCGTGGACGTTATACCTGGCAATACACAACTCTTCTTTCCAAACCTGCAACAGTGGACCTCTATTTACAGACCATGTCACCGTGGACGTTAGACCTGGCAATACACACCTCTTCTTTACAAACCTGCAACAGTGGACCTCTATTTACAGACCATGTCACCGTGGACGTTAGACCTGGGCATACACAACTCTTCTTTCCAAACCTGCAACAGTGGACCTCTATTTACAGACCATGTCACCGTGGACGTTAGACCTGGCAATACACAACTCTTCTTTCCAAACCTGCAACAGTGGACCTCTATTTACAGACCATGTCACCGTGGACGTTAGACCTGGCAATACACAACTCTTCTTTCCAAACCTGCAACAGTGGACCTCTATTTACAGACCATGTCACCGTGGACGTTAGACCTGGCAATACACAACTCTTCTTTCCAAACCTGCAACAGTGGACCTCTATTTACAGACCATGTCACCGTGGACGTTAGACCTGGCAATACACACCTCTTCTTTCCAAACCTGCAACAGTGGACCTCTATTTACAGACCATGTCACCGTGGACGTTAGACCTGACAGTGGCAGTACACACACCTTCTTTACAAACCTGCAACTGTGGACCTCTATTTACAGACTATTATATCAATAATAATAATAATAATAATAATAGTAATAATAGTGTTTTTATACCCAGGGTTGCCTCTTCAGTTCTTCGAACTGTTATCCTAGAGGGCCCTGCTATTATTACCCCTTGCACATTAGCCGTTAGGCTACAGTTGACCCCTGTATTTTAAGACTATGCTACCGTGGACTTAAGGCTTGGCAGTACACACCTATTCTTTACAAACCTACAACCGTGGACCCCTATGCGACTGATTATACCACCGTGGTTAAAGTGCCCTATTAATGTAATTATTATGTATTATTATGTATTATCCCTCCGTTCATCGTCCTCCTTACAATTCACTCTCGGCCCACGTACGAAAACCCGATATGGGGACTGCCTTCTCCCCCATTGCCCCTACCCTCTGGAATAAACTTCCACCTCACATCCAAAATGCCCAATCTGTTGAATCATTTAAATCCCTTCTCAAGACCCACCTATTTAAGCAGCTATAATTTAATTTTGTAGTATATTGTTGGAGGTGCACACCAAGTTAGTTTATAATTAAGTAGTTTGTTTATTATTAATTATGTATTGATTTTTTTAACGGTATTATGATTAGACAGACCACATGTGCGCTTTGAAACACCCGTACAAAGCGCCTTATAAATGTTATTATTATTATTATTATTATTATTATTACCTTAACTGCGACTTGCGGGCAATTTCTATGCTTCGAAACTGTGGCTTACGGGGAATGTCTAGTTAGGGGGAATAATTACCTTGCCTGCAACGTTTTGCATAGCAGTTTTGGTACGATCCCAGCTGTTTAGAGACTCAATCAAGGCTATAAACGGGACTTTATCACCTACTGAAATCGACATTTAGATTGAATCATAATCTCTCCATGACAGGGGTGTTAAACCCTTGGGAGAATTGGCATCGTTATATCTTGCGTCGTCTAAAAGTCAGCTCTAAGGGGAAGAGACAAATCTAGCGAATCTACCTGAACTTGGGATTATATCTTTATTATCTCTTTACTAACATATTTTGGGACTCTTGTTTTTCCTATCTGGAGATTTTTATCTCATTCGGTGGATTTTTTCAGTTTTTCGAAAATTTTACCCCTGTAAATTGACCAGTTTAGAGCTCCAGGAAATTATGATTATTCGTGCGTTTTCGGACGATCGAACATGCGCGCGCGTCTGGATATCGATAGGCCTAAGCTATCGTACCGTACGAAATTCAATAAACAGCGCTGACGAAAAATAGCGATAATATTTGTTTTGACCAGATAAAACCTTCGTGCTTAGTAAAATGAAGCATATTTAGTGGAAAGTTTAGCGGAATTTTGAAATCCGGTGTTTCATTCTGCCCTGGGTAAGTAGTTTTCATGTGTAAATCATGCATATGATTCAAATAAAGATTCGAATTTTGAGTAGTTTCGGACTTTCCGTGCGGCTACGAATAGACGCATAGCTTAGCTTAGTCCCATACACTTAATTTTATGTTGTAACAAGATATCTTGCACAGGAAAAATTGAAAGCCAGATCACACAAGGGACCATTACCATTCGGCCAATGGTAACTAGATCTAGAGTCTAGTTGCCTTCTGATCATTGGAAATTTTCTTGAAAATTATGATCCATCTCTTTTTGTTCTCACTAGATTCTAGGCTAATTCAAAATAATATTCATGTTGAAACAGTTCTAAATATTCATAAAGTAGTTAGATCTAGATAGATGACTTAGCAATCTCATTTGAATAGGCCTAGATCTAGAGTCTAGGCCTAGACTCTAGATCTAGTCTATTAACAAAACATTTAATCACAAAGTTTACTCAAGCTAAAGTTCATAAATGAACTTTTGTAAAACACAACTCTATATTCGATGCATCCATACATGCTAACTGTTCAGATTAAAGAGGAACATTCCTCTTTTTGGGAGAAGATAATTATCATTTTAATGCAGGTGTTCCTCTTCCTGTACACAAATTTGTCTGTAGGTAGCATTGAATAGGAGAGTTAGGATTGTTCCTCTTTTTTTGGAAAATAGCATAATTTGTACAGATTTATGATTTTCAAATGTTGGCATGTATGTGCATCTATAGATCTAGGTGGCGCTATGACATAGATCTAGGTCTATATCTATAAAAATACACTAACGGTTTGTAAATGGTTCATATGAACCATTTACCTCGTAGATGTGAGCCAGATGGCAGACGGTAAAAAATTATGTAGAATCTATGTAGGCTAGACTAGATCTTCTAGACTAATGGGACAAAATTAATATGTTATTAATTAATTGTACTAGCACAGTTTAGCGGATAGCCACTCGGCGATCAAAAAGGATGTGACGTAACGTTGCTAAGGTAGATATTAATGCGCATGTAGCTAGTCTGGCCGAGGTACTGGACTGTATAATATGGGGCTTAACATGATCTAGTTAGCAGCCATAACAGCGTCGTCGGCGATTTGTAAAAAAATTGCATCAATGCCGAGGGGGGTCTGGGGGGTTTACCCCCTGATTTTAGGATTAAATCACTATAAAACTAGTCTAGCTAAGGCTAAGACCTATATTCAAGATACTGCTTACCTTTTTTTGATAATCCAAATCCGATTTGATGATCTAGATGGCTAAGAAAACCTAGGCTAGAGTCTACAGCTGTTAAAAATTCGCGTTTGTCTAGTCTACGTCTTGTGTATTATATATTGTGTGCATAAGCGCTCAGCGCTGCGTACGTGATAATGCATTGCACAGTTCACACACTTAACTACGCGCAAGAGCTAGCTACACAGCAGTGGCAGTGCATGTTTTTCAATACTTCAATAATTTCCAGCTAGATTCTTCTTCCAAGCTGACGTCATGAAAATAGTTCCGTATTTTTGTTTACTTTAGTTTTTGCCGATTATTTTGGCAGATCGACGGTTTTTTGCTCTAATTTTTAAAAACAACCTACAAGTAGGTTACTAAACTACTTTTTGACGGGGAACCCGATTTTCGACTTTTTGGGGCCCCAAAACGCTCTCTAGCGATTTCAGCCCTTCGGGCTGAAATCGCTTCTATATAGAGCCTTAGTAACGGAGGCCCCGCCTCCTACGTCACTCTAGATCTCATCTGCTAAACTGTACATTCCCCCTTAGTGGCAGTACTGTAATTAGATGAGAGATAGATCTAGAGATCTAGACTAGAATAGATCTACCGGTACGTAAAATATAAACCAGTCCATGCAAAAGGCAAAGGCAAAAGGCCAAAGCTATCTTAAATTTTCAAATTAATAAGATCATTCTGAGTTTTTCAAATGCAAAATTTAATGGCATGCTTCTGAATCTGAGTCTCTGAGGATGATCCAAACAACTACACAACGCAAGGTAAAGGTCACGACAAAGGACTATTTACCATTACCAGGCATTTGCTTCCTTTTCTGCTTTATTGGACTAGAAGTAGAATCACACAAGTTCTAGATCTAGTCTCTAGACCGATAAATTTGTCTCTTTCAGGAATCAGGGTCTTTCTTTAACAAATTCTGACATTTATGGCTGACCCATTCTAGAGACAGATCGCTACGTATGCCAGCGCTATGCGGGCCTACTGCCAGCCCGCGATCACGTTCACTGCCGAAACTTCGGGTACTGCAGGCAGCTTCCCGTTCGCTAGTTGACGCGAGTGGGACTCGTACACGAGTGGAAAATGACTAGATTTTCACCCAACTGGAAGCAGATTTATTTTTAGCTAAAATGCACCTTTTCCGGCCTGATTTTTTTCGAACAGGAGGCCCGCATAGCGCTGGCATACGTAGCGATCTGTCTCTAGAATGGGTCAGCCATTAATGTCAGAATTTGTTTAAAAAGACCCTGAAGGAGACAAATTTATCGGTCTTGAATCACACCTGCAACCAATACCATTCGCCCAACAGTAAAAATTTGCCTCTGGTCAATAAAACTTTGCCTCAAAATTACTACTTATCTGTAGAGTCTATTTGATTTCACTAATCCAAAATAATATTCTTATTAAATTAGTACCAAATAAACATAAGGTTGAAAAAACACGACTTGGCAATAACATTTGAATAGTAAAAAAAGGATTTTATCCAATAGTTCATTCAAGCTGAGTACTGTACAGTCCTCAGATAGTGCACAACTCCATATACAATGCAATACCCCCTTATATTGCACTTAGGGCTGCAGGTGTGACTAGAATCACAGTGGCAGCAACATTACAACTTCTAGTTTAAAGTAGGCGGACCGCCTCCGGCCCCTGCAGGCATGGGTCTCATTGCCTCCGGCCTCCCTCGTGAGACCGTCCAGGGGCCTGCCTCCTGAGACCTTTTTTCACTTTTCATCAATATTACGGCTAAAGTAATGGGGGAAAAAAAACGCATTTTGCCACAATGATATTTTAAAACTTTTATACCGTATATACCACACCTGCGACTAAAAAGGTTCGCAGCGTGGTAATCTTTTGGCTACTATTTTACTAAAAAAAAACCTGTATATTTGCATTTACTGCATAGGTTATAACTTGGTAACATAATGTACGTATTCAAGTCCTAAAAAGTACTCATATTAATATAATATTTCAAACTTACCAATGCTTTTATTGCTTTCTGCCGCTGAATTGGGTGCCTGATGAGGATAGAGTGTCCAGACTACCAGCAAAATTGGGGATAAAACCTAGACTACCTAATAATAAAGTACGATTCAATATCCTTTTCCATCACAATCTTTTCAGATTGAATCTCTTGTAACTTCTTTGGCATTTAATTAAAAATAAGATTGTTTTGGCATTCCAGCCAGTGATTTTGCTGAGGAGATTGACACATGCAGTCTCCCATAGAAAGAAATCTCCTAATCCTATGTATGATGGGGGGACCAAAAGCTACGCGGGTCTTTAAGCTACGCACTGCATACAGTAGCGCGTATTATATGGTGTGCGTAGCTTTAGGACCCGCGTAGCTTTTGGTACCCCCACCATATGGTGATGGTACCTTAAGCTACGTGGTACATTAAGCTACGCACTCCTTAATACGCGTTCTATGCGCTCAATGTTTGGGATAGATTAGAAAACAACAAGTCTATCGAAGATATCACAAAAACTTTGGGGGAAAATCATTTGTGTACTGTATTTTCATCATTTCATGAAATCATCATGAATTCACAACATTGAAACAGACAAAAAAAAATTACATTCATTTACTGTATTAAAACTGGTGCGTAGCTTAATGTACCGTTTGATTTTGTCAAAGGAAAATGGACACCGTCGCGTTAGTCACTACAAAAGTCACAAAAAGTCACTGTGTAGGGTCTATGGCTATGGCTAGATCTAAGTTAGAAATACTAGCACAGATAATTGTGAATATCCGTGCTTTGCAATAATTGTCAAAGTCAAAGTCAAACAAATTATGAAATATAATATTGCTTGCAAAGTTCTTGAAATTGCCAATTTTGTCTGGATACCAGCTGTCTGTATTACAGGGGGCCCTATGTGACGTCTGCGCACCTTAAATGTCTACCTAAATTTCAATATAAGGTAAATATTTATGTCCAAAAATATCACTGTCATGCCTTTTTTCATATTCTTATAAACATTAATGCAAAAAATCTCACAAAAATATTTACAAAAACAATGTTTTTTCACCATTTAAGACAGGCATGTCATTTTGATACGGCAAAACTTGACTTACAGGTACCTATGTCGCCGCACTAACTCATTTTGCACGCATATATTCAAACTTTAGACATGATTTATGGAATTTCGGGGCCAGGATTTACCCAGGAAATATAATTGGCTAACTAGCGATCAAATCTCAGGCAGTCTACTTTACTTACTCCAGTGTTAAAGCTGGAATATCCCACCTAGTACTAGCCTAGTTTTAAATTTAATATATTCAGACCTAGTTTCCTGTGACACTTGCTCAATTTTTAATTTATGTATATACATTTGGTAAGCTGCAGTGTTTGACCCCGAAAATCCATGAAACAGCCCTGTTTTTATCATCCAAGAATTAGACAAAAAACAACAACAGCCAAAACATAGATTTTGACACCTATAATTTAAAGTCATGTACCAATTTTTATTAATATACCACTGGCAATGTCATGATACAAATGTAAGTATCATCGTTTTCTCTTGATTTTGGATAAAAAGCATGAGTTAAAGTATTCTATTAAAAACAAAACAAAAAAAAATACATGCAAGTGATGCAACACATGCGCCAGTTCTCTGTCCGTTCCCCACTTTACTGTAAAGATTTCCTTGTTGAGCTGCCACCCCTTTCTATTTTTATGCCTCCGCCACCGAAGGTGGTGCTGGAGGCATCATGTTTTCGGGTTGTCCGTCCGTCCGTCCTTCCGTCCTGCTTTCTCGTTATCACGATATCTCAAAAAACACTTGAGGTATGAACTTCAAACTTGATGATAGTATGTACCACCATAGGAAGAGGATCTGATTAGATTTTGGAGTAACAAGGTCAAAGGTGAAAGGTCGCAGAGGTCGACTTATGGAATTCCAGGTGTTGGCCTCGTTATCGCGATATATCTCAAGATCTACTTGAGATATGAACTTCAAACTTGGCTTGGTAATAATATATACCACCACATAAAGATGATCTGATTAGATTTTGGAGTAACTAGGTTTCAGTTCAAAGGTCACAGAGGTCAATTTCTGAAATCCTTGATATTAGCCTTATCGCGATACCTCGAAAACCACTGGAGTTATGAGGCTCAAACTTGGTGATAGCGTGTATCACCATAAGAAGATGATTTGATTAGATTTTGTGGTCAACGGTCAAAGGTCACAGAGGTCAATTTTTGAAATTACAGGTTTTAGCCTTACCATTGTAATATCTCAAGAACCAATAGAGATATGGGGTTCAAACTTGGTGATAGTACATGTATGTCTCATCATTGTAATAATTCCATCCATTTTCCTATACTGCATTTAGGGTAGTTTAGGGTAGAGGCATAGGAGATGCAGTCAAATTTGTCTTGTTTATTATCACATCACTCCCTCTATTAAAATGAAAATACCGTAGTAATGCCAATACTCAGCCTGGCGGGTGAACTTGGCCAGCTCACCTGCCTTGGTTCAGTGACAGCGCGCTGTGCTGCTCACTCACACATTGTTAGCGTATTTGTTGTGCTAACGCTGTGCGCTATGCCCTGGCTGTCATGCGCTACGCGTGGGTAGCACAACGCGCCGTCACTGAACCAATTTGGGTTACCTGGCCGAGTTCACACGCTAGGCAGAGTATTGGCATCACTACAGTACATGTAGTTTTCTATTTATTACCTACTAATTTTATCCTTCCTTTTATCTTAAGTATCTAAAATGTATAGTTCTCGAGGGGGACAGATGCTAGCTCTCGGTCTCAAAAAAGCATCTAAACAGAGCAATTCACTGGCTGCAGATGGACAGACTAACAACGTGCATGTACATGTAGATGATGCAGAGCTACCAGGCTTGCAGATGCTTCCTGAGCTGAAAAAAAATATCTATATGTCAACACAGAGCAAAGCACATACTGCAGTTGAGCAGACCAACAGCGATGATGAAGAGTCATTGGTTTCTGACTCAGAAGTGGAATCTTTTGCAAGGATGTTGGATGAGCGAGCCCGTCAACTTGAGGCATCAAAAATTGGTACGTAAAATAAAAATGAAGAATTTTATTGCAGAAATGTTAACCACATTTTCTGATTTTTTTTATCGTAATGAAAGCAATACTGCGACATAAAATTCAAAATATGAGGCCAAGATACACAAAAGTGAGGGTTGGATGTCCCATCCGTCATGCTTGAATTGCCCATTAACATTAAAAAAAATAACGATGAATTTGCCTTTCCACAGTTCTTAAAATCAGGGCAAAATGTTGATTGGCTTTGTCATGGTCGAGATATTAGTGTGCTTTCGTTTTGGACGACGGAGCATTCTACGATGGATAAAAAAAGTGACTTTACCGTCGGGCGTGCAACGTGTCCATCCTCCCTAAAACTTGTTTCGTTTTTCAGGACGGCGACGAATTGACCCTATTCCCTCGTTATTCATTGTTTTTCTCTCTATTCCTTATGTTATTCATTGTTTTTCTCCCTTTCCTTAACCACTTGGCTGCGGAGCACGTCATATGATGTGCTCTCCGTTTTGCCGTTCTGTGCTGAGCACGTCATATGACGTGTTCATGCATTGTCTTGTTGTAGGCAACGGCACTCCGCAATGCCTTGTACCCCTAGGCTTATAGCACATCAAATTCAGCCTCTATAATGTGGCCAACAGATGGCGCTAATGCTATAAAATTTATGGCACTCTAGCTTCTGAAAAAAGCAAATCTTTTGGGTGAAAACTTCAGCCAACATACTTTTTGTACAAAATGGCGTTCACGGTGGTTTTCGATGGTTGTCGATAGATGCAATTTCTCTGAAAAAACAGTGATAATGGATGAGACTTTTGATGATTGCAGTAAGGATGATTTTAGTGCAGCATCGGACGAGTGTGGCGATGTGATAATGAATTTAGGGGAGTGATTTTGAATTGAAAATGATAGATTTGATTCCAATAATTACAAGCCGTCCCACTAAATGCATTTTGGTGAAAGTGTGTGTGTTGCCTATATGGGAAATTGCATTGGAGCACCGCGGCACAGTGGGCCAGGGAGACCCCAAACTGCGCCAAAAGTCAGTTTGGCGAGTGAAATTTTTTCTACTTTTCTTGCATGCATATGAAAGATAAAATATTGGACAATATCTATTTCCAATATTTCTTTCTGAAACGGACTGAGTATACTAAAAATTATCTTGAAGTTGAAATTTATGTCAGATTTGGACCAAAACTAGAAACTTTTTACTTTTTGGCGCATACGTAATTCTAGCTAAATTTTTTGACAGATTAGGCTATAAATCTGTGTGGCTTCTAGTAACAACACATTCTGAAATATGTCCTGTTTCAATGGCTTGAAATGCATAAATTTGCATAACTAATTAGATATAAACCCCAAGAACATACTATGAAATTACATTTTCTTGAACAGTGCAATGAATAAGTTTTGATTCCCACCTAGTCCCACGTAAACTGATATATTGGCCTCATGATCAGAGTCTTGGCTTTCTGTCATGTAAAATTTAGCTGCATATATCCGCATACTTTTGAGTTATACGCCATTTTCCTAAGCAATGTTTTCACAGTTTTTGAGCATTCTGAGCCATTCGTCAAAGCAGCGAACAATAAGTACAATAGACACAATAGATGGGATGGGACACATGAGTGCACGCGGAGCATGCCCGCAGTCCAGTCCAACAATACCCGTTGCTCTAGTTGGAAGTGTACAGATTAGGTTCTCCAGATTGTTGGAATCGTTACACATATTCACTAATTGTTTTTGGCGCACTTTGGTCTCATTCTGGCCCACTGTGCGCGGGGTAAAATGGGAAATTAGTGAGTCGCAGTCAAGTGGTTATTCATTGTTTTCCTTCTTTTCCTTATGTTATTCATTGTTTTTTTCTCTATTCCTTATGTTATCCATTGTTTTTCTCTCTTTTCCTTATGTAATTCATTGTTTTTCTCCCTTTCCTTATGTTATTCATTGTGTTTCCCTCTTTTCCTTGTGTTATTCATTGTTTTCTCTCTTTCCTTATGTTATTCATTGTTTTCTTTCACTTTCCTTATGTTATTCATTGTTTTTCCCTCTATTCCTTATGTTATTCATTGGTTTTCCCTTTTTTCCTTATGTTATTCATTGTTTTTCTCTTTTCTTATGTTATTCATTGGTTTTCCCTCTTTTTCTTATGTTATTCATTGTTTTACTCTCTAATTCCTTATGTTATTCATTGTTTTTCTCTCTAATTCCTTATGTTATTCATAGTTTTTCTCTCTAATTCCTTATGTTATTCATTGTTTTTCTCTCTTTTCCTTATGTTATTCCTTGATTTTCTATTAAAAGCAAGGTACCATGCACGGCCTCATACTGTTAGACCTTGCTATACGTTGTCGTCGTCGGCACGACGGTAAAATACCCCGAATACCGTCATAGATTTTGGACGACGGACGAACATGCAGATTTGAGCATGCGCAGATGGGTCAATATTTTATTTACCGTCGCAGAAGGCTCCGTCGTCCAAAACGAAAGCACACTATTGATTGAGGCTATCAATACCTTCAAAATAGTCTGGTAGTCTTTTTAGGATTAAGATACACATTTTGCCTTTTAACTTATTCAATTTATTCATGCTTTGTTATATGTTGGGGCATGTCAAGTGCCCTTTCTATATGTAGAACTTGCAATTACACTTGAAAATTATTTTAATCCGTTGGCTACGGGAACCAAGTGATCCCTGTATTGAGCCTAAATAAACAATTCAGAAGGCAAAGGGTTAAAAGATTGAATATATATATACATACATGTATTAAAGCCCAAATCAAGTTTCTGGGGAGACCCCCAAATTTTTTGTAATAGTTCGCTTCCATTGCACAATGATATGAAAGCATACCCTAATAAACTCGCATGAACAAAAGGATTTGTCATAAAATTAATTTGAAGACTGGAAATTTTGCAATTAAACAGTGAAATTATATCGATCTCCGACCAGAGACTGCATTATGGCTACGCGGCAAACACATGGAAAACAAATGCAGTAACGACACACCCGCTGTACACACGCAAATCGCGCTCGGCTGTCTCGCCCATAGCTCCGCGCGGCGGGCATGGCAAGTGGTGGCCTCTTTTTTGACGATCCCCATCGGATCTTTACTCTTAATTTCATCGGAAATAATACACCCCATACACGGAACATAAACATATCAGGCACATGTTTATTCTTATGTAATTGGAACAATATGAGGACATATTCGCGCAATATGTTCGCAACACGCAAAGCAGCTGACATGATGTTTCATGACTTTTTACTTTCAAGCCTCGCGCACTGATATCCGGGTACCCGGTTCCGAAGTTACGCAGCATTTCATACTTTCATGTCAGACCGAAAATTGCTCAAAAACGTGATTTCATGTACCGGGTAGGCCTAGAATTCCAATACAAATTGTGTTCCAGCCAAAATGCATTAAATGTATGATTATTTTTGCTTTTACTGATTAAAATTAATTTCTTGCTGTTCATGATCGTAATAGTGCAGCCAACATATTTAATAAAAAAAAACAAAGAAATACATAAGAAATACATAAGAAAAAAAAATGATACCAAAAAACTTGTACATTTGATCAGAATCCTACAAAAGTATCTAAAACCAAAATTTAGCAGTTTTGGAGATTTATTGAATGAATTAGAGCATAATTATGATTTTATGCAAAATTAGCTTAATTTATTTATGATTAAAAATTAACTTTTTTGGACCAATTGACTATGCAAATGTGTAGATTACGTCTTGGGCAACGTGCGTGCCAATTTTCATCGCAATTGGTTGACGGCCGAGATCTCCCCCCCCCCCCCTTCCCCCGGGCCCCCCCCCCCCCCGCCATAAGATGGGTTCAAATAACTCGGCTTTCTAGGGTCAAGTTTGTTCAAAGTTTAATATGGTTGACTTGATAGTCTTCTGCAAGTACCGTTACTGGTTTAACATGGTCTTTTAGTTTGTTTTAATTTTTAATTTTTTTAGTGAAAATTGGAAATCGTGGTAGTACATGTAATTACAGGCGTTGTCTCATTGTGACTTGCTTTAAAAAAAAAATGTTGTATACATGTACAACCAGGAATTAGTGCCTATTCAACTTGCATTTTACATACCGGTACATATTTTACTTTCAGCCGAAAGACCAGAAAAGATGACAGAGGCACAAATTGGAAGGCAGGTGAGCATTTTAACATTAGTCCATTTACACTTACTCCACTTAGTACCTCATCACTGGGGGACCTCATCAATGTTGTAATTATTTGCTTCAACTGAAAATTTTGAAATCTTTCACAAGGGACTGGATTACAATGGGGAGTGAGTCAGTGAGAGCGATAGCTCTCCTACATGTACATGTACAACTCTCCTTAATCACTTTGTGGGAGAGTAATTAAGCGCTCCTTGGGTATTTACCATAAAAAGGGATGGAAATTCATACAACAACTCCCTGCTGCCCATTCTGTTTCATTTACATGCTACAGTAGTGAAGGCTGAATTTTAGTTGCAATACTTGCACATCATAAAAAAGCTGGAAAATTTCACAAAATGTATTGCCATGGAAAGTTCACCAACAGATTTTTATGGATATGGTAGGCTGTTTTTTGTTGTCAAAATACACTACCTGTATATTATATGAAGGACAAAAATCTGTAAGGTTTCTGATGGTATGATGCCCTGTCATCACACATGTACATTGACTTTAATAACACAAGTACCTCTTTATGAGATCATCAAAGTATGGACTTATATTTTCATGACGCCATCTAAGTATCATTTGCGCATTGCATTGTAAATTTTGTGCTTTTGCGCAAGGACCAAAGTAACAAGCCAGGGGTCCATCTTACAAAGAGTTGCAATCAATTCAAATCAAACTCAAATCTAAATTGATCTCATTGGGCCGTATGCATAAAAAGTAGCAATTGCTTGCAAGCAATTGCTTCAAGCACAAGCAATTGCTTGTCAAGCAAAAGATCAAGCTCAAGCAATTGCTTAAATCCGTATGCATAACATTTTGCTTGTGCTCAAACCTTTTGCTTGCCTCCAGCAAGCAATTGCTTACGATCTCAACATTAGCGACGTCACGCCGGTTCGAACATCATTCATGGGAGAACAAAGGCGGGTTTCGCATACTAGTAGTGTATTCAAATGTCATGCGTGTGGGGTAGCCTTTCCTGACATGGCAGTATAACATTCCAGGATGACATATTTCAGAACAAAATGAAAAAAAAACACCGATACATGCACACACAAGCGCACACCCAAATACACACACCCGTTTTTCATCATGTTCAGGTATGAACCTGTGTGCTAACCACTCAACGTTCTCTTTGTCGAAACGGAATAGTTTCCGATAGGTCTCGGGAGCAATTTCTTCTCGATTTATTCTACTCCTGTACAACTTTGGTCTTTCTCTAACGAGCATAAACATGATGCTTAACCGCGAACGTCCCGATTAAGCAAGAGCTCAAGCTGCTATGACGGAGCTTAAAAAAACGTAAGCAATTGCTTATCAGAACAAGCAAAAGGTTCGTTTTATGCATACGTTTTTAAGCAATGCTTGATCTTTAAGCAATTGCTTGTGGACATTAAGCAATTGCTTGTGCTTGCTAGCAAAAGCATTTGCTTGCAAGCAATTGTTTATGTTTATGCATACGGATTCAAGTAAAAGGCTAGCACAAGCAATTGCTACTTTTTATGCATACAGCCCATTATCTCTTAAGTACACAATTAAGATCTATCGAAACTTGAGTTTGATTTGAATCAGTCGCAACTACTTCTAACCCACAGAGGTATAGAACTTTCCTGAGGTCTAAATTAATCAGCTTTCACTCCTCAAATTGGCAACAATTTTTTTTTACCTGATTACATAAATGTAGTTTGAAAAAAAAAATTAGTATTTGTGGACTAGTCTTTGACTAAATAAACCATGGGCTCGCTTAGTTACGAAAGAATGTTACTTAGCTCTCCCTTTTGCTCGTTATAAACGAGTGAGAATAATCCAGTTTAACTCGTTTTACGTTTTTGAGCAATGATTTGGCTCGCTTTTTGAGGGACTGAGAACATCGTCATGGCCACTCAAACATGAGTGGTTTACAGCTCAATTACGAGTGAAAGTCCATTCACTCGTTCGAACGAGATGCAGATTCGCTCCTTTACATACAGAGAGTATGTTAACTGTCATTATACATGTAATTTTTACAATATATGTTTATTATTTTCTTTCTTCACCTTCTAAAACTCCTAAACTTTCTTTGAAAATTCATCTTGCCCCATGTAATGATATTTGTGTTAGTAGAATGTTGACAAGTCTCATGTTACATGAATTCTTCCACACTGAGTTTATGGTGTAAATAGATGAAAAAGAAATGAAGCTTTTCAAGTAATCTACAAAAATCAAAACAGCTAGATTATAAAACACAATATGAAACCTGAAATTTCTTTCGGGATGTACACGTACATGTATATAAACTCAGAGTGGAAGAATGCAGTAACATGAGACTTGTCAATGTACATTTGTAAATTACCATTGGGTTCAATACAAAATTTAAATTTGGAATTGACGAAGGAAAAGTACCCCCATACAGAAAATATTATTTGTATGCCTCTGCCACCGAAGGTGGTGCCGGAGGCATCATGTTTTCGGGTTGTCCGTCCTACATGTACGTCCGTCCGTCATGCTTTCTCGTTATCGCGATATCTCAAGAACAACCAGAGGTATGAACTTCAAACTTGATGATAGTATGTATCACCATAGGAAGACGATCTGATTAGATTATGGAGCAACTAGGTCAAAGGTCACAGAGGTCGTCTTATGAAATTCCAGGTGTTAGCCTCGTTATCACGATATCTCAAGAACTTATTGAGATATGAACTTCAAACTTGATGATAGTATATACCACCATAGGAAGACGATCTGATTAGATTTTGGAGTAACTAGGTCAAAGGTCACAGAGGTCGACTTATGAAATTCCAGGTGTTAGCCTCGTTATCGCGATATCTCAAGAACTACATGTAATTGAGATATGAACTTCAAACTTGATAGTATATACCACCATAGGAAGACAATCTGATTAGATTTTGGAGTAACTATGTTCAAGTTCAAAGGTCACAGAGGTTAATTTCTGAAATCCTAGATATTAGCCTTGTCATCGCGATATCTCAAAAATCACTGGAGTTACAAGGCTCAAACTTGGTGATAGTGTGAATTACCATAGGAAGATGATCGGATTTGATATTGGGGTCAAAGGTCACAAAGGTCAATTTCAGAAATTATAGGTTTTAGCCTTGCTATTGCGATATCTCGAGAACAACTAGAGATATAGGGTGGAAACTTGGTGATAGTATGTCTCATTGTAATAATTTCATCGATTTCCTATATTGCCTTTAGGGTAGCTTAGGGCGGAGGCATATAGGAGACGCAGTCGTATTTGTCTTGTTTCCTGTGATATGAATAATTATACACATTTTGTTTAAAGATTATCAAATGAGGAAAGTCAAAAAGCATCAAAGCAGAACATTGTAGTTTGGTAAATTTATTTCCATCTACATGCATGTATCTCGCTGACATAGGAGAATGGCCTGCCCACAAAATTAGGGTGGAGCTTGAAAATGAAACTCGCCCCCATTTATTTCTCTGTTTTTATAACTTTGCACCAATAATACTGGATATTATGTTATACATGTAGATGTTACTTCAGCACTCAGGCCATTTTTTTCTTCTCTAACTAGTGAAAATGTGATGGAGAAAAGTAATTATTACGATTGTTGAATTTGAGTGTACAAATGTGCAATTTTGCAACATTTGCGTGCAAAGGGTTTATAGAGTAAAACTAAACTTATGCAAAACAGTGAAAATTTCATTAAAGGTAGGGTGTCCCTTTTGCAGACCTCCCCAAATCCAGCAAAACCTTACATGAACCTCAGGCTAGTTATGTTGGACATGTCTGTGAAATTTGAAAGCTAACAGTCATCTAAGATTCAAATAATGCACAAAATACTAACTACTTTGTAGCCTGTGTGTCAGGCTCAGTTTACTTTTTTTGGCAATCTCCGTATTATGGTCTATGATTACTAATCTACACAAGAGCTGATGTATAAAATGTGTCGGCGCTAGTGCACTTTCGCACCGGGCGCCTAATTTAATGATATAACATCAAAAGTAAACCACAAAGTAATCAAAAACCTGTTTCAGTGTCTCTCTGAGGCTGATGTCCCGTCCTTTCCTCAAAATTGTGAATTTTACGTAAAATTCGCCGCCGTACACTGCACTCACTGTACTGGCACTTTGGCATTCACTTCTCGCTCGCACAGATCTGTGCGAGCGAGAAGTGAATGCCGAAGCGCCAGCGCCCGTACAGTGAGTGCAGTGTACGGCGGTGAATTTTTACGGAAAATTCATGATTTTGAGGAAAGGACGGGACAACAGCCTCAGAGAGACACTGAGGTGGGTTCTTGATTAGTACTTTGTGGTTTTATTTGGATTTTAGGCACCCGGTGCGAAAGTGCACTAGCGCCAATGTGTCATGTAGCAAGAATGAATATGTACATGATCGTAATTTGTGACAAAATGTCATTACATCACATACCTGGAGTACACACATGCAGTACAAGGGTCTGCAGCAACTAGACTACATGTATAATAAATGTGATCACGAAATAAATCAATTCAAAATCTAATGGTCAATATAATTCCACCAAAAGTCAGTTTCCAGTTCCTATACTTTGAGGGAGGTTCTCAACTGATGATCTCGTTAACGCGATATCTGGAGAACCCTTTGATGGATTTTGATCATATTTGTCCCAGATGTACATCATGAGATGTAAATGAACTGATTAGATTTTGGATGAAATCCGCCTAAGGTCAAAGGTCAAAGATCAATGAACTTTGCCTGAAAAGTCTCGTTAACGCGATATCTGGAGAACCCTTTGACGGATTTTGATCATATTTGTCCCAGATGTACACTATGAGATGTAGATGAACTGATTAGATTTTGGATGAAATCTGCCTAGGGTCAAAGGTCAAAGGTCAATGAACTTGGCCTGAAAAGTCTCGTTATCGCAATATCTCATTAACTTATGGCCGGATTTCGATCATACTTGGCCCAAGTGTGCACCATGAGGTGTAGTTGAACTGACTAGATTTTGGGTGAAATCTGCCCAAGGTCGAGGGTCAAAGGTCAATGAAATTTGTGTGAAAAATCTTTTTATCACGATATCTCGAGAACCCCTGGGCAGATTTTGATCATACTTAATCCAAATGTACACTACGAGATGCAGATAATTCATTTTGGGTGAAATCCGCTTAAGGTCAAAGGTCAAAGATCAAGGTCAAACTCCGAAATTTCACTGTTTCTGCCCTAACTCAAGAAGTATTGGACAGAATTCCATCAAACTTAATTTTGGGTCAAAGGTAAAGGTAAAATGGTAAATTTAACAGTTTACGCCCTAACTCAAGGTACATGTATAAGATAAGCAAATGTTACTATAAATATGAAGGATTATGGCAATACTTAAGTATTTGTGCGGGAGGGCGGAGGCATACCCGTCGACTGCGCGCAGTCAAATTCATCTAGTTTATAATATGAATTTTGCAATATTTCATTTATAGATGTACATGTACACAAAGAATTGCTCCCTTGTATCAGAATAAATTACAGTAAGGATGACTTTCCACATTCCATGAGGAGCCAAACCATGTTTGACATTTGAAATATTTTAGATTTCCATATGATAAAATACAAAAGAAAAAGCGGGCTTGTGACATCATCACTTTTGGACACAGCCTCATTCATTGTTTTTTGAAATAATACAAATTTCAAATTGCTGTAACTTTGTTATTTTCCATCTGATTTCAATGAAATTTGTACTGTTATGCTTGATTGATTTCACACTATCAAATCATCTTTGATCTTTGATCTCGGGGTGGAGTACATGCAAGTAGGAAAGATAGGAAAGACACATTACAGTAATCTCCTTGTTTTGTTTTGTTTGCCTTCGCTATCCTAGACAAGAATGTCTCGACGACTGAGAGAGCCTGCAGATACCAACCGCCCAGAAGATTACACAGAAAAGGACAGAAAGGGGTTTTGTGTCAAAATTCTACCAGGAAAGGGTAAGGTATCCAGTGCAGATATAAGTGATTTCGAAAGGCTCCTTTTTTCATGAATTAACATCCTTCAAGATTATTTTAAGTGTCCAATGTGTCCAATATCAGGATAAGTAGTCTGAATTGTATTTTCTTTTTGTTGAATAATTTGTACCTTTTAATAGTGATTATGCATTACTTTGGTGGCCCCTTTTTGTAAGCTTTGCTTTTTCCAGGGTCTCCGAACCTTCACTTTAATTTTGATCATGTGTCTGTCAGTGTAAATTTTCTATTTTGTTTTGTATATTTTTTGATGGTTAGATAATGAAATGAATTGATAGGAGGCATATACAAATGTAGGAGGGATAATGATCTGATTAGTTTTGGGGGTATTAAGGTCAAAGGTGACAGAGGTCTACGTTCTCGCGATAACTAAAGAACCGTTTGACGGATCAATTTCAATCTTGGCTCATATAGGCTTATGGAAGTGATGATGATCTGATTAGATGATTTAAGTTTTTGAAAATTTTAGTAGTTAAATGTGTAATATATTTTAGATCTGGCAATAGCAGAGGCATACATTTTAACTGCGCTCAGTCGAGAATCCATGTAGTTTGGCTTTGTAATACCATCTTCAAAAACAGTGCATTATTTATTGTTATCTCTTGTACTCTGCAGGTAGAGCTGTTTTCACTACAAAAAACTTTCATAGTGGGGAGTTTTTACTCCATTACCATGGGGAATTAATAGATAAAGCAGAGGCAGAAGAAAGAGAAAGATTTGAAGAAACCGGATTCAGATATTTCTTCAAGTACAGAGGGAAGAATCTGTGGTAAGTGTTTTAAAGGTATTGCACCGTGTTGGTAAAAGTCGAAGAGGTAAAATTAGATTTCCTTAATTTTATAGTTTTTGGATACACTTATGAGGGTAGAACGCACCCCCGCCAAAAAAAAATCGCTCTGAAATGCCTGTATTTTCGAGAAATCGCGTGTTTAGTGTTGATTTTGGTTATTTATCTGGTACTCGATAAATACGGCTAATTCGCTTGATGTTGAATATCTCATGGATAAAATTGTTTCTGATCTTACTGTTATAATGTAATGATGAGGCTCAGACAGTCATTTGTAAGCTTGGTAGTAGCAACTATTTAAAGGCAGTCACGCAGGGGATTTCCTGATTAATTTCAGCCGCAGATGGCGACACACAAGTACGGTCACGAAGCTGTTTACCGAGCGGAATTGTACGTGCGCGGGTGTCCAGTTTCTGTACGTGCGTATGCGCACCATTCTCAGTCATATCATGTCACTGCACTGTCAGTGTCAGTATCAGACCTGCAAAACAGTCTGTCTGATCTGTCCTGACACTCTAAATTTGCTCAAGTCAAATTTTCAGTTTCAAAATCAAAGTGTCCAGGGCTGTCAGTATCACTGCAGCGAGTGTCAGCAGGTCAGTGTCCCTGTCAGTGTCACTGCAGCGAGTGTCAGCAGGTCAGTGTCCCTGTCAGTGTCACTGCAGCGAGTGTCAGCAGGTCGAGTGTCACTGCATTGCAAAAATACATCAAAGACCAAGCTTTGTGCGCAAGATAGCAAATATAATTCAAACTTAACGTTCTAATAAAGCCTCTAGAGACGATCGGATATATAATAAAACAATTACCGGTGACGAGATCTCGATAAAGACAAACACCAAAATTTACACCGCACATGAAAGTAGACGTGCAATCGCGATCGCAGGTTGCAGCATACAGCATGCAGCAGTAATTTTCGGTCTTGTTTACGTTTGGTAGTATAAAGCGCGGCCGAGTACAACAGCTGTTCAATTCAGTAGTATACTATAACTAGACCCTCTATAAGAATCCAGATTATAAATCTACTAACTAATTTATAGCTTATACAGTATATTATTAGAATGTGAAAAAAAATAACTGTGCGGTAACAATGTAGTATATTTTCTTTGCTTTTTTAAGATGCAATTGACAACACAAGAAACATACACAGATTGCGATATTGCGCAATGTGCACGTTTCTTTCGTGCGTACGTAATGTGAGCTGATCGCTGAGACAGCTCGAGCGGGGATAGCGAGCTGGCGATTCCTATGCACACGGTTTGATTTCTATATCGTGCGTCTGTGTGTGTGCGTCGCTCGGAAGAGTTCGGACGGCCATGTTTGAAATTGGGTGCTGCGGGAAAGACGACCACTTTGGTGTTCGCTTGCCCCTCGAGCACGCGTAGTTTGCATTAGGCGAAACGGTTTCACAAGGGAGTTGGACGGCGTCAGCGTACATGACATTTCTCGTGGCCAATGAAATCGCTCGCCACGCGTGTAAGTCTTTAATATGTGGTTCCATGTTGAAAGAACCAAACAACACACTCCCTGTGTCCTGACCTGGGTATGACTCATAGGTCATGACACAATAACATAAACATTGGCTAGTCTTTGTTCAGGCTTATCATTACAAAGACTTTACAAACAGATATCACGACACTTTCACAGGTAAGGTTCTATTCATGTTGATACATCACAAAATAAGGCCCAAAAAAAAAAGTTGTTTGGTTGTCCTCGACCGCCCGCTCGTCATTTTCGGGCCGCTCGTATTTCTTTTTTTTTTTTTTAAATATTTTTTTTTTTTTTTAATTCATTTTTTTTTTTTTAATTCATTTTTTTTAAATATTTTATTTAATTTTTTTGGGGGGGAGCAATCTTAAATGCCAAACATACCATTTTATGCATTTACAAGGATCAAAATGCGTCCCGTTGCCAGTTTGATCTTTTCAGTACGCAATTAGGTATTTATTAAACTTGCCATTTTTATTTTTCTATGTCAAAATCCTGTTCATTCAAATCAGGTTCTGAGCATTCTTAAACTCATTTTAAAGCCCATCTGTACTAGTTTACAGGAGGGATTAGACCACCCTGCAAGTTCACTGGACAGGTGGTTATCTCATCAAATCAGCTCTCAGTTAATATAAGATAAAGAGGATCATGGGGACCAATGGTCACCGATTAGGCATTGTTTGCTACATAGAGGGCGCAAGTAGCTATAAGTAGTACAATGTACTATACTGTACTATACTATACTGTATTTCAAAGCCCAAAATACTTTCTGTGTTGGTCTTGATATTCATTGTACATTAAACTAGTCTTTTACCATATTAAAGTTTTTTTTATAGACTTTGTTTGTTTATATTGCTTGACAATCCCAATTATATATTTTTTTATGGAAAAAAAATTATTAAAAAAAAAAAAAAATGGGGAAAAAAAAAAATGCACACAAAAAATGAATTAAAAAAAAAAAAAAAAAAAAAAAAAAAATCCGCCCGCCCGCCCCTACTCCAGAAAAGCAATCGAGGACAACCAAACAATTTTTTTTTTTTGGCCTAAAGGAAAGTTGGGAAATTTTCAAAGGACAACACTGTTTTTAAAGGGAAAAACAAATTTGTCTGGCCGGACAGATATCGCCGACTGTAGTTGTCCTTTTCTAGCTTCCAATGCTATTTGAAGAAAATTAGGAATCAATTTGGTCTTAGGTCATCTAGATGGACCAAGGAAAACATTTCCACCAAATCCATGACCTTGACCAACACTGTGTATTACCTTTAAGAATTTAATTTCTGTCCAAATTAAGAAATATGATTATATTAGTTATAAAGAAGCATCAAATGCTGGCATGTTGATTGATCTCCGATGAATTAAATCCAGATTTGTGGTTTATGATGTTCTCTATGATGGATGTCAACCACACCAACTTTGGCAGCAAGAAAAAACAAGTATGAAATGGGTGTGCAATTATCATAGATGTCCTCTAACCCTTTAAAAAGTCAACAGATCCCAACTAACCCAGGAAGGGGGATAGGTAGAAATAGTTGAGAGGTTGTCTTTAAAGATGAGTAATCTCTCACCTAAACACTGAATAATATACTATATATAAAATAATAGATACATGTAGCTCAAATGTATGGTTCTCTAAACAAGAATGAATTAGATTACATTTTTCTTTAAAAACTTTTTTTTTATAAACAGAACAGGGTTCTTAATTATGGGTCAGGGAATTTGAAATACTTTTTCAAACAGCAAAATGTCAATGAAAGTCATGGAATTCATTAATACTTCTGGAAAGTTGGGGGAAAATCATTTGTTCAAGATATTATTTAATATTCTAACCTTATATTTATTTGTATAATTAACAGAGGGAATTAAAAAAAAAAATGTATGCTTTCATGTCAGATCAGTTTGTATCATATTCCACAATTACACTTCCCTGACCAGCCCTTCTATTACATGTATTTTATTATTTTGTGTACTTGTAGTACTGATACTAGCAAGCTCCCCTCACAACTAAGTATAAGTGTGTATGACTGACGACATACATGTACATGTACACTCTAGGCCTGGGAATGAATACCAAATTTGCTATTCAAATATTTATGGAAAAAGTATTTGAATAGTCCAAATATTTGTGGTATGAGCCCAAAGTGCAACACCCAGTGAAGTGGTCGAAGGTTGGCCATGACCGATATGCCCCCACAGACTCATGTCGAGCTGCAAAATGCAAGACAAATATTATATCACTATGTGGCTCTTTTGTCTGATTTATTTTCTGTGATATATTACTTTTGATGTTTTTATTTTTTTTTAATAACTATTAACATATATTCATATATGAAATCACTACGGTATTCATTGTTAAACAAATATATTTGAATAGTAGAAATTGTGGTATTTGATTTCTGATTAGTACTATAGTGAGCTATTTAAATAATTCAAATATTCAAATATTCCCAGGCCTAATACACTCTAGTTCTGAGGGGAGCTAGCTACATGCAGTATTGCATTGATACACATGAAATGGTCATAGAAATTTGGAGTTTGCTGCTTGGGAAAGTCATGAAAATTTAGGGCATTTGAAAATATGTAAGTGGAAGAATAATCCTCACAGAAATTTAAGGATCCAATCTAATCCAATCCAAGTATTATAGAGTGCCAATATCTAGTTGTTTTCTAATCAAGTAATTATCTCCGATCTTTCTAACATTATTTGAAATACAATATATGGATTCAAAATTCTTTCATTTGTAATTTTACAGTGTTGATGCGACAATGGAGCCATGCAAGAAGGAGCCTGTGTTGGCACGACTCGTGAACCATGCAACAGGTCAAAAGGCCAACTGTAGGATGAAAGTGATTGAAATTACGGGGAAACCCGCACTATGTCTGTTCGCCACAAAAGACATGAAGAGCAATATGGAATTATTGTATGACTACTCGCTGCCAAAAGATTTCAAGTTCCCAGAACCCTATTATTCGGATCTAATAAAGCAAGCGAGCACATGGGGAAATGCATGTAAGGAGAAGATGCCTCAGGAAGTAAACACAGTAAACACAGAAGACCAAGGGATGCCTGAACAAGTCAACACAGCGGACCAAGGGATGCCTGAACAAGTTAACACAGAGAACCAAGGGATGCCTGAACAAGTCAACACAGCGGACCAAGGGATGCCTGAACAAGTCAACACAGAGAACCAAGGGATGCCTGAACAAGTCAACACAGCGGACCAAGGGATGCCTGAACAAGTCAACACAGCGGACCAAGGGATGCCTGAACAAGTCAACACAGAGAACCAAGGGATGCCTGAACAAGTCAACACAGAGAACCAAGGGATGCCTGAACAAGTCAACACAGCGGACCAAGGGATGCCTGAACAAGTTAACACAGAGAACCAAGCGATGCCTGAACAAGTCAACACAGAGAACCAAGGGATGCCTGAACAAGTCAACACAGAGAACCAAGGGATGCCTGAACAAGTTAACACAGCGGACCAAGGGATGCCTGAACAAGTCAACACAGAGAACCAAGGGATGCCTGAACAAGTTAACACAGAGAACCAAGGGATGCCTGAACAAGTTAACACAGAGAACCAAGGGATGCCTGAACAAGTCAACACAGCGGACCAAGGGATGCCTGAACAAGTCAACACAGAGAACCAAGGGATGCCTGAACAAGTCAACACAGCGGACCAAGGGATGCCTGAACAAGTCAACACAGCGGACCAAGGGATGCCTGAACAAGTTAACACAGAGAACCAAGGGATGCCTGAACAAGTCAACACAGAGAACCAAGGGATGCCTGAACAAGTCAACACAGCGGACCAAGGGATGCCTGAACAAGTTAACACAGAGAACCAAGCGATGCCTGAACAAGTCAACACAGAGAACCAAGGGATGCCTGAACAAGTCAACACAGAGAACCAAGGGATGCCTGAACAAGTCAACACAGAGAACCAAGGGATGCCTGAACAAGTCAACACAGCAGACCAAGGGATGCCTGAACAAGTCAACACAGATAACCAAGGGATGCCTGAACTAGTCAACACAGAGAACCAAGGGATGCCTGAACAAGTCAACACAGAGAACCAAGGGATGCCTGAACTAGTCAACACAGAGAACCAAGCGATGCCTGAACAAGTCAACACAGAGAACCAAGGGATGCCTGAACAAGTCAACACAGATAACCAAGGGATGCCTGAACAAGTTAACACAGAGAACCAAGGGATGCCTGAACAAGTTAACGCAGAGGAACCAGAGGTGCCTCAAGGAATATATACACAGGAACAAGAGATGTCTCAGCAAGTATACACAGAGGGCAGCTCACCTTACACATATGACCAATCAGATGATGATTCAGACTATGTTCCAGATTCCTATTCAGAATCTGAATCTGAAACTGATGATTTTCCTGCAGATGTAGTCTGTAATAAGATTGGTAAGAGAAAGATCCAGTCCCATGAAAGAGCTTTAAAATCAAAGAGACCAGGCATTGAAATTTCCAATTGGTCTAAAGCAGGCATTGCATGTAAAGAGAGGATGCCTCAGCAAGTAATCATACAGGACCGAGAGATGCCTGAACAAGTAAACACAGCGGAACAAGAGATGCCTGAGCAAGTAAACACAGAGGACCAAGGGATTCCTGAACAAGTAAACACAGCGGAACAAGAGATGCCTGAACAAGTAAACACACAGGACCAAGAGATGCATGAACAAGTAAACACACAGGACCAAGAGATGCGTGAACAAGTAAACACACAGGACCAAGAGATACCTACATGTAGGCCAGTAAACATACCAGGTCAAGGTTCTCTTGCATGTGGTACATACAAGAAACCTTACCGTTATTGCATATTCTGCAAAAGAATGTGGTCAAAGCTACGGAATCACATAGAGAAAAAGCACAAAGATCACAAGAGAGTTTGCCAGGCCTTGAAAATGAGAAAGAAGGAAAGGGATTTAGTATTTGATGCATTCAGAAAAGAGGGCATATTGGAACTGAACAAGATAAGATTGAGGAAAAATCCAGATAATCCAGTGCTTGAGAGAGAAAGGAGGAATGATTCAAAGACAAAGGGTAAACTGGTCATTTGTCATCTGTGCAAAGCATTCATAGAAAAACGTTACATATCAAGACATGAAAAAAAACATGCCCAAACCTCCGATGCAGCTTGTGAAGTAACTCCTATCCCTGCTGAGATGATGTCTGTGGTAGATGAAGCTAATGGAGGGGAATTCATGAAGGAAATAATATCCAAATTTAGAGAGGGTGAGGATAGAGATGTTTATGACATATGCACAAAAGATCCTATCCTACTTGAAGTGGGAAAAAAGATGTTCAACAAACAGAGAAGGAAGGTAGACAAAAAGAGTGAAGTAAAAAAATCAGTGATGGCTGATATGCGAAGATTGGCCAATCTTCATTCAAAAATGAACATGGCAGAACAAGCCATTGGGAGTCTCCCAGACAAAAGTGGGAATATCTGTGATTTGTTCAAGAGGAAAAATTTCCGTCACCTGGAAGAGGCAATTGATGCTTATACGAAGGTGGAGAGTTCGGAGGGTGTAGGTGTGAAGGCAGGCCTAAAACTTGCTCTTTATTACCTGCTCAAACGAACCAGTAAAATACTGAGAGGGATGTTTCTTATTGATGACGAGGATGATAAGGCCAACGATATCGCAAAGTGGGTGACAGTGTTCGAAACGAGTAAAGATATGATTTTTGGTGATGCTGAGTACAGTTTGAGCAAGACTCGCGAAGAGAAGCTTCGGCGACCGGAACAACAGCCAGAGGAAGAAGACCTACGGAAAGTTAGAGACTACACAGTGAAGAAGATAAATGAGCTTGGTGTCAGAGAGAATATTGATGTTCATGAGTTTATAGAACTAAGGAATTGTGTTGTAAGTCGTTTAACACTCTTCAATGCTAGGCGGGGTGGTGAGCCCAGTCGTCTCACTGTAAAAGCATGGGAAGACGCAGATCGTGGAGTCTGGTTGGATCGAAGACATCTTGACGAGCTTGATGCACTGGAGAAGACCTTAATTGATTCCTTGAAAATAGGCTACCAGACAGGGAAGGGTAATCATCATCTGGTGCCAATCCTATTCCCCCAAGATTGTGTTGTAGGTCTCAAAAAACTTGCAGACAAGGATGTTAGAAGGGCATGTGGCATTGCTGAGAGCAATAAGTACCTTTTTCCAAGCATAAGCAAATCCGCTGAGCATGTTTCGGGCTGGCATGCCGTAAAGTATATCTGCGGTAAGGTAGAGTTGAAGAATGAAGAGAGGATCACAGCCACAAGAAATAGACACAGGATCTCTACAGAGTTTGCCCTCATGGATGTGCCTGAAGCGGATCGAGGCTATATATATAAGCACCTCGGACACTCGGAGGATGTTAACCAAAATATCTACCAAGCACCTCTGGCAATTAAAGCTGTTACAGTTGTGGGAAGGAGGTTGGCAGCTCTGGACAGAGGAGGTAAGTTGCCCTTTATTTCACCTAAACTCTATTTCTGAAAGTGTCGTCATGGAGTGGATTTGACTCATCTTTTGATCAGAAGATTGTGTATTTGATTCTCACTCTATAATGCCAGTTTCATTCAGCAAGAAATGTATCCACACTGTGCTGTAGTGAGTCTGAATTAATTTTCTGCTAACTTTGTGAAAAGCACACTTTCAACAAGCTTTTTCGCCCAGATTAAGTGCAAAAAAAAAATAACTACGAGAGCCCATCATCTATGACCATCTGTGTACATGTATATGTCAAAGTGCTGCAAATAGAGGCCAAAGTCTGTGAATGTTGGAGATCAGAAAGAAGATTATTGTTGTTCAATATTTGAAATACATACTCATGTCAATTTCTTTTAGTGATGATATGAAGACTATAGAACCCCCCAAAATGCACCATCCCATTTTTCATAATTTGTTGTAATTAATGAATGGGTATATTTTTTATCATAGAATCAGAAGAACGAGACCAAGAAGAGCCATTGATGTCCTCTCCTGGTATGTACAGAGCGTTTTTATTTACCATCATATGTTTAACAATATTTTTATGCCTCCGTTACGAAGTAGCCGGAGGCATTATGTTTTCGGGTTGTCCGTCCGTCCGTCCGTACGTCCGTACGTCCGTACGTACGTCCCGTCCGTACGTCCCGTTCTCGTGATCGCGTTATCTGGAGAACCGATTAATGGATTCCTACCAAACTTTGGTCATGTATGTATCTTGCAGGGCCGATGAACTGATTAGATTTTGGGGTCACGAGGTCAAAGGTCAAAGGTCACAGGGCGCATTATATATGCAAAAACAGCTCGTGATCGCGTTATCTCAAGAACCGATTGATGGATTCCTGCCAAACTTTGGTCATGTATGTATCTTGCAGAGCCCATGAACTGATTAGATTTTGGGGTCACGAGGTCAAAGTTCAAAGGTCACAGGGCTCATTATGTATGCAAAAACAGCTCGTGATCGCGTTATCTCAAGAACCGATTGATGGATTCCTGCCAAACTTTGGTCATGTATGTATCTTGCAGAGCCCATGAACTGATTAGATTTTGGGGTCACGAGGTCAAAGTTCAAAGGTCACAGGGCTCATTATGTATGCAAAAACAGCTCGTGATCGCGTTATCTCAAGAACCGATTGATGGATTCCTGCCAAACTTTGGTCATGTATGTATCTTGCAGAGCCCATGAACTGATTAGATTTTGGGGTCACGAGGTCAAAGTTCAAAGGTCACAGGGCTCATTATGTATGCAAAAACAGCTCGTGATCGCGTTATCTCAAGAACCGATTGATGGATTCCTGCCAAACTTTGGTCATGTATGTATCTTGCAGAGCCGATGAACTGATTAGATTTGGGGGTCACGAGGTCAAAGGTCACAGGGCTCATTATGTATGCAAAAACAGCTTGTGATCGCGTTATCTCAAGAACTGATTGTTGGATTCCTGCCAAACTTAGGTCATGTATGTTACTCGCAGAGCCGATGAACTGATTAGATTTTGGGGTCATGAGGTCAAGGTCAAAGGTCATGCGGCTCATTATGTATGCAAATAGCTTGTGATCGCATTATCATTTGAACAGATTGATGGATTCCTGCCAAACTTAGATCATGTATGTATCTTGCTTATCTTCCAATGAACTGAGTAGATTCTTGGGTCATGAGATCAAAGATCAAAGGGTCATATATGTATATGAGAAATTGGTTGTAATCACGATATTCTGAGAACCTGTTAATGGATTACAAGAAACTTGAATTTGAAAAATTTCTTCTGTTTTGGTTTGTAAACTTGCTCTATGACGGAGGCATCTTTCTTGACTGCGCGCAGTCAAAGTTCCATCTAGTTTATCATATCAAAGGGAAAGTATTCTCATAGAACTAAAGAGCACCCCCAATAGGAATCAGTGCATAAGAGTAAGTTTTGATAAATGGACCCTATGCCTTTTTTACACAACGATCAACGATATATATTTCAGTAAATTAGCCTATAATGGGGTTTGTATCAGAAAACAGGGATGTTTGGAAGAGACATAATACTCACTTTGTTACTTGGTAATGAATTTATTGTAAGGATGTAAAGGATGCCAAATAAATTTGCAATCATTCAAGCGAGCATAAATCATAAGACTACGAGATCAGAATGTTGCATCCTGGGAGCGCTGACGGGAACAATATGGGTAGTTCAGGACTGAGATGGAGCTATTTCTGGGTCCTGGGAATACTGTAGCTTTAAAAGAATGAAGAACCAGAGAGCAGCTCTTTTTCCCCACCAATTAAAAAAAAAATTGGCAAACTGTGAGTTTATTATTGCATAAAGGTTACAGTTAACCTTGTATTAGTTGACCTTCTGTAAGTCGTCAAATAATCGCCCGTGGAAGCATTGTTTAGACCAGATTGTGCAAAATATGTGTTATTAGGTGATCCGCCATTCATTGGCGGAGAACCTCTTGATTTCGTCAGAATCTTTTTTATTATTATTTATTTCTGGTCACTTTTTTGTGACATAATTCATGCAAAAACGGCAATGTCAATCATCATGAAATTTCCCATAGTCATGTCCCATCATAAAATCTTGACGGGTCATCTGTTTTCATTGTGATCACCCATCCGTGACGTCATCTAGGCGCCATTTTGTAAAATCTTCTTATTGACCATATCTTCCTAACGGAACGTTATTTTTTGACCAAATTTGGCATACATTAACTTCAGGTCAAGGTTCAACTCTTCAACCTACGCGCATGCACGCGCGTCAAAATTGAAAAATGCTCCAAATGAATTTATTTTGAGTTTACTATACGTTTCAGGCCATTTTGAGCATTTAAAAAAATTCAGCGCGTGCGCGTCTGCGCGCGCGTTTTTTCGCGTGTAGCACGTACGGAACGTGGAAACGCCGTTTTTTTACATGTTTTGGGTTCCTAATACTATTGTCAACAATTTTAACTAATTTCCAGTCCTTCTTGACCTATAATAACGTAATATGCGCGCGCTAAACCTCAAAATCCGCGCGCGCGAAAATATGCCAAAAATTGAAAAAATTGTAAAAAAAAGGCAAATTTTGAATTCGCTGTAACTTTTCAGAATGCCATGTGACCTCCATTTTTATTTCATATTCTGAAAGGGCATGAGTTGTAGATTCCATTTCATGCATCATTTTGGGTCACCGGATGTTGTGACATCATCATATTGCCATCTGAAGTAAGAAAATTGATTTTTGATTTTTTACATTACATTTGACAATGTTCTTTTGACTGTCCCAAATTTCAATATGTTGTAGCTGAGAATGTTATCTACAAGTAACGTGACATTTATTTTTCATTTACATGATGGGATCATGGTCAAATTTTTGATTAAAGGTGAAAAGTCCGAATCTGCAACATGTACGTGTTATGTCTATGGAGGGTGATTTTTTTTTCTAAGTCACAATTTGCATAGTCTTTCTTTTTACTTTTCTCAGTTGTTTATACCAAAATTTGATATGTTGTAGCTGAGACTGTACGCTACGAGAAATGTTATTTTTGATTTAGATTATGGGATCATGGTGAAAAAATTCGAATTAACGTGTGAATTCAGAATCGGTCATAGACTTTTTCAGATATACGTGTTATGTCTATGTGGAAGCGCCGTGGTATATTGGTGTTGACACTCGACTCTCGTCTTTGTGGCCCGGGTTCGAATCCGCTGAAGGATTTTGTTTTTTTGTTTTTTGGTGGGCAATTTAAATAAGTTTTGCATTTAATAATTCTTTCATATTTGTTAGTATCGTCTCAAAACGTTTATCATTTGTTAACACATTGCACTTTAAAGTTTGTGTACAAAGCCTATGACAAGTTAATTATCAAAAAAAAATCATAATAAATACATAACGTTACCAATCATGCCCAAGTTTCCAGAGCTGTACTGGGTTATTAAAGACATTCATATTTGTTTATTCTCATTTCCAGACGTTTATCATTTATTGAAATATTGCACTTCAAAATTTGTGTACAAAGCCTATGGCAAATGAATTATTCTAAAAAAAATCATCTCTTAAGTCTTTAATCATTTCCAAACTTCATATTCAAGATTTTTGCTGCTATTTTTGTTGCAATTTTTTTTTCTCAATTACATCGTAACTTCCTGCGTCATCTATTAAAATCATGGCGGATCACCTAATTCATCTCAAGTGACGAATTCATGTCTAGTTTACCTCTTAGAAGTAGAATTTCTCAGATTTCTGTGGTCCCAAGGGATTTGACTTAGGCATGCAAATTTAACTGTATTTACATGTGTATATATATATATGCACATACATACTGTACATGTACATCTTTGGGAAAATATTATATTTCCCCTTAATCCGACTTAGGGGAAAATATTATATTTCCCCTTAACCCAATTAGGGGAAAATATTATATTTCCCCCTAACCCGAATTAGGGGGAAATTTTATATTTCCCCTTAACCCGAATTAGGCCTGGCTAATTTGGTAGATGATATCGGGGGGGGGCTCCATGCCTCCTTGAGATCTGGGCCGTCGACTGCACGATCGCGACGAGGAATTGGAATGCACGTCATCCGTTTTGTGAAGAATAATGTTTATTAATTATGCTAATTTATGTGTAATTTATGCATGGAATCAGACTTTTTGCTCCTAATCAATAAATAAAGTTCCAAATATACTAATTTGTGGTATAGTTACTCTTTTTAGTGTTCTTAGCAAATATACTTCAAAAACATGATATCAAAATTAATTTCTTATGTTTTTGACCTTTTTGTCTGTTATTGTTTTTCGATGAAAATTGTCGGCTACACTTGTGCGATCATAAACAGCATGTTATCAATTAATTTTAATCGTTAGAAGCAAAAATAATCATACATTTATGAGTTTTGGCTGAAAGCACAATTTGTATTGAAATCCTGCATGAAATCATGCTTTTTAGCCATTTTTGGTTAACGTGCATGTATAAACTTATGTGTAACTTCAGAACCACCTACCTGGGCGTTGCAATGTTGTTCAAAACAGATGCGCTAGACCCAAAAGAAAAAAGTCGTGAAACGTCGCCGCGAGTTTTCGCGATGCAGACTTGTTCCGCAAAGCATCAAGGGGGTACCTGGAAGGTTTAATACATTGTCACTGCTTTCTCTCACCTTGTCTTTACCCCATCTTACATGCTGCTCCTTATCTTTTGCTTCTATGCTTATTGTACTTGTTTGTAGGAGGGATGAATCAGGAGGAGGAAGGAGGGATGAATCAGGAGGAGGAAGGAGGGATGAATCAGGAGGAGGAAGGAGTGATGAATCAGGAGGAGGAAGGAGTGATGAATCAGGAGGAGGAAGGAGGGATGAATCAGGAGGAAGGAGGGATGAATCAGGAGGAAGAAGGGACGAAGCAGGAGGAGGAAAAGGACCATATTGCGTATTCAGGTATGTCTTAGTACATACATGTATGTTATTTTTAAAAGGAACCAAAGATCTTCACTTTACGCAGGACACATATTATGCATAACATTATTTACCAATTCACTTTTTTGTTTTTTGTTTGTAGTCTTGACAGATGATTCAAAATTGGCAGTACACCTAACATTATTTTGCCAACTGCAATGTTTGTTAGCCACTTTACTTGTCTTGGATTTGGAGCACTTATTCCTTACAAAATCAATACATGTGCACATGGCCCGAATTATCAGTCTGGTATCAAATTGGAAGCTCCCTAATGACGTTTGGCTGGTGCATTGTTCGTTTATCTATGATACCCTCGTAATAGGGAACTTCAGATCTGCCATGGTTATGATGCTGGCAAATATTGAAAACAAAAAATATATATTTTGCTCTGATATAAATTATATTTCCCTCATCGATTTTCTTTCTATTTCTCTTTTCTTTATAGGTCGGGGGTACACCCACTGGGAAACTTCCTCCAAAAAATTGGTATGCAACTACTTCGAGCAGTACCTGCTAAGAGATACGAGAAAGAAGTTACCTGGTATGTGTCGTGCTATTCACAAAAGGGTACATGCAAGGACTTTTTAAAGTGAAAAGAGATATAAAGTAGAAGGAATGTCATAAACTTCCCAGGGCTCTTTGTTTTTCTGGAGAGCTTAGAACCCTTGCAATTGTAAAACATAAAATGCTTATGATGTAAATGAGTAGTTTGACCTCTTGTTCCTGATTTTTGTCTCGCCTGCGAAGCAGATGCGGGACATAGGCGTCGCTATTTCCGGCGACGGCGGCGTTGTCAACATTTCAGGTTAAAGTTTGCTTGGTCAAATTCCTATGGCTTGAATTCCAATACCGTGCCACCAATGGTCTTGAAACTGGATTCAAATGATTCGGTAGAGTGTTCTCTTTCATATCCATCCCCATACTCTGTGTTTCGTCCAGGAATAGGGATTTTATAACCATTTAAACTTGGTTAAGTTTTGGTTAAAGTTTCAGGCCAGTGTCTGTTGCAGGTTAAAGTTTGCATGGTTAAGTTCAGATGTCTATAATTTCAATACCGTGTGACCAATTGTCTTGAAACCTAATTTAAATGATTCAGTAGAGTGTCTTCTTTCATATGCACCCCCATGCTCTGCGTTTTGTCAAGGAATAGGAATTTTATAATCTTTTAAACATAGTTAAAGTTTTGGTTAAAGTTTCAGGAGTGTCGTGTATACACAATATACATACTGTACATATACTGTGTACTGTATGTACTGGACAGACATTATGGAAATGTTGAAGTTTTGGTTTCTTCCATAACTTCAGGTAGGAAATTTCAGTAGTGTTATAGTTTCATATGAATGTTATGTGTAAACAATATTACCCTTTTCTGAAGTCCATTAGAGTTAAAGGTCAAAGGTCAATGAACTTTGCATAATGTTTGCATTTTCATGTACAACTTCAACTAGGATTATTTACTGGTGACAATGTTTTGTAGGATGGTTACCCTTTTGCAGTCTGCAGTTAAGACTGTGAGGTAACCACTGTTAAAGGTCAAAGGTCAAGGGTCAATGAACTTCAGCATTTTCATGTACAACTTTAACTTATTAAACTCTTAAATAGGCAACTCCTTGATGTCACAACCTGGACAACTTTTAATTGCTCATTTGTAAAGTCTGCCATCAATTTGGATCAAACTTGGTGGTAATTAATGACCCTTGGGTATAGGAACATATATGGTGCATACAGATATGCTTACATACAACTTTATGCATAATTATGCATAAATATGCATACATGTGCATATATATGCAATGTACTTGCATGCATTTACATGTACATGCGCATGAATATGCATATATATGCAGTTTGAGTGTCAAGTTGTACATGTATGTAAGCAGATCTGTAGGAGGATGGGGTCTTTAGAAGGCATCTAGGTCTCAAAATGCTAATTGTTCAAAATCCTTTTTTGGGGGTGAAATTTTCCACGTTTTATTGACCACGAAATCGGGCGAGACTCGTGGTTCGAGAACCATCTTGTTTTCATTTAACTGCAAAGCCTTAGAGAATTATTTGACTCTAATGCATATCTATATGGTTGCAACATCAAGGATAGTGGTCTACAGTCATTTAAAGGGGAATCCAACCCATATGGCAAGTTCTAAAACAAAAAAGAAATTTCAGAGAAGCAGATTGGTGAAAGTTTGAACAAAATCGGACAAACAATAAGAAAGTTATACATTTTTGAAAGTTGTTAGCACTATACATATTGGAATTTCAAGTTGGCCGAATTGGGAAACAAAGAATAACTTAAAGATGAAAAAATAAAAAGAGAGAATTACAGACACAGAGAATATTATAGGCCTAATGGAAAATTGCACTGATTGGAGAAAAAATAAAGAATTACATTGATGAAAGGAAGAGGATAGAGTGATTTGTTTTTCCTTCAATCCATCATCTTCATTTTGATGATGTATTTCTTTGTTTTCCCATCATAAATGCTTGCTTGATGTAATTTCTTGGTTGTCCTTCATTTTATCGTCCCTTTCTTGATGTATTCCTTTGTTTTCCCATCACTCTTTCTTTTGGCAATGCATATTTCTTTTTTTGTTTATCTTCAATCATTGCAATTTTCCATTCGTCTTGTAGTACTCTTTGTGTCTGGATTTCTCTCTTTTCCTTTTTTCTTTTATAAGTTTTTCTTTGTTTTCCATAATTTATCTTCTCTTTCTATATTTCCATCATTCCTAGTAATTGCCAACCTATTAAAAGTAATACACAGTGTTGGCCAAGGTCACGGATTTTGATTAAATGTGTTTTTCTTGGTGCATCTAGATGATCTAAGACCAAATCGATTATCAATTTTCTTCAAATAGCCTTGGAAGCTGTAAAAGGACAAGTACATTCGACGATATCTGTCCGGCCAGACAAATCTGTTTTCCCCTTTAAAAACAGTGTTCTCCTTCAAAAATTCCCAACTTTTCTTTATTTTGAGATGTATCAACATAAAAAGAACCTTACCTGTGATTTGTAAGATCAGAAACACTTTTATCCGTGAGATATTCAGCATCAAGCGAATTAGCCGTATTCATCAGGTACCCGATAAATCCCAAAAATCAACACTAAACATGTGATTTCTCGAAAATGGAGGCATTTCAGAGTGAACTTTTACGGAGTTGTGTTCTACCCTCATAAGTGTATCAAAAAATAAGAAAGTGAAGGAAATCTATTTTTTTACCCCTTCGTCTTTTACCAACACTGCGCAATACCTTTAAGTTTCATTCCTCATTTTATTTTCATATGTCAGTCTAGAAAATCCTTTAAAATCTTTAATTTTTGTCTCGCCTGCGAAGCAGAAGCGAGACCATAGGCGTCACTATTTCCGGCGGCGGCGACGGCGGCGTTGTCAACATTTCAGGTTTAAGTTTGATTGGTCAAATTCCTATGGCTTGAATTCCAATACCGTGCAACCAATGGTCTTGAAACTGGATTCAAATGATTTGGTAGAGTGTTCTCTTGTATATGCATCCCCATACTCTGTGTTTCGTCCAGGAATAGGGATTTTATAACCTTTTAGACTTGGTTAAGTTTTGATTAAAGTTTCAGGCCAGTGTCTGTTGCAGGTTAAAGTTTGCATGGTTAAGTTCAGATGTCTATAATTCCAATACCCTGTGACCAATTGTCTTGAAACCTAATTCAAATGATTCAGTAGAGTGTCCTCTTTCATATGCACCCCCATGCTCTGCGTTTTGTCAAGGAATAGGGATTTTATAATCTTTTAAACTTAGTTAAAGTTTTGGTTAAAGTTTCAGGCAAGTGTCCTGTATACACAATATATACTGTACATATACTGTATGTACTGTACAGACATTATGGAAATGTTGAAGTTTTGGTTTCTTCCATAACTTCAGGTAGGAGAGCTCAGTAGTGTTATAGTTTCATATGAATGTTATGTAAAGAATATTATCCTTTTCTGAAGTCCATTATAGTCAAGGGTCAATGAACTTTTTCATGTACAACTTCAACTTATTGTCATACTCTTAAATTGGCAACTCCTTGATGTCACAACCTGGACAAATTTTCATTGGCTTTATACACAATTTTTTTACACATTTTGAAACTATGAAACGGGCTCCGTACGTGTGTCTGTGTGTCTGTCTGTCTGTGTGTCTGTGTGTGTACAAAATGTTAAATTAGGCTTCTTCTCCCTCATTTCTGGACCGATTTTGATTCTGATTGTTTTATCTCATAGGGCTAGGTGCGGGGTTCAAAAATTCTACACAGAATTTTGAAATTCATTAATTATGCTAATTTACGTAAATTTATTCAAATTCACAAAAAATGCTTCTTCTCCTTCATTTCTTGACCGATTTTGAATCTGATTGTTTTAATTGATAGAGCTTAGATGGCTACACAAAACTTGTACACAGAATTGTGAAATTTTACTCCATTCATTAAATATCATAATTTATGTAAATTTATTCATAATTCACAAAAAATGCTTCTCCCTCATTTCTCGACCGATTTTGATTCTGATTGTTTTATCTCATAGGGCTAGGTGCAGGGTTCAAAACTTCTACACAGAATTTTGAAATTCATTAATTATGTTAATTTATGCAAATTTATTCAAATTCACAAAAAATGCTTCTTCATTTCTTGACCTAATTCTCATTATAATTGTTTTATTTGGTAGAGCTTCGTTGGCTACACAAAACTTGTACACATAATTTTGAAATTTTACTCCAGTAATTATAGCTTATGTAAATTTATTCATAATTCACAAAACATGCTTCTTCTCCCTCATTTCTCGACCGATTTTGATTCTGATTGTTTTATCTCATAGGGCTAGGTGCAGGGTTGAAAAGTTGTACACAGAATTTTGAAATTCATTAATTAGGTTAATTTATGCAAATTTATTCAAATGCATACATACATGTATATGCAGTTTGAGTGTCAAGTTGTACATGTATGTAAGCAGATCTGTAGGAGGATGGGGTCAAAGGAATCTAGGGCTCAAAATGCTAATTGTTTAAAATCCTTTTTTGGGGGGTAAAATTTTCCACGTTCTATTGACCACGAAATCGGGCGAGACTCGTGGTTCGTGAACCGCCTTGTTCTGTATTATGTCAGCCTTAGTTCTTGTCTTCTTTCTTTTCATCATTGACAAAAACAAAACAATCGCAACTTTAACTTCTTTTTAAAACAAATTTCCCCTCGCACGGCCCCCTTTGAAGACAGCCATAAAAAAAATGGTTAAGAGCAGTTGATAATTTAAATTAAGATTTTTTTCCCAGCGTGTTTGGCCCATTGCAGACACCATTACAAAAAAATTAGCTGCACAAGCCAAAACACAGGTGTTTTCGAGTGCGACGTGACCCAAGTCTTTGGTAAAAGCCTGTGAGAAGGATCGTTAAGGATATCCAATGTCAAAGGGTGGTCAAACTGCCTTTCATGCCTTGTGTGTGTAATTTCAAGAAGAGCCAGAAGAAATATTTTCAGTGGTTTCATTTTTGAAATACACAGACTAGAAATTGCTGGAACAAAAAAGAAGTACATTATAATTATTTTGTGCTTTAGAGAGGACAAAAAATCAAACTTTGTTTCATCATCATCGCTCTGTTTTTTTTAAATCTAGTTATTTTTGTTTACATTGCTCAATGCTTTTTCATGTGTTTTCCCTTTCATTTTCTTTTGTAGGTAAGAGAGAGGTTCACCAGTTCTTGGCAGCATATCCTGATTTCAAGATTAGAAACTTCAAAGTCATCAGAAGCAAGGTCATGAATGAAAAATCAAAAAGAGATCGCTTGGTAAAAAAAATGGAAAGCAACCAGTAGGAAATTATTCTCTAATGCACCGGGTGAACTTTTTCATTCTTTAGTTTGCCACACACAGCGATTTCTTGATATACAAGTATTTCGCTTCTACCAAACTTAAAAATGATTGGGGCGAGCTTTCGTCTGCTCCTGCAGACTTCCTCATGTCAACTGATTTGTCACACAGTTGCTGTCTTGGCGATCACTGGAGCGAAGATAGGTGACAATGCGTACCCAGTGTCCCTATTGAGTGCTGGATTAATGCTTTTTATCTAGATAGACTCTTTGACCTTCCTTGGCCAGAAATAAGATTCAAAGTCTATGATCTGTGTATCATCCCAGCGAATGTTATGTCCAGTATTGAGGGCGTGTTCCGGCCACTGCTGAGTGGGTTGGATTGTTTAATCTGAGGGCCCTTTTGTGTTCTTTTAATCGGTCATTCAGTGTTCTTCCTGTTTCACCCACATAAGAACTTTCTGTCAGTGCACTCCAGAGCCCTTTATACACAGAGTTTGGCCAACTTGATAACAGGCACCATGTTGTAACCCTTGGCGCTGATGCACCGCACCGTGCGCACGGGCGGGCTTATGGTATACACACAATATAGCTTACACTACTAGCCCTCAAACTGATTGATATTTTCTGTTGCAGAAGAGTCATGTTATGGGAAGTCTCAGATTCTTGGCATTTCTTCTCTTTCCTTCATGTAGTAGACTATAATTTTAATGAGTTTAGGCCCAATAGGAATAGGCCCTAGTATTAAGCGTAACCATCTCTCTCCTTTTCATTAATTTCTCGTTTTTTTTTCTAACTATATATGCCTGTGTGTCTCTTTAGCTGCCCCTACATGTATACCTCCATAGGGTCTTCACATATGAAATTGAAGCGTTTTCAACTCCCAATGAGTGATTTGGAGTTTGCTGGCATTTTAGATTGATCTTTCAGTATGTTCTTCAAATTTATGTATACATACATTGTCTGTTGTGTTTTAGCACTGCAAGAGTATTTATCATGAATTCAGGCTAACTCCGGTCTGACCAAAACATTTTAGTATTGATGTGTACCAAGAGGGGAGGAGGCCCTTGAAAGGTATAAGCCCTGATATGTTTGCCAGTACATAGTTTCGGTATGCCCCCCCCCTTTCCATTGTATGATGTAAGAATGATGTCACAAAACATGCCCAATTACCAAATTTTATCCACTTGCTACAGGTGAAAATTACAATTTTTTTTAAATCATCTGTTTTTAATAGGGCACACCAATATAATGATCATAACTAATATTAATGATTTATACATGTATATTGATTTATCCATTCGATTATTTATGTTTATGTTTCAATCCACTATGCATAGTGCCACTCAAAATATGTATTAATATACGTATTTAAAATAACAGCTTTTCCATGTAATCAAACATACCTACTGTATGTTTTAACAGCACTTCCATTACCCACTTCTTCACACATTGTTTTTTAATTCTCCTATACAGTGTGAGTAAAAAAAAGAAGGAAACCCAACTTCGGTAGCTTCTTATGATAATATTATAACATATATGGAACCTTGCAATTTATTTCATTGTAAAGAGTAACTTTACTGTCTACTGATACCTTATTCATACTTTTCCTGCCACGGATGACTGAGCACCAGGAGTTTCAAAAAGCTTTGTCAAAATCGCCTTGTATCAAGTTTGGGCTTAAGCAATACGTGTGCGTCAAAAGCTACTATGGATTTGTTATTGGAGTCTTGAAATAATGGCTAAGCTTTTTAAATTGATTTTGTGTATTTGACTAGAAAAGGTGTTGATTTGAACTTTAAATGAAAGAATATCCTTATTACAAGCAATATTTAAGATATCTTTGTTGTCATTAAGACACAATCTTGGTTTCCTCAACATTCCTCGTATGTAAGAGTTTCTTTATTGAGTGTGTCAGCTTCAGAATGTTGGTAGTGAAGAAGCTTTCTTTCAAATGAAGTAAAAACACAGTTCAAAACACTAGCATATGTGTTCTAAACAGGCCTTCCTTGTATTTTTTTAGTCTTTTAGGTTAGTTAACTATTAATTTAATGTAGATTGTGAGCTAGATAACTTATTCAGCTAAGTTGGTGCAATCGACCAATAAACAGATGGTTTTGTGGCAAGATAACATTCTAAGATAAGAGGTTTGTAGGCAGTTCAAAGTGCATCCACAGCCAATGAAACCTAAAATAAAATCCCTGTGAAAGTCTAGATACTTAAAATCACTTAACTCTGAATAATTGAAACACAAAACATATTTTATCATTTAAAAACGATTTCAGACAAAGTAACATGTGATTAGAAGCCTTTGACACACACCCATTGCTTAAGGTCAAACTTGGTACAAGGCGATTTTGACCCCCCAAAAATTGAAAATCTTAGTGCTCAGTCATCCGTGACAGAAACATCATAAATGAGGTATCGGTAGACAGAGTGAAGGTTATTCTTTACAATTAGATACATCTCAAGGTTTCATATGTTATAATATTTTTATAAGAAGCTACTAAAGTTAGGTTCCTTTTTTTTTACTCACAGTGTATAGGATACACCAATGCATGCTCATTATCACTTTTGTTGTTACACTGTGTATGTTTATGTTTTGATTCACTATACATGGTGTTAATAAATTTCTGATGCAATATACGCAATTTAAAGAAAACGATCATTGGTTTATTGAAACTAAAATATTGAGTAATTTTACTGTCCAAAACATACATACTGTAAGTGCTACAACAGCACACCAATAAACCATTATTTCACATACACTTTTTATACGCCGAAGGGTCGTATTATGGTATGACGTCCGTCCGTCCGTCCGTTAGCCAATTCTTGTGTAGATAACTCCTCATTCATTGTTTAACGAAATTTCTTCAAACTTGCATGGATGGATGATATTGATGTGTAGATGTGCGTAAAGATGATATAACTTGGGTACGCCAAGGCGTTGCCATGGTAACCACATTTTACTAAAAAATTGAAAAATTCTTGTGCGGATAATTCCTCATTTACTTTTTAATTAAATTTCTTCAAATTTGCATGGATGGATGATATTGATGTGTAGATGTGCATAAAGGTGATATAACTTGGGTACGACAAGGCATTGCCATGGTAACCACATTTTACTAAAAAAATATTGAAAAATTCTTGTGTGGATAACTCATTTACTTTGTAATGAAATTTCCTCAAACTTGCATGGTTGGATGATATTGATGTGTAGATGTGCATAAAGGTGAAACTTCGGGCGTATAATGCTCCGACTTGCGGTGCTCTTGTTTAAAGATCTTTTTGATATTCTATATGACACACCAATTTAATTATATTACTTATTTCGTATATTTTTGTTAATTTCTTCAATTTGAATATCTGTATCTGTAAATGCATCGTCATTTGGGCTTGCTGCTATGATTTTATTTATTTATCTATCTTTCCTTACATGAAGAACAAGATATTTTTAATTGTTTATAACTGCATAGCACCAAGAAAATTATCAAACTGGTGACTCAATTGGAAAATTATTGTGGTTTGCATCAATTAATGTATTTTTGTGCATTCATAGAACACTTAGCAATCCTATGGATATTGAAATTTGGTGTGTGACAGCAAATTTTCACGTAGTTTTGGATGCAGGTTTCTGAGACAGTAAAATTGGGAAGTTGTAAGCAGGCCTGGTTGTAAGCAGTGTAGGTCCACAAGTACAATCATGGGTCTGTAATAAACACTGTGACAAATGAAATGATATGCCTGTATTAATAACTGGAATAGCGAAAAGTGACATTTTTACTGTGGAGTCTCATATGTTGCTTTAGGAGTAAGGCCACCGCACACCTTACGACTGGTCTACGACTGGATTTTGAAAGAAATTGCAATTTGAAGAGAAATTGAGTTTCAATTTGAAAATTTGTATCTGACTGAGGTCCAGAATGGTTATATCAATATAATTATCGAAAATATATGGTATTTGAAGTATTTCAGACAGAGAAAAGGCCAAATCTCCCAGTTACCAGTTGGTGGCCAGTCGTGCCTGTGTGACGTCGCTACGATTCGCAGCCGATCGGGCCTTTTCTCCAACTGAAAAGGCCATAACACCCTGCAATTTTTATATTGATATTGACATGACAATTCGGGACCTCAATCAGTAGGAATTTACATTCTAAACATTCTATATCTAATCCTATCATAATTTCTTTCAAAATCCAGTCGTAGACCAGTCGTAAGGTGTGCGGTGGCCTTTAGGGCTTGTTGGATAGGATGTGTAAAATTCCTTCAGTATTGTAAGTGTTTATAGATACAGCGCAACAAACCCCCACACTTATGTTAATGAACCTGAATTAAATCACAAATAAAAGGGATCTTTGTCAAAAAATTTGCAGACAAACTCATGACATCATTTTGCATTTACTTTTTAGGAATTTATTTGTTCCAAAGCTTTTTGAAGTCAGGCGGCAACAAATTGTCTCCTGCCTCGCCAACATTTTTTTTTTTTTTTTTTTGGTCGCCTTATATTCCATTGACTTGTACATTAAAATTGTTTGGGTTTGTTGCGCCATATCTGAACAAACCTTGAGATATGAGGGCTATGGTAATAAACTCAACAGCATGGATTAGAGCAGCGGGCAGGGCGTAGATATGTGACGTCACACTATTCAAGTAGATCACCCCCCCCCCCCCCCTGAACAATAGGTTCACTGCTCGAATCTTCGCCAGTGTTAAACTGAGCAGCGCTTCTCAACCAGTGGGCCATGAGGATGGCCAAAACATTGTTTTAGAATAAAAATGAACCAGCTTGAGTTCAGCTTTACTGTCAAATTAATAAGTGGCAAAGTGGGCCTTGAGTTAAGAAAGGGTGAGAAGCACGTACTGGATTAGGGGGTTGACTCTTTGTAATTTGAATTTGCAACCATGCCGAATCACACCACCTAAGTAACATCTTTTTCCTGCTGCTTGGGCAGGATTGGTGCCTTCTATGAGGTCATAACATTGTTATTGTTGAATTTCTGCGCAAAAATAATGTTGGAATTCACAGTGAATTATTGAAATTACAAATTTGAATTAGTGATATCACAAATTGAATCTGTGATATCACAAAACATAATTCTTGTTGTGAATTGTATTATGTTCTGGAACATTAAACATACAAGACTGTTAACCTAACTAGTCAGATTTGTCTACATTGCAGTGATGTGCAGTAATGTTGGAATTCACACTGAATTCTTGATATTACAAATTTGAATTAGTGATATCACAAAACAGAATTCTTGTTGTAAATTGTATTATGTCCTGGAACATTAAACATACAAGACGGTTAGCCTGATCAGATTTTTCTATATTGCAGTGATGTGCTTTGTTAATGTAAACAAAATGTTAATATTTTCATTATTGAAAAAACAAGGAAACAAAATAAATACAAAAAATAAATAGGTTGCCATACATTGCGACTCAATGGTTGTACTGAAACTGACCGTAGTATTCCCAATACAATGGTAATGTACGACTGAGTAGGCCCTACGTATTCATAATAAGGTTCTCTCAGTCGTACATTTCCATTATTTTGGGAGTACTGTGGCGCCTGGTTTCTAAATCAATCCTAAAAGGACATCAGAATTACCGGGGGGGGGGGGGGGGGGTGTAATGAGTGCCGCCCGGTACATAGAAGTAACCTGATATATATATATTTTTTGTGTGATTGATGTGGTTGCGGAGAGTGCAAGAGAAGGTTTGGTTAGCGAGATGTTGTATATTATGCTGATGATTTTTGATAAGTGAGAAAATGGAAGGTTTGAGGGAGAAGTTTTGGAAATGGAAGAAGGCGTTTGAGAGTAATTATAGACCGGGAGCCCGGAAGATTTATTCAAGTGAAAAGCGCCGGAACAACTGACCTCGTAGGTCGATAGGATGGACCCTGGGCCTCACGAAAATGAATTGCTGCCGGGTTAACCGGGGTTTTCCCACAGAATTCTGTGGGTTAATTTTCCCGACAAAATCACCCAATGTGTGACGTCACTACCGGAGGTTGAACTGTGTATCTTGCACCATCACACATAACACGTCCCCTCGCTCATTTAAGTGCTAATTTTGTGATTTTTGTTTAACGTTTGACTTGCCTAGAGTATACCAGATAACGCAATAACTTTTCCCGGTGATAGCACATCTGAGAGCGACGATTACGATGATAGAAATCGAGGGCGATGCGGGGGGCGATGTCACCGAAATGCGGTACTTTTTTCTGTTTTTATGTCAGTTTTGGCTTTGAATATTTGAAGTTCTTCTCAATTCCGATTGTTTTCACCGTTTGCTCTTAAACTTGACATGAATATGCAGTAAGTCTTTCGCTTTCAAGAGCATGAAAGCATGTTAAATAAATTTCTGGCTTAAAATTCATTATTTGCGTCCCTGATAAACAGCGCCCTCACCGACCGTTACATATGATTATTGTACTTTCATGCTTTAAACTTAGCTTATTTATACAAAACTAATATTAAAATGCATTGTTTTCATCTGCAGATTGTATTCTTTTATACCTTTATTTAATTCAACTACCATTCATCATTTGAAATATCAGTTTTTAACATGAATAGGCCTGTGACCGGGTTGGAAATAATTCCGTGAATATCTTCAGTGGGTAATTAGCCTAAGGCAGATTGCCTATATCCAGGGGAATAGTGATACTTTGTAGGTGCAGAGCATTCATTTGGGTTGCATATGCAGCCACTATTATTATTAATAATATTATCATTGTTTATCACAATATTCATATTTATCTACTGCTGCCAATAGCTATCTATAGCCTATCTTTTTCACTGTCGATGTATAACTCCCCCTCCACTCCTCTCTTCCCCATTATTTCTCATCCCCTCTCTCTCTCTCTCTCTCTCTCTCTCTCTCTCTCTTTCTACCCCTGCAATTCCCTCTTCTCTCCTCTCTCCCCTTTATTGTCCGTTCATTCCGCCCTTATCGCATACATTCATCATCATGAACATTATAACTATTATATTCTATTAAAGTATAGTATTACTGTTCTGACTGAGAGAGCTTAACTAATTGCTTCTCTTTTTCTTTTAATGATGTTAATCAAGGGGCCAGGTGGTTGTAGTGTGGATGAACAATAACAAGACAGGCCCATTTAACTTTCCATATAAATCACCAACATGTTAAAGATTTCAAGTTTGTTTCCCTCTTGTACAATGTACATGTAGGCCTATACTCATGGTTAATTTCTGCCCCCTATACCCCACCACCACAGTCATAACAGTAAATACTTTGATACCTCAGATATTACAGTTTTATTTTGTGAATGATTTATCAACAGCTTTTGCATGGGATTATGTCTTGACATTCCACAGCGTACGTACACACATGGGACACACATGCAGAAGCTTGCTTCGAGAAAAACGATCTATGAATGCCATGTTTTTTTAATGTTTTTCTGTATGGAACTGCCACTTAATCTTGATTCATTCCATGTATTGGTGTTTAATAATGCCTAATGACATGTCCAGACATGAATGGACACAATCCATTCAAAATTACATTTAGCAATCACAACCATAAACTTTGATCTTGTTTTTGCAGTGACATAATGCCTTCCTGGCATTGAGGGGAATTTTTTTCAACCAGGAGTATTATAATTTATTATTACATGAATAACATTATTGAATCAAAGTAAAAAAAACCCATGTCACTGAAGAAAATTCATAAATAGTATGCGAGACAAAATTAATTGTACTATAACAGCTCATAAAATCTTGGTATATGGAGATTTGTTTGTGGGCTCCATATTACCCCGTTCATTGGGGTAATATGGATCCTGTGACACTTTTGTTTATGTTGTCTTTAATTTATACAAGACAATTGTTTTTTTTTCTAACTTATGTGTTTTTATGTAAGGAATAAATAGTTCTTCCACCAGTAAAAGAGAGAAGTGAAAAGAATATTTTTTACATGTTCAAAACTCTCATTTTGTGCTTAAGGGCTCCATATTCCCCCAGTTTACCCTATTACAGTTATAGAGTATATAAAATTTGTTTATTTTCTTCCATTATAGAGTCGTGCGGAAAACCATTAGGGTAAAGTGGGGTAAGTGGGACACTTAAGATTTTGATTGCATTTTATAAAAATACCAAACGTTCAAATAATTAATCAAGCATCTTAATTAGAGCTTAAAATAGATACAAATTTGTGACAAGCTTTTGGATAAATAATCTTCATAATCAAGGTCAGGGTGACGGTTTATTCAGGGCCACTACATTGTCCCACTTACCCCAACATGTAGGGGTAAGTGGGACAGCGTGCAATACGTATAGAGAACTTGGGAAAGTCGATACCGCGATTGATACATGAATGCGCATTGGAATTGCACGCGCGTCCCACTTACCCCAACACGATGGGGGTATATGGGACAATGTAGGTATACAACAACCATGTAGGGGGATATTAACAAATGTATATGCAAATACTTGTATATTTTGTTGAACTAACTACTTATACCTTATTTGCAATCATTCAATTACGTCACCAAACTACTCTTTTTCATAAAAGTCAGACACCAAACATCGTCATTTATTTTCTGTTATTTCTAAAATAGCTAAGGAGGGGGGGATTTTTCGAATAAAATATTGAGAGGTTGAAGATTTGTTATGCTTGTTCCTCTAATGTTTATTAAATTTTTCCAAGGAGGCATCCAATTTGTGGCTAGGTATTTTGTTTTTTCGTTGTAAAATGTTCCCTCCACTAACTCTATCTCCTAATACAAGAAAAAGAGAAAAATCCTCCAATTGTCCCACTTACCCCACTGTCCCACTAACCCCACTTTACCCTACCACCCATATAACTTTCCTATGTTTCTGAGATTGTGAACCGCATATTGGCGGTCAATATTCGAATGGAAGAATAAAATAAAGAAATATGGAAACATTTTAAGCTCATATTACCTCTGACGCATTCACCATTATCAGGAAATCGACAAGGTATGCAAATATAAAAATGCATGCATGTCCATCTTAATTGATATTGAAATTCCATAAAATAATGTTTACATAACATTCACTTATGTCAAAAGGGCTTATAATCATTACTGAGTTTGCTAAGCGTCATTTTTCTTCTTCATCATTGAGTCCGAAGTTGCTCTCAATCACTTTTCTCCCTACAAACGTCGTGTGACCCCTCGTTCTCGACAATGTCACCATCCTCCGTAGGTGTGGTATGTGAATCTTTAGGTCAGTGAGAGACTCTGGGACTGCAGTTCCTGAATGCCACTCTGCATGGTTCGACGTAGTTCTGAGCTGATTTCCAGCCTTATTTCCAAGAAATTATTCCTGTGTTTGAGTGTTTTTGCGCATGACAGAAGAATAATTTATTTCCTTCAATTTTGCAAGAGAGCTATTACACCTCCACTATGTCTTCTTAGGGATCTGAGCTCTATGAATCGGGGCCCTCTTGTACTGAGAACAGTGTTTCGACCACTGATGAGACCAACCTGGTTAAACATGACTTAATAAATAATAAAAGAATAAAGCAAATGTGTTTGGCGTTCATCTCAATGCTTTGAAAGCTTTTGACTTTGTCCGTTTGAATATACGCGACGTTAAGTCAAAGCTAGACAGGGCTTAATGACCAGTCAGTGTTTCAGTAACACCGGGCTGTTTCCTTTCAAAAAACTTTGCTAAATTTTGAGACATCAATCCTGTTGTTGCCAACCAATAGTTCCAGGCACGGATCCAGCCCCCTCCCCTCACACTGAGAGCATATTTAGATCGGCCGGCTTTTCATACAAAATTGAATGGGGTGCACTGGTATCTGAAAATCAGCGGTGCGCCCCTCCCCCCCCCCCCCCCCCCGCTACTGCATGCATCCCAGGCCTGTTGAGAAAGATGAAGAGAGATTCTGTTTTGACTGGATGTTACCAGGTTTATTGCCATCTGAAATCCTGCTTTATATGAAAGTATCAGCCTCATCGTGACGACTCCTTGTTTTTTGATGTGGCCTGTACAGTTCCATGAAGGATATGATACCACCATCAGTCACACTAATCTTCCCGATATCTCAGTCGATATGATTGGTGTTGGCATATAACACTCTTCCCGAAACTACATACGGCCTAGCAAAAAAAAATAATGCACACTGTCTTATGAAGCGCATTTTGTGAACACTAATACGCTTGATAAGGGTCTGAAGGTAAATCTTGGGAGTGTCAGGGTAAGGCTCATACATAATTATCTAGGACAGGTGTGTGTCATACTTATAGTAGAGCGGTTATGAATGGATTGCTAGGTTGGCTGGGCACAAGTTAGCTAGGGCAAGGCATACATTTTCAGGGAAGGTGTTTGTCGCTGTTATGGTAGAGCGGTTATGAATATAGTTTCTGAATATATTGCTAGGTTGGCTGGTTAAGTGGGCTAGGGCAAGGCACATAATGCTAGCGCGGCCATATTCGTTTCGTATGATTTGGCAGCAAGGTTGTTTTTAGCCAACTGCTGGCCTGGGCAGCTAACCAGAGAGCAACGCTAAGATGCCAGTTTAGACATCCTGCCGTTCCAGCCAAAGTAGAATCTCTCCAAACAGACTGTAAGTGAAATTTTAGTTGTTTTTAGTAAGCTAGTCTTATATTAAATGTCCAGTTTTTGTACTGGAACCTTGTTTAATGAGCATTGGTATAGCCATTAGGAGCTATAGATATGGATCAACACTGACCATGTGACGTTGTTCCAAAGTAGGATGAACTGTTTTCTTATGTGATAAATCACTGCTAATGCCTGCATAAAGGAAGTCTCTTTATTTAATAATTTGTATTCCATGTCGTGCGGAGAATGTATACTGATCTGACTTTCAGGCATTATCTTGGTTTCATACAAATCATACATACTGAATAAATCGCGTTGTATGATTGATTCCTTTATCTCGGATAGGTAACTGTCTAAAAGTGGCAGAGTGGTCTTGAAGAGGAGGGAAAAGCGGGGTTGATGGAATAAACATGTTAATTAGTTTATTTAGTTTCAAAGTGGTGACATAAACAACGATTATATAAGAGGGTTTTGATATCATACAAACTGAATAAATCGCGTTGTATGATTGATTCCTTTATCTCGGATAGCTAACTCTCTACAAGACCACTCTGCCACTGTTTGTACATTTGTGGTTAAACAAATTTTTACACTTGTGGGCGAAATGTTTTACATTTGTGGTTATTTTTACATTTGTGGTTGACATGTTATGACATTTGTGGTTATTTTGACATTTGCGGGTACAATTTTTTACATTTGTGGTATTTTTACATTTGTGGTGGATTTTTACATTTGTGGGCCCTACAAGGTATGGAATAGAACAGAAAAACGAAATGGTGCAATTTGATCTATGATTGTTGATGTTTGCCAGCTCCGTGTGATTGATGGGAGGATGTGTAGTTTTGTGGCAAATACAATCCAAACATTGGTCTCTTTAATTCATACATGTTGTTAATGCAATGGCGAGCAGGCGACCTATTTTGATCAGATTACGGTGGGTGAACTTGGACATGAGGGTTTCAATGAAAGAGCAAGTGTCAAAGTTTGTTTGGGTGAATGTGATTTCTGTTTAACCAAAAAATGAACCGGTTATGATTTTTTTTGTGGAAGCCCGTAGAATATTACACTATGCTACGAGTGGCCGACTCTAGAGGGCAGTGCCCGATGAGACTAAACAGAGCCCTTTACTGTGTATAAAGGGCTCTGAGACTAAACGGAGCTATATGATCTAGGATATATTGATTGGGCAGCTATTTGGATAATTATTGTATCTTAGATGGCGGATAACTGGGATAAATAGGATAACTAGGACTACAATAATTACTGGGAATGATACGGACTTCCTGGATTACCAGGAATGTAAAGCTTTACTGCGGGTGCAGAGTTTTCGTCGAGAGGCAACTTCAGAGATCCTTCCGGGAAGGTCGTCGCGAATCTCTCCGGCGTCATTATTATGCAAGGCTCAAGCTACCCATCAGTCATCGCGTCAGATGTCGTCCACGTCGTCGTGTATCAGTAGGGACGCCAGCCACGCCCTCCAAGGATCGACATCGCGCGGTTCGACGCTTCATACGACTACGCTGGGCGTAAACCTCTACATACCGAAGCGATAAGTCTCGCAAACTTTTATTTTCCTAATATCATTTAGGACGGCCGATTAATAACTCTTAATGGCAGGGGGAATACTTATGCACATATTAGTTATTCCATAATTTGATAATTTCACCTTGTTATTAGTTTGTGCGTGTAAAATTATTGAGATGGTTCTTTACACTGATTTGACAGGTCTATGATCCAAGACAGAGATATATATAATGAAACTCATTAATTTAAAAATAACCTGTTTTCTAGCATAATTTATTGTTACGCGGAGTTGCCTACCAAAATTCGTATGATTATTTTTGCTTTTACTGATTTAAAATGAATTAATTATATGCTGTTTAACCCTCTATAACCCACGCAAATTATAGCCCTGTGCCAAGTTGTATTTTTCAACTGGTAGTTATACCAAAGGCTACAAGACTTATTTTACATTTTCCAGTATAAAACTACAATATACCTGTGATAAAAAGCTTCTTGTGTAGACAATGAAGACCGGAAATGGGTTATTACACAAAGCTATTGTAAGGCACAGTGCAAATCCTTCTATTAATTGGTTCATATTATTTGTGCCGATCGGCGAACTTGGCAAATAAAAGGTCAAAGGGGAAGTCCACCCTGATATTAATTTGGTTTGAATAAAAGCAGAAAAAATAGAGAAAATAATTAGTGAAGGTTTGACGAAAATCCGATAAAGGATAACAAAGTTATGAATTTCTAAAGTTGTAATCGATCAAAGATAAATTGGCAATTTGTGACGACACTTGCGAGCTGATCTCCCATTTAATTTATGGTAAAAATTCCATAAATTTACTTTTTTCATGATTCTTGATTAAGGAATGAATATATTTCATAGGTTGTATAAAAACATTTGTCTTATAATATATCGACGGCAAAGATTCGGTAAAATAATCTATTTTGAACAAATAAAAATACATTTATCAATTTTTTACCATTACTTACATGAGAGATCAGCTCAGCTCCCAGCCCCTCTCCCCCCCCCCCCCCCCCACATCAGAATAACCCAATACAGTAAGGGTTAACCCATTTTTAATTGCAAAGCATTGCAACCTTACGGGGAATTATTGTAGATCATTATTCCCCTGTAACACATTATAACCATATGGTGAAATATAAAAGATATTGTTAATCATTCCCCTTAACCCATTCATACCCTTCGGGGGAATTATTGTAGATCATTATTCCCCTGTAACCCATTATGACCATACGGGGAAATATAACAAAAAAGAGGAAAACATTCCCCTTAAGCAATAGATACTTTTCGGGGAATTATAACATATTCTCCGCAAGCTACAGTTATGGTTAAAAAACTTAAAGGGAAGGCAAAAAAAGTTATATTCTTCATTTAATCTTCGAATTCGGATTTGAAGCTACAGAACATTAATTTATTTCCAGAAGATATTATTGACCGAAATACTAAGTGATTGGGTCTTTCTTGTGACCACCATGAACATTGCCCTTAAGTGCCAGTTTTAGATGATTGCGCTTCCTTCCCCTTAAGTCGCAGATAGAGTTATTATTATTATTATTATTATTATTATTATTATTATTATTATTATTATTATTATTATTATTATTATTATTATTATTGTTATTACCATTACCATTATTATTATCCTTATTGTTACTATTGCCATTATTATTAGTAGTAACATTATTACATGTATTATGATTATTATTGTTATTATTTTTTTTCTCATAATTATTTTTTTATATTGTTTTCTCATTATTATTATCACATAAACATCTATTATTGTTTTCCATCATCGTCCGAAACGCATACTTAAGTCACATTCGTTTGAATTATGCATAATTGCCTGAATTTTCAAAATGTGTCCACGTTAGTATGGTCTTCTTAGGTCCGTGTTTTGTTAGGAGTCAGGGTCCACATTTGGATATGATGGCTATAAGGGTATGTGCATACATGTACGTCCACAGTTTGGATGTGGAAAACATATCTCTCCAGAAGGCCCGCAGAGTTTCTTTCTTGGTGTTTTTGTAATGGTCGTACCAAATGTAACTATAATCTAGCATCTGGTCCGCATGCGCCATTGAATAAAGATGTCCACGATTGTACAGTAAGAAATACATGTCCGCGTTTTAAGGCCTATACAAGTATGCGTGTGTGTGTGTGTGTAGGGGGGGGGGGTGGCTATATTTTATGAGTTTTCTTTGTTTTAAAAATATTCTATGAAAATGAGCCAAAAATATTTGTAAATTAACCTACATGATTGTTGAATGTTTCATAGTGTATTGTCTTTGTATGCATCCAATTAAATTCATAATCTTTTTCTAATTAGTATTTTTTTTCCTCTTTACTCATTGCTCTCCTTTTCATTCCTTCCAGGGGGGCTTCCTACCAAAAAAATAATAGTCCCCTTACAGATGTCGTCAGTCGATTTTAGGCTTAAGCTGAGGTCAGAGATTTCAAGCTTTGCAGGGCGGGACCGACTAAGGTGCTGGTCACACTCCCTGAACATGTTGACAGGCCAGAAGACTTGCAAAATAAAGAGCATTGTGGAGACCTCCTTAAGACTCTGATAGCAAATTTGCCAAATCCCGAAGAGCGCGTAGAGCGAAAAATCCTTTGGGATAATAGTTGCATTATACATATTGTATTACTTCATCTCATTATTGTTATTAAAATGATTACTTCATGTTTTGTTTTCTTTCTTTCTTGAATCCAATTTCAAGTACGTGCTGGGCTACACTACGGACGAACTCCTTTCGGACGAGGTAATGAGTGTAAAGCAGCTTACATACTTTTGTTCATAGAAAAATAAATCTTTGTGGTGGTATTTATATGGGTGTGTAAAGTTGAGAATTGAAATTGGATGTATCTTTGAAGATGTTTTGTTGTTGTTGATATTACAGGACCCCGATCACAAAATAAAAAAAAAATCATGATATTCATTCTGTTTGTCATTTAAAGACATACTTCGAGTCCCACGTTTTCGGGGTGGTACCCCACCTACCTAAGCTAGCAACACCGCCGCCGCCGCCACCACCACCGCCACCACCACCACCATCGCCACCATCACCACCCCTACCACCACCACCGCCTCCAACCATGGACCTGAAGGACTCCTTCGAGGAGGCCCGTTGGAGGCACCAACGGACCCAATCTACGCAGACCGACATCAGCATGGAGGACATGCTACGGCACTACAGGGACTAATTCCCTAATCATCTGTGATGCCATGAGGGAACATTAATTTGTTCCCTCACATTGATTATTTTAATTATCCTTTGATTTCTATCACATAATCATGAATGTTTCTCTTTACCCCCCAGTTTGTTTGCATACCGTATTTGGCGACAGCCAAATGCGGGCCGTCGTGCAGGAAAACTTCATTCCCCGCAGGCACAATGTGCTTGTCAACTGCACTCAAGGTGGGACTTGCGCCCACCTGGAGAAGGAGATCGCAATTTTCAATTTCCCGAGAAGGCCGGACTTCATCGTCCTGGAAGTTGGGACGAATAACATCATGATCGACAACTGGCAGGAGGCTCTAAGTTGCCATCCTCCCAAGACTGGATAATAAACGAGAGCTCGTTCACGTTTGGAACGGTGCTTTCGATAGGATCTGCCGGGAGGAGAATGTGGAATGGCTGGACCCCCGGTCATCCTTCCCGTTTGGAACGGTGCTTTCGAGAGGATCTGCCGGGAGGAGAATGTGGAATGGCTGGACCCCCGGTCATCCTTCCCGTTTGGAACGGTGCTTTCGAGAGGATCTGCCGGGAGGAGAATGTGGAATGGCTGGACCCCCGGTCATCCTTCCCGTTTAAAACGGTGCTTTCGAGAGGATCTGCCGGGAGGAGAATGTGGAATGGCTGGACCCCCGATCATCCTTCCCGTTTGGAACGGTGCTTTCGAGAGGATCTGCCGGGAGGAGAATGTGGAATGGCTGGACCCCCGGTCATCCTTCCCGTTTGGAACGGTGCTTTCGAGAGGATCTGCCAGGAGGAGAATGTGGAATGGCTGGACCCCCGGTCATCCTTCCTGTTTGGAACAGTGCTTTCGAGAGGATCTGCCGGGAGGAGAATGTGGAATGGCTGGACCCCCGGTCATCCTTCCCGTTTGGAACGGTGCTTTCGAGAGGATCTGCCGGGAGGGGAATGTGGAATGGCTGGACCCCCGGTCATCCTTCCCGTTTGGAACGGTGCTTTCGAGAGGATCTGCCGGGAGGAGAATGTGGAATGGCTGGACCCCCGGTCATCCTTCCCAGAGGGGGAGCGAACACTGTGGGCGAGGGCGATGACTACGGGATCCCGCGCTTGATGGAGATCATCTATAACCACTTCCCGTAGTCATCATGTATATATTTATTATGTGACATTATTTACATGCCTTATAATTGTGTTTTCATGTATTAGCTGATTTTTTTCTTCTAATAAATACAACGTTTCTTTTAACTTGTAATTGGCAATGTGCAAAAGTCGAAAGTGAAAGCCGAAAGCCCATCACAAAACCAGGCTATGACCGTAGCTAGTGATGGTACCTCAAAATTTGGTCATCACTATACTTCGTACGGTGTTTTTACGGAAAAGGGTAGTTCAGGGTTACTGGTAGGCATGCGCGAAACCGATGACGGCACTGCAGTCACAACTCTAGAGACCTTAAAGGAGACGTCGTCCATAAGCGGGATGATGAAGCTCAAAATCATGCGATGAAAACTGTATTCAGTAATATAAAGAATACAATGAGCGATAGGTATATCGTACAGAAAAAAGTTTAATAAACTTCTTTGGGACTTTAGGCATCCTTTAAGTATCCTTCCTACTGTAGTTGTGGGGTGGTCTAGTATGACACAGGTCGAACAGGATCAGGTCGGGACCATGCATAATTTCTTCTGCGGTATTCACTTTTTGGTAGGATTAACAGATTATTCGTCAAAGACACTAGGTGCCTGGAAAGACATGATTTTTGGGGAGACTTAGGTGGGTGCCGCGGCTTTAAGTGGGGTGTACGCTAAAGGTAGTGAAAGTGGTACTGAACGGCTCGTTCGTACTGTATGTAAGTCTGTCCAGGAACGCGCGTGTGAGAAGTCAGGAAAACCTCTCCAATTTAGGACATTTCTCAAACTCAAGGGGATTTCTGTCGTACCCCTCGCCCCCTTTAAAGGCAATAGGTTTAATATTTTGTTTCACAATGGTGCTGGTGTTGCCCACCTGAAGGAGGAATTAAGAGAATTCTTTGGAAAATACAAAGATGATAATCTACTAATGAAGGCTGTTCGAGCTGATCTAGGCTTAATCAATAAGATAGTGACGGGTCCTTTGTGGCGCTTACTGAATGAAAATGGGCACATAGTAGAAATGAATGACCATTACCTAGTCATGCAAGAGTGTTTCTCTAGATGGTCTAAAGACAGTAGTCAGTTTATGGTGGGCAACGATCTCCTGTTCAATGACATTAAAGTCCACACAGATGAGATATATCAGTCGTTGGTGAGTCCCGACGCGGAGCTAGATTCTATGACTAGGCAAATTCTAGAATTGCTTTTCATGACTTTCTGCCAAGTTAACGAGAAGATGCTATCAGACCATTTACCGTCCGGTACGCATGTGGGAATGAGTGAGCAGAAGATGGAAGAGACAGTAAGTGTGCCTAGGCATACTGTAGGTGTAGAGAGGGACTTGGGATGCTAGATAGGCTTACAGGCTTAAAACCATCAGCGAGTACACTAGTATACGAAGGCATTATGATGAATGTTCGAAATAGAACTAGCGAATGGAGGAAAGGTCTGACAGAAAGGAAACGAGAAGAGTACATAGAGTACTCCCGAAAGAAAGGGAAGAATATGCGCGTAGAGCAAAAATCCTTTGGGATAATAGCAGACCTGCCAACCTCTGGAGTTCAAAAACTGTATTCATTAATCCCAAAAGTTTGTTGTTTTTTTTTTTTGAAAATCGTATTCGATTCTAAAAATCGTACGAAATACGACTAAATCGTACTGGTTGGCAGGTCTGTAATAGGGAAGCGAAACGCAAAGATAAGAAGCAAATTGCATTAGAGAAGGAAGAAGAAAAAAAATGTTCAGACGCAAAAGGTGTATGCTAGTGTAAGGAGTAAATGCGGGGGAATTTGGCTTACCGAATCGGAGGTGGCATCTAAATTACAGGGAGTTAAGGAAAAAGAAAGCATCGGAATGCTGAAGGCCCAGCTGCAGGCTAGGAAACATGTTTTGGGGAGAAAAACGTAGAAGGTAATCTAAACATCAAAAGGCAAGATGAAAAGCTTGTTAGGCCAAGACTATCTCTCATTTCTATCATTAGAGCAGCAGAGGAGAGGGAAGATAACGTAGGAGATAGGGACGACACAAATTATAATAACAAGTGTGCAGCTTCCGACAAGGTGCAGGAATTCCGTAAGAAAACGTGCGAAAAAATGACTAAAGAAAGGGAGCGGGTAAGTAGCAAGGATGCAAGGTGTGAGCGTGCAGTATGATAACTTGGTAGGAAAGATAGTTGAACACCTAACTTGTAACGAGGATGATATGGAGAAGGGGTGGTACTAAGCTATTGTAGTAGGCAAACCTAAAAGAAGCCTTAGGCTTAGCTATGATATCAATCCAGAAACAATATACACATTCACTAAACACAACATTCTAGAAGATTTAGAGAAAGGGGAGATAAAGGTTGTAGTATTAAACATAGCTGATGTTGTAGGCATGTATGTAATGCATCAATTATCCCTTCTTTCTTTCCATCCGAGGAGGCAAGAATATTGTTATTATGATTATTGTATTTATGTGACAAGGCAAAAAAAAAATCCATTTACCTATGCAACACTCCCTCCTTGGTAAATTCCACCCCTCCCCCTCCCCTCCCCATTCAGTAGAATGGTAACATTAGTAATGTTGCAATGGGGTAAACAACAAGTCACAAACCATGTTTAATTGTTGTGTCAAATGAACAAAAGATTGATTTTGTGTGATAGCTCACAAAACCATGGCCGCTCTTAGACAGAAGGTGATCCTGAAGGGGCTTCGATCGAGCAATCCTCCCATCGGACTAGCCGTCACCAGAGAGTCTCTTCATTATTGCACCATAAAACATTATTGTTTATTCAAACATTTTATTATTTCTTGTTCTTCCTATGAGGATTTTTTTTTTTTTTTTTTTTTTGTTGTTGAGCAACAGTTTGATGAAAAGATGTTTTTTATATGCGTCCCTCAATGTGCCTGCCCTGCATGATACCCGTGGAGTTTGTGCATATTATTTAGGTGAGTATAGTAGTATTGTGGATAGCTGTATATTACTAAATCATAATACTAACTACCAACTGATCATGTCTTTGACTGACGATCAAACCACCACGACATCGACTCCACCCAATAATGGCGCAACCATGCCACAACATACCACCCTGACTGACTTCCTCCCGTCCCGATTTTCCGGTGACCGACAAAATAGGGATGACTCGACCGCACACTTTTTGACCTTTGACGACTACCTCGACGCACACGACGTTGACTCTACTGATCCAAACCAATTCCCGACGATACTTAGGAAATTCTGATGTACTTTACAAGGACAGGCCAGACTATGGTTTGATGGCCTGACTTTTTCCACCTATAACGACCTAAAGGACGCTTTTGTAAGGAGATTTAGCCCTGCTAAATCCTCGTACAGCCACGTCCGTGACTTCAACACGATGACAATGACCAATGAGTAGAGCGCAGAAGGGTACCTCCAACGACTCCGACTAACAGCAACATACATTGACTACGAGGAAACCCAAATAAAACATTGACTTCTCGACTCTATACCTGACGACTGCCGAGCTGCAATTTTAATGTCCGCCTAAGCCAATGACCACCAAGGACCACCAATGTATAAAGACACAGAAAACTTAATTAATGACATACTGACGGACAAAAGAATACCGATTACAGGCACCCCGGGAAAATTGTACAAGTCTTTATATTTGTAGACAGTTACCTCTAATTGTGTATGCCCTATAATAACGTTGTTTTGTATGCTTTTATAAGTCGAGAAGCATTTTGATGACTCAAGTTTGAAATTACTTGTTCATCATTTATTATTCTCTAAGTTGTTTTATGATTATGGAAAGAACTCTATATGGGTTAGGTATGTTAGTCACCTAAATTCTGTGTTGATGGGGGCAGTTCTCAATGGGCGCTCAACCAAGATATCCCCCCCCCCCCAACCTCGTACTGCTCCATTATTAGGATGTTGTTTATTTCTCTCCTATCCCTTCTTTCTTTCCATCTCCCTTTCCCTCTATGGGGTTCTAAAATATATATAGGCATATTTTGGGTGAAAATTCATGTCTTTTTCGAAAGCAAATATTGGATGGAAAAACTAACGGTGGCCATGCAAGGCTCAAGTGGACCTGCATTGCCAACTCCACCGCCCAAGTTACCGGCACCCCTGCAAGGGGCGCGATTGTCGCAGACACCAAGAGGCTGCTATCTCTGCGGCGAAGATGGGCACTTCCTGTGGGAATGCCCACGCAGGGCCTCGCAATCGGCCATAAGGGTAGCTCACTTAGAGGTAGACAAGGAAAAATTTACCGGGTCGGACGAGGAGGCCACTCTCCAACCCAAGGAGTACAGGGCCGAGGCTCAGACGCCATAGCGCCAGGTCAGCCAGGGGAAACAGAGGAAATCCCGGTGGCTGAGGGCAATGAGGGTCGGGTGATGCCGAGGATTTTTTGGATATGGGCCCGGTGGTCACTGCGTTTTCCCAGTATGTGGAGGGGGTGGAGGCCATGGAATCTGAGCTGGTGGAAAATTCTTGAGCCTGAAGAGGTTACAATTTGTAAGTTGCGGTCTAGCTCTCTGTTGAGAGTGGATTTAGAAATTGGGGTCACCCGGTTAAGGCTATAGAGAGGAGAAGAAGTTCAGACTATCATGCTGGCTATTGTTCATTCATTTTCTGGCAGCATGGAAAGTTAGGGGTCGGTAACTTAGGGTTATACGCAGTTGCTGCGTGACCCCAATACGCCGCCACTATCCAAGTTTTACTGGTGTCTATACAGGATTATTACCAGGGATGTTTGTCTAGAAGACATTGCTTGAATTGCAGGCCCATAGGGACTGCATTGTAGGACAGCATGTGTCAGCATTTTAATATAATACTCACACACACACCATGCCATTTTATGTTTGAGTTTAAGTGGGTCAAGTGGTCCAATAGGATAACTCTTCAATTCCAAACAGGAGACCTAATCGTCAATTATTCAGAGTTACATGTAGGAGTATTTCCTCCATCCTTTCTCTAATTTATATCATCCTGCATTGTATGAAGACCATCTTTGTGTTCATCTCACACCTACATGTAGGCCTCGTCGCAGAAAGAGATACAATCGATTGTAAGTTACAATTGATCGTAAGTCAGAAAATGTACGCGTTTCAACCAATCAGATTTGCACATCTAGAACACGTGATCTGACTTATGATTAATTGGAACTTACAATCGATTGTATCTCTTTTTGCAACGGGGCCCTGGTAGACCATCTTGGCTGCTCTAAATCTCGTGAATACATCTTGTGAATACATATTGAATCTGGACTATGTGACTTGTTGTTTAGAGTTAATAAACTATACTCTCCTATATTACTCTTGAAATACAAGTCTCACCACCTCTTTATCTACGTACCTAGGCGTCAAGCACAGATGTATGTGCCTGACGAAGAAAAACAACCGAGAGCGTTGTAAAAGGAAAATACGACATAGCACTAGAACTTGCTGGCCTCGATTACAACGTTTAAGGTTCTTCTCGCTTTCCACTTCAGTTTAATCCCTTCATAATGAAGCCTAACAGGTCTTGTCCCTTAAACTGTGGTTGAACGGCATTGCCCAGTCAGTTGCTTTAAAACAAATGTAGAACTTTTCTGTCAGAAACTGAATTTCTTTTTCTTTTTCATGTAAGGCTAATTAGAATTTAGTGTAGTTAATCACTGGCTGTCATATAAACGCAGTCATTTGTAAACGCATTTAAATGACGCCATAATAAACTTGTTTCCAGTTCAGGTGAAAATCCGCGCACTGCTAAAACGGTTCAAAATATTATGCTTGTTTTTTTTTCTCAAGGCATACGCATAAAGGCACAAGCAGAGTCATCCGAGCAAGATCATTTGTAACCTGTTAACTTAATACTAAGTACTTCTTCCATATTTATAGCATTGTATTGAAATGAGTGTCAAGGGCTCAAACTATAGCAAAGAGGAACTGAGGGCCCTTCTCCTCATTTGGTCCGAACCCATATATGACAAAAAGCTTGTGCCCCAACTTGACCTGACTTCCCGGGGTCGGCGAGGCATGCGCAGTGCAGGTTTGCAAATCCAGCTGCAGAACCCGAATTTGCCTGAAGAAGGGTTGCATATACAGTACCCCTGTGGAGCTTCGTTTACGATGAGCGTTTATGATGAGCATTTCAAAATGCTCATTCTGCCTTCAAAAGTGAGCATAAACGCACCCTAAGACATGAAATCAACTTACTTTGAAACTTCTTCCTTTTCAATCAATACCGATGTAATATTAACCAATACCTTTAAATTGTCAATAAGCATGTGAGTCAAGAATAACATTGTACAGTTATTTTTAAATATGAAAGTAAAGTATGCCAAATTGTACATCAAATTGTATTTTACTCTGTATCTCTATGTCTAATATAATTCAGCACTTTAAGGTTTTTAATACATACTTTTTAAATAAATAAAATAACCGCTTGGAAGATTGACTGTGCTGCTATGGCACAGCAGGAGTAGGGCTTTCATCCATACCATTAACCTGTACACACGATTGTCAACTTACATGTATGTTATCACAATTTATGTTCTTAAAGTGGTAGATAAATTCAAATCAATCAACAACAACAAAATTAAAATCACATGATTAAGGACTTCACCCGATACTCATACAATGTTAACCAATACCTTTACTTTGCTATTAACCTTGCTAAAATCAAAGACGCTCAGCTAACGTCAACTGGAGGTCTGGCATTGATGTTCACTGATCATGCTCCCTCGCTGTCTGTTGAGTTCTTCTACCCACTCTTTCACCAGGGGATGGTTGAATTTACCTGGAGCAGATACAGAAGGATGAGGGGTAAAATGAAGGGGTAAAATGAAGGGGGTGCTTGGAGTGTGGCCGGCCTCCTGCCCGAAGCACCACATAGATCACCTCAACATGTCTTTCCAAAAGTACTGAAGAAAGTCATGAAGGAAAAAACCGAGAAATATGTGTAAATCTCACAATAAACTTGACTTTGATCTACACACAATTTTCACATGGTTGAGAGACATATTTGATACAGGACAGCAATATTTGTAAACAAGAAATTCAATTGAAATTTCAAAAGCATTAATTAATCAGTGTTTAATTTTCCTGTCATGCTACTTTGATGAGCATGAAATCCCTTAAATACTGTGGGTGACAAATATCACAAGCACTGTTAGGCAAAATTGTATGCAGGAAACTCCAATAATGACAATTCTTTCAAATGGTGGCAGAGAAGGGATGAAGCAACATTTCTTTCATTTTTACTGAACAGTACATTAATGCTGCTTTTAAAGGGATTGGGTAACTTTGTCTCAGATTCTGAAACAAAATCCTGGATTTAGCTCATGCTTAAATGATAGTTATAAACCTTTGGGTCAGTCAGAAACCCCATGACTTTACAATCCGATCGCTTGTCTGATTATCAAGATATTTGTGATTGGAAATCGTAATCAAATTTTGCGTTTTCCTTACGGTTTTCATAACATTACAGTTTATTGGGGAAAACGAGTATGGTAAAACCGGTCACTCAAAGATTTTTACTTTTTTGAGGCACTTCAATATTACACCATATCACAGACACTGACAACAGAAAACGTAGGGCCGAGTTTCACAGATTTAACATTGTTAAACGATCCCTTTAATGCTACTTTTGAAGGGGAAAATGTATCATTTTAACGCACCTTGTGTGGAATCAAAGAACTCTTGCAGAAGACCCGGCTTGTTTTCCATCTTCTCGTATTGGAATGCCTGCGAGATCATCTCAAAGCGATCCAGGTCCTTTACAAACCTAGCCTCTGGTGATGATTGCTCTTCATACTCCTGCAATCAAAAGATAAACAGAATGGCAAAAGTTTGAACTAAATTGGACCAATAATAAGTTATGAATGTTTTAAATAGATCACTAATGGGGCGTTGCAAGAAAGTTGCAATTGATTGCAAATCCCAAAAATCAAGCGTAAACCAAGCAACTTGCAATCAATTACAATTTTCTTGCAATGCCACATAAGTCTATGCGAATCTCAAATTGGCAGTTTGGTCTGTTGATTATAACATTCTAAACACTTTTAGATCTACCTGAATCTGATTCACCACACCAATGCTAAATATGATAGTATTAGGGAAACTCAATTTGTGGAGCAAAAAATAAAGAGTGCTTGAAATAAATGCAATTCTGTTCATGACAATAACATTCTTCTTCTGAATGATGCCTTCAACACAATGTTTTTCATATATCTCACCTTCCATAACTCGTACAGATCCTGCCCTGCTTCAGGACCAGCTAATTTGGATAACTTATCCATGGTCTCCTGAAAAATAAAATGTTATTGTTTTTCTTAATTGCAAATATTTCAGTGATGTCAGGATTATTTGAAAAATCATTATCTACATAAAAAGCTGATTCTTATATACCAGATAAAAAACATAAAAAACATAAAATAAAGCTGAAAAATCAAAAGTACTACTTTGGTTTCCAAAGCAAAGTACAATGTCATCCATATGATATACTGCTTGAGATACAATAATTTTCACTGGAAGACGGGGGAACGGATCTTCTTCTAGATAACCTCTGTAGGTTTCCATATTGATTTAATATTTACTATGGATAGCTTTCGATTTCTACCATACTGTAGCCTTAAATGTAAAGACCAGTATTGGAAACGCCCCAATTTCAAAAATGAAATGGAAGCTTTTATTACCAATCATGTGAAAGAATATGTTTTGACCAATACATGATAAAAATTTTGCCGGGAAACCGCCTACTAATTGATATATTTGGTAAAATAGTTTATCTACATGGTGTGTGAGAGATAAACGCATGTGTCGCGCACGTGTGCGTATAGTCCCATATACATCTTTCTGTGTACAGTGCTTGTAACTTTACGAAGACTGCCAAATTTCTTATCATTTTGATGATTCCAGAACCTTGCAGTACACACCAATACTTATATGCTAGATGATCAACCTTTTCTGATCGATTCCACACCGTTTCTTTCACAATGCAACTGCATGACCATAACTGGTCTTTACCTTTAATATTGAACAGCCTTTTCACTGATGCTACCACATGGCATACATAGAGCTTTCAAAGACTAATAACAACTGTAATTGCAACAAGGATAATTACTGATGTTGGTATACCGTATAGGGCAAAAGTAACTACAATCCTCACCTTTTCTCTTCGATGTTTCTCTTCCTTACTTATTCCATCGACTGGTGTTATATCTCCAACAATGCACTCTGCCATGTCATGCACAAGAGCCATCTGTACGCATCTACAACATAAACGAACATAAATATAAGAAGGTTTTTTTCTTTCTTCATCTTTATAAGTATTTGTTCTTACCTAAGAATCATGCAAGATGAGATAACATTTCCCATCTCATCATCCCCTACCATTAAAAAAAGACAAGTGTGTAAGCAAGACTATGGGACCAAGTTCAAGCTGAAACTAAACCACTTATTACCTGACCAACAAGTGCCCATTATCCAAAATGTGTCATTAACAACTGCGATAAACAATCTAACAAATATGTCATAAAAAAATCAAATGCAATGATTTAGGTGGTATATTTTTGTACAAAAATATTGCAATTTATACATTGAAACCAAAATTACCTGCAAGAACCACCCCGAGGAAAATTATCCCCCCCCCCAGGACAATCACCGCCAGAGGAAAACTACCCCCCCCCCCCCCCCTCTCAGGGCACTCAAGGAAAACCACCCCCGAGGACAATAATCCACCCCTCCCCCCCAAAAAAAAAATAAACCCTGTTTATTGTTTATTAAAGGTACTACATGTATGTCCCATTTGCAGGCCAAAAAAATGAAAAAGTTAAATTCCAACTGCATTTGAAAGATAATACTAATTTAGAACTTCCCTAAAAAAGGTGGGGCTTGAAAATGTCTTCAAGTGGGAAAATAACGACTATTAGTTGTCAAATCGACTTTAGGGCTATAGAGCCCAAAAGTAATAGTCTTGATTTTCAGACAATTGAACCGAATGGTCATACGTTTTATGCTGCGCAAAGATTCAATCAGTTTAATCTTGGCCATGACAAGAAGTGGGTTATTGATGTAGACAAATGCTCATGTACCCTTTACAACTCTTTTCATGTATGTTATTACCAAAGAAGAAAAAAGCCAGTCAGTCACTCAATAGTGTCTGACAGTGAAGTCTAGCAAGTAAACGGGTTTCCTTGCATAATTTGAATATGAGGACACTGCTAACGTTTAAATTTCACAGATAGGACATACATGACATATTCATAATTCCTGCAAAGTTCTACAGAATTTGAGGTTGGCTGCAAAAGGGACATAGTACCTTTAAAGGGGAAGTCCACCCTGAAAAAAAATTGGTTTTAATCAAAGCAGATCTTCTTTTTTTTTTGGGGGGGGGGGTGGTTATTGTTCCCGGGGGCAATTATCCTTGGAGGGTTATTTTCCGAGGGTAAATTCCTTGGGGGGGGGGGGGGGGTAATTGTCCCGCTGGTAATTGGGTGGGGGGGGGGGGGGGCGATTGTCCAGGAGGTAATAGTCTGAGAACCCGTATTAGCCTACAAAAACAAAATCAACTTTCCTGAAAAGGTACTGCACAGGTACCAGTGCACAAAATGTCCTCAAGCAGTACAGTATAATCAATTTACCTGTTTTTATCCAGACCCATCTTGTCCGTGATCATCATAGCCATGACAGACATCTGATACATGTGATCTGATACACTCTCTACATTGGACAACCCTCTTAGCTGCCATCCTCGACGAGGTTGGATCTGTCGTGAAGAACAGGATTAAAAAAAAAAAAAAAAATGTTTAGGAATGCTATTTAAAGAGCAAAAATAAATTATCATTAGATTTTGGGAGTCCATTTTAACCACAAATTCTGTGACAAGCAATGTCTTTAAAAAGGGGGAGGGTAGACCTAGACTAAAGCTTGGGTTTTTCAGGCGGTCCACTGACTGCATTGCAAAAGCATTTTAAATTGCACAGCGTCATGTCACACACACGCAGTAGGACGGGTGGTCGAGTGTCCGAACGCTAAAACAAAAATGAAGCCTTCTTCTTTTGCCTTCGAAATTCACGAAAAGTATGCACCAAGCAGCACTAACTTAACAATCATAAATATTTGTCCTTTATCATTTATTAATAACAAGTAAACCCCAAACCAGACAAAAAACTAATTGAGCTAGATCACTGCAAAAGTCAAAAATACATTTAGTGTTTCACATCAACTTCAAACTTGCAATATTGTTTCAATCAAACTTTCACTTTATCAGTATCACACTCACACTCCAGTCACACTCACAGACATGATAATTTAGCAGCTTTTGGAAGAGAGAAAGTCAATGCCACTGGGTCAGGATCCGTGTAACACCATGCACAGCGTGTCTATACTTGTCAAGACGTACAAACTACGACAACCAACCAAGCAACGCTGGAAAAGCTTACTCGCTAAAAACCCACGAAGCACGAGGTAACTCGCCAACAATGCCAACGGTACAGGGCGTTGGAAATCGCCGGGATCTTGGGCCTGGCTGAGCTGCTGGCCTGGGTGGAACTGTTAGAAACGTGTGTTCATGCAACTTCGTGAATAAAACACGATTGATCATCAACATCCTAGATTAATTTACCTTTATATCGTTGACAAACTGAAGGAATTTTAGGGTGTCTTGCGTTGTTGATGCTGACATTCTGGCGATTTTGGCCAGCTGCACACTCACTAAACTTTCTTTCTCGACTCGACTTTTAGCTTTTAGATCTCACAGTCACACATGTTTATGTAATGCAGCTCAGACGGTATCGACGTTTTATCAGATACAACCAATCACAAACGTCCTTATATTAGCAAGCTAACAATACGCTCTTTGATCGAAAGATTTGATTGGTTGTTGAATTCAAGATGGCAGCGCCCATAGTTGCAATGATTCGCCAACGTGCTCTAGCTTTGCTAAGTTATAGGTCACATAGAGTTTTATTCGTCACAAAAAGACATTATGGTGATACTCCAAGCACTGCTGATGGAGAAAATTTACAAACTATAGAAAATGAGACGGGTAAGGACACTCCAGGTGGCTCTAAACTCACGGGATTTGCCGAGGCGTTTGTCAGGCATGCACATGTGAGCGACCCGGAACCTTCGGGGGACCTCGGCAGTGCATCCCCGTCTGACGATGACGTGCCCTTTGCAGAGTTGTTCAGAAAGTCGGCTCATGTCAATCTTGGTGCTGCTTATAATCAGATCGTGTATGGAAATATATTTCACATTGTAGAAGATGATCTGTACATCGACTTTGGAGGAAAGTTCCATTGTGTTTGTAAAACGCCAGCCGAAAATTCAGAGTGAGTGCCTTTTCATGACATTGTGATGATTGTAGTTTGATCTTGATAAATAATTAAATATATTTCACTAAAAAGAGTTTTTTCAAATCTTCTTGAAATATATTTAATTTGTGAAAGATTGTGAAAGATAGAAAAGGGAGACGGGGAAGGATAAACAGAGAAGTATGTGAGGAATGAATGATTGAGCTGATGAAGAATTGAAAGAATTTGTAGTTTACTTTAGTCCAGACATAAAACTAAAACGTACATGTAAAACAATTCTACCCATGTATTATTTATTTACAACTATTAGTAAGTTTGTAATGTCAACTCATGGGGTGGAAAAGATGTCATAGATGAAAGAAGGAAAAAACAAAGTTAAAGTCAAAAAGTGTCAGTGAAATTATTAAGGTAAGAACAAGAAAATAGGAATGAAGGAGAGAGACAGAGAGAAAAGAAAAGATGAGATAAAGACAACATCCATTGCCCATTGGTCTTGTGTGCCATCGACCTGGTTACTGCCTGGTAACCCACTGCCAGATAAGTGTCTAAAGAGTAAAGACATAGAAAGAGTTAGAAGGTCCTCTTTTACTATATTACGGTTTCTGATAAACATTTACACAAATTACTTTGGAGGCAGTCTTGTCAGTACTCATAGATTGAAGTAATCTTCCCTGTAAGACGTACTCTAATGGCTTTTTCAAATGTATATTCAGATATGTTCTATGCCATGCAAGTAGCCTGGTATGGTTATTTCCATGAAGTCATACATGTAGATTATGTAGCCCACAAAGTGAAGATTTAGGTTGTTTTTTTTTCTCTTTTCTGCAGAAAGTATCACAGGGGAGCTCGGGTTCGATTGAGATTGAAAGACTTGGAATTGACTGATCATTTTGTTGGTGCGTCAAGAGACCTTACGCTGCTTGAGGCAGATGCAGAGCTTTTGGGACTCGCAAAGCAAAAGCAGAAGTGAACTCTCAGTTGCATGCAACTTCACGTAGGAGAACTTGATTGAAATCTGGACATATTATATCAGCTAATTTTGAGGAAGAAACGTACAAACTGTGCTGCTAGCACGTCTGATTATTTGTCTTGAGGCAGCAGTCTCCTTCCTCAGAATTTTGAAACAAAGGTAGTGGAACTTGCATCTTGGAATGTTGCTCTAATTGCATAGATTTTTATTGAAACCGACACAGGTCTGTCAGGTCATAGATGAAACATTTTTTCATGGATATGTTGTACAGGTTGATAAGGTTAGTTAACAAATCACAAATGCTTCTCAACAATACTTATTTTGAAAAAAATTGTGTATTATATTTGTAAATCAAAATAAGTACTGCTGTCTGTTTAGGTGCCAGAAGGGTATTAACACTGTAAAAAGATATGAATTAACAGCCTTCTGGCTCTCAGAAAACAATGTGTTCTAGCTTGTGTTTGTAGTAGAACATAATACCTGTATTATGTTTTATGAATAGGTAGCTCTCCCCTCTTGGTCTGTATGTATTATTAGGTATAGCTGGAAAATTGATTTACCAAATAGTAATGTACATACCTCGGATCAAGAAGAGTATTTCTTCTTTTTACATGAAGAAATATTGTCCTTGTTACTGTCATAAAAGAACTATATGTAGTTGCCAAGGTCTGTATTCTAATAATATTTAATTTAAACCCAACACTACGTTTATGCAGTTGTCCTAAATCAGGTTCAACACAAGAACTTATAATCTGAGGTCTAAGTCTTTCCTATGTTAAAAGTGATCTTAAATATAACTAAAGTAGCATAATACAGACCCAAGAGTTGTTTACAGTTTCTTTAAAAAATGTGATTCCTTTTATTTGCCTCATATTCGAGTTGACCGCAAGACAAATTAAATGATATAAGGAAGTGCTGATAATACAAGCAGGCTCTTTCAAAAATGAGATACGAGCAATAATCTCATTGAATTGTAAAACAAACAGTTGATGAAAGAACTATATCAGCATTCATGTTATGCTGGGAGTATGTTTCATACATTTGATATTGGGAAGGTTGCATGAATGTGAACATGGAATGATAAGAAGGAAAATTCTTAACTTTTACTATTCTGAATTTAAGTCGGGACAGAAAAAGGATGGTATTTCCCTGCAGCGAAATACATACTTTGGGAAAAGCATTTGTAAAGTTAGTCACTACATGTATTTCCATATTGCAAATACATTTTGTTTGTATGGAATTTCTAACTGTAAGTGTATCAGAGTTGTTCAAATAATAATCGAAGAAATTGTTCATAATAATGTTTCTAATGATTTCTTTCATAAAACTGAATATGATTTGTAATAGAATAGAATAATAGAAGATTGAGTTCGTATGGATTGGGCCTTGTGATGTTTGTGAATCTGTAAATCTTTGTGACGTACTGTGACCGTGGTGTTACAAGTACATTATACATGGTGTAGTAAGGTGTTCGTTTGAAAGGGCGCCATCTATATATTTTTAGAGAACATATATACGAGAGCCTTTGTTGTACCTCTTTTTTTTCTTTCGATTCTCGCGTTCCCCCTCCGGGCCTCTCCCCCCCCCCCCCCCCCCCCCCCCACACACACACACACACATACCTTTCTCTCTCTCTCTCTCTCTCCTGCTCTATGTGCCTACAAAATATTAGTGGCATAAGTTTTTAGACTTACATTATATTGTTTTATCTCCCGTCTTGATTGCACGTTTATTTTTTTTATTTTTTAATAGTTTGAGGTGTACAGGAATATTTTCAAAGAAGAAATATTGGCTATTTGTTTCTCATAGGATGCCTTAAACAAGGAAATATCATATAGGCTAAGAGCTAGGGTTTCAATTTTTTGGAATACTAGTGGATTATTCCCTTCCAAGTGAAAGGCTAAAGATATTCATTTGTAATGAAATATGTCAATATTTGGCAGCTTTATCCCCTTCACCCAAAACCAACAAGCTTTAGTTGTATATGCGCAAAATTAAGAAGTTTTATGACCTGTTCCGTTTTATTCCTAAGTAATTGTCCGAATTTAGATTTGAACTGGCGTTTCTGACCCTTTTCATTCAAATGCAAACAGTTTGGTTCTCGCCTGTAACTTTTATGTCGTTTTTAAACACCCCACCTCCCAATATACACAGGTGTACAAGCAAAACCCATCGCGCACGTGTGTGTATTCAGCAGAAACACTCCACATACAATGGTGATGTTACGCCAAAGATAAATACTCCCCAATGAGACAATAAAAGGAGACGACAATTCAGAATCGGGACGCGTGGTGGGTGCAAGGTTTTAAATCAATATGTGGCCTATATATCATTTCAGGCACTCGTATCACTCTTCGGAGTTAGATATGACACTTGTTATTATGATAAGCTGGTCATTCATGATGTTCTATCATTTTTTTAAAGGAGAAATTTGAGGGTAATTAGGTTACTCTAACATGTCTTCGCGACAGGGTGCTACTCGAGGTCTGGTGAAGGGAGTGTCGCTTATTTGTAGAGGAGGGGAAATGATATGGAGAAAGATGTACTTGTAATTCCTATAATATTTTAAGATCATAAGAAAGTTCATCTTTTCCCTCTAGTTTCTACAAACCGTCGCAAAGTGAATCATTTAAATATGTGAGAAGGGTTTGAAATTGTGTCCTTGATAAAAAGTACAAAAGATAGCATTGTGGAAATCACATTTATATTATGTCTACAATACCTCAAAATGTAGCTTTGAATTGATTGTGTCTGATAAAAACACTATTTGTATAACCGGACAAAAGAATCGTGTTTAGTCTCTATCGATTTTCTTTTCAGATTAATGGTACATTAATGTTATATTTAGGCCTAGATGTAATGTGACGTTGGTGTTTAGATGACGCTCCCCACGCCCTCCCTCCATAGGTATGAAAGCTATTTCGACCCCCCCTCCCGCCTCTCCCCCGTTTGAAGAAACGTTATACGAAAAGCTCCTCGGAAGAAGAAAAAAAAAGAGATAGAGAGAAAGAAAGAAAAGAAAGTGAAAAGTCCTGGATAAAAGAGATAGATCGGACTATGATAGACAAAAGACAGATGGGGAAAGTGAAATGTGAGATTTCAAATGAGCTGTGATATCGAAAATAATTTTGATGCAGGGTGGTTGAGATAGAAGATTAGGAGAGCCAAAACATTGAGGGGTAGAGAAGAAGAGAAGTGAGAATTGGATTCGAAAGTGGATGAGATGACGACATGATTTTAATGAGATCTATCAATGAAGGGAAATAAATTGCTCTTGTAAGCTAACGAAACTTAGACTGTATGGCCCGAATTCACAAAGGAGGTTTGTCGACAAACCGAGGTTTATGTACGTCATAATTATGACGCGTTTTGACGCGCTTTTTACAAACCTGGTTTTTAAGAACGCGTCGAAACGCGTCATATGACGCACGAAAACCAAGGTTTGTCGACAAACCTCCTTTTTGAATTCGGGCCTATAATGTTCAGCATATTACAAAAAAAGTAAAAATATGTCGGGCTATTTTAATAAGTACATGTATGTTTGTAAACTAGAGTAATGAGCAGGGTGAACAAATAAAGATAAAATACAAGTATCTCTCCAAAGTGCAATTACATTATCAGAACATGAGATTACTTGTAATTGTCAGTAATGATGTTTATTTTGGGTGTTGTATGATGCTGTTGCATCGACTCCATGCAGGTAATAGTTAATTTTTCAAACTGTGGGCAATTAGACCCAGGCCAAGCCCTATCACAAGAGCTTTTTGCTTTTCTTTTTCACATTCAGTTTACTTACTTCACTCCCCTTTCTCATTCTCCCTCTGTCTCTCTCTCTCTCTCTCTCTCTCTCTCTCTCTATCTCCCCATGCTCTGTCCCTCTCCCTCCTTCTCTCCCTCGACCTTTCTCTCTATTTTCTCATTGGTTTAGTCACATGTATACCATTATTGATTCCTCGCCACAAGTCACACCCACCCACGTGACCGATCCGTTTCATTCATGCAAACTGACATTACATCAGCAAATATTAGACAACGAGATTAAACATTTGTATTGATATGCATGACGAATACGTCTTCATACGAACGACAAACACGACGGATATTGTATCACGCCGTTCAAACACAGTGACGTTGCATTCAGAAATATCATGTATATAGGCGGGTCCCCCCCCCCCCCTTGAGAAAAAAATTAATGTAAAAACACGTGATTTTTACCTTTTGGGGGGGTTGCCCCCCCCCCCCCCTGACGCTCAAGGGGGGGGGGGTGCACATTTTTAAATTTTCGAGGACCAAAAAAAATGTGCTCACAACCCCCCCTCCCCCCCACTGAGCGACTTTTCTGCCGGTGCGATTTTCAAATTTCGGGAGCAAAAGAAAAAAAAATAGTGCTCACCCCCCCCCCCCCCCCACTGAACGAGTTGGGTCCCCTCCCCTAAGAAATCCTGGATCCGCGCCTGCCCCCCCCCCCCTCTATGTCAGCTCTTGTTAAAAGACAGTTCGAAAATATTCTTGCAACTATTTATTTGTTTTAAATTTTATAATGAAACATAAATATGAGTACGATACCAAAATAATCATACATCAAGCCTAGGTTTGCAGATGTTTAAAGAATAAAAGATACTGTTTTAGCCCATTCCCTCCCCCAAGAACAATAGCCATATTCCTAGTTTAATTAGTCGTCTTTTATTTTTGATTTCCACCTAATGTAGGATACCGAAACAGCAGCACCTCAACCTCTTGAAAAAAAGGAGAGGAGAGAGAGAGAGAGTGATAGAGAGAAAGATCAAATTCAAATTCATTGAAATGGAATCCACGATTTTGGATTATCTATGATATACAACTAGATACAAAAAGTATTGAAATCGGTTACAAAGTAATTATTAAAATTCGTCAAGTATACAAATAATCAATTTAAAAAAAGTAATTAAAGACCGACGAAGGAGAAGTAAATATAAATCGTCAGGTTTATATGTAATCAATATTGTAAATACAAAATGAGAGAAAGCCTATATAATAGATAGATATAATTATGTATACATTATGTAAAATGCCTAATAATTCCATGACACACTACATCATGATTAAATGGGAACATTACCAGTCATGTTTTCACACACACAAGTTGACAGACCTCAATCACACCTGCACCCATTTGAATATATTATTATTGTCTCCATGGCGATACATTATGAAAATGTAAATATTTCTACGAAGTTTGTTATGTGCAGTTCTAAATCAATGCATGACTAGCTGGCCGGGGACAGCTGATCGGTGCGGGGGCATTGACGCTATTATTATACGACCGTGATCTCCAGCTCGATATTTGTCTATATTTTTCTGTTTTCTCTCTCCATTTTTACTATTGATCAAATTTTCCCATCACTGGTTTTTAATTCATGCATATTTGCATTGTCCAACTATGTGGTTTACGGGGGTCCATAGCGGTAGATCGGTGGGAAAGTATGGAAATAAAACAATTAAGCGGAGCATTAAGTGTAAAAATGGATTGAACGGGCTAGGCGAGACTATGATTTCTCGTAGAGCTAACAATGGGGGACGTAGAGTTTTTCTCACGGGTCGGGCCTGGCTGGGAGAAGCCGGTGCGAGGGGGCCAATGAATAGCCTCGGTCGCGTGGCTGGAGCGTGGGAAAGTTGGCAAGTCTTTTGTCTTCGGGTAGGCGAGCGAGGATGGGGAGACATGCCTTCAACGTCTCGTTCGTGCGATCCGTATTCACGAGTCAAAAAGGCGATGTGAGAGGCCGGGAGAGAAAGTAGGGTATACATCGTAAAGATGATGTTTACGGATGATAATCGCAGATGATGTGAGATTGAAATCGTGGGAACATAAATAATATTTGGTGGTTTGTAAAAAAAAAAAAAAAAAACGACAAATGAGAATGAGGTTAAATTGGCATAGAGCAGTCACCAGAAATCAATGAGTATTATTTCTATGCACTGAATATTGCACCGGTTTTTTGACGGATTGCGATACGGAGAGTTCTTTTATGATGACATCCATGGATGACTGGCTCTTGTTAACAAATATCCATGGTGTCTGCAGCGCCCCTACCAGGGGGCAATCAACCCTCTCTCTCCCCTTCACGAGAAACGGTGATACACTATACACTTTAAAGAAAATATATAAACTAAGTTAATCATGACATGCGCTTCTTCCATATCATTTTACCGAATGAAAAAGAAAAGAAAAGAAAAGGGAAAACAATCTGTATAATTATTACTTTTTTTCCTTCTAATCCCCAAGTATTACCCTTCCCACTTTCCAAGGTTTTAACGCTTCTAGTGGTAAAAATAATTTGCTTCAAAATAAGACGGATTTGTACATGTTATCTTCTGTATCGCTGATGAACAATATCGTCATCAACAACTGAAAACTGAGTAATTCATTTTTCTTTTTTTAGAGAAGTGGAAGAATTTCTAGCCTGAGGTCTGTTGCATAATATAGTCACTTTAAAATTGAGGGGGGAAAACATTATCTTCAAATTACTATGACTATGGCTTTGCGCGAGTAAATGTCTTTGACGAAGCAGTTCAAGATGATCATGGCCCGACTGGAGATGCGGGCCATAATCATCATAAACAGCTTCCTCAAGTTCTTCCTGTGCGAATACTTCATATGCTAAAACCCTCTCAAATCGTAACATGGCTACACCCCTTTGATTCTGGGCCTTTCTGGCTACACCTTATGATGACGGTGACCGGCGAGTCGTGGACTGGGGATAATCAACAATGATCTTGTTGCCGTTTGCCGATGGAGATCATATATGTTTATGGAAATGGTGGTAATGATGATGAGCAAGAAGATGTGGAGAAATAGGAGGAGGAGGAGAATGGTGGTAAAGTTAATGATGACGATGACAACGATGATGGTGATGTTGATGATGATGATGATGACGTGAACGACGACGATGCTGATGATGATGATGATGGTGGTTTGGGTGGTAATGATGATAGTGGTGAGGGTAGTGGTAGTGATGATTACGACGCTAATGATAATGATGAGGAGGAGGGTGAGGATGAGGATGTTGATGATGATAAAAAATAATGGAGATGACGAGGAAGGAGATGATGGCATGATAATTATGTTGTTGTATATAGCCTTAAGATCAGTGTGATGATCGTCGTGAGGATGAAGGTGATAATGCTGATGACGATTATGGTGATGATGATGATGGTGGTGGTGGTAGTGAAATGCATGGTGATGATGATGATGGTGATAATGGAAATGATTATGGGAAAGAAGTAGGTAGTATATAGCGATGATGATGCAAATTGGTATAAGCCTAATTGATGCTGACAAGGTACATGTAGATGACCGGTGATGCCGATAATATCGAAAGTGCACGGAAAAGATACAGCATATAAGAGGTAAAAAATAACATTTGATGAAACTGACTTATACATTATATTTGAGAAGATTAGACATTTGGACATGAGGCTTTATACCTGAAGATGAGTCATGAGAAACAAAGATAAGACAAAAAACTTCTATTGACATAAAGAAAAAAAACATGGATTTAAAACATGAAATAAAAAGCGTATCGGATGACATAATGAGAGTATAAAGACAGACAAAGATTGTATTGATCATCAGAAAACCGAAAATTCGCATGAACAGACAAATAGCAGGTAGTACAATTCATTTTCGGATGTGTATGACATGAATGATTGCAACTGCCATTATATTGTCCCTTTCTTTGTACGATCAATGGCAATGAAAGATGGGGGTGGGGGGGGGGGCTTCAAACAGACATAGCGACAAGTAAAAAAACATTTCCTGCTCCTTCCCAACCCATATATTTACCATAGAAAAGTAAATAATGCGGTGTTTTTAACGTTCTCTTACTTTTTGGAGTATTTTGCAATGCACCTGATGAGCCTCCATCACGTTTGAACGCCATTGTATTAATCATAATAGATATTCCTAAACTCAAATCTGACCGAAAAAACTGGTGCAGCTGCGTCCTTACGTTAAATATTCTGAAGCAGTGGTGTAGATACAGGGGGGGGGGGTGACAGGGGCGCGCGCCTCTTCCATCAAAATAGCAACACACAAACACATGATAAATATGATGTTTTCTTTTTAATCAAATAAATGGAAAGGAAAGGAAAATGGGATAGACAGCGACAAAAGAACATGATACGATCTCCTGACACATCCTCTCCCTAACTATATGACCTCGTTCACTTTCTTTCTCTCTCTCTCTCTCTCTCTCTCTCTTTCTCTCTCATACTCAGTCCACCTTATATCTGAGACTCATATAATTTTTCTAAACTACCCAAAATAAATCAAATAATTTTCTATACTCCCTGTCTATGTTTAATAGGAACAGCTCCCATAACAACATATTCTATTTAGCTTCTTATGTTTTGTATACGCTAACAAGAAAATGTAATTTTATAAACATATTCGTCATTTATTTAAAGGAAATATTATGGAGGGCAAACGTTGAAATGTATCATCTCTGGACAAAAATGTTGATTATGTGTTTTTTTAAAAGTTTTATTAATTTTGTGATATAAGTATAATTCATTTTTGTTCTTTGTAATCAATATAATTATGTGTTTCTTATGTACGTATTATTCAATTAATAAATGATGGGGAAAAAAGGGGAGAAAATATTCTAACAGTTTAGGAAAATTGGAGCTGTGATACAATGTCTACTTTGCATAAATTAAAAATGGCCGTCATTGATACATCGTTTTGCCTGATCTCCGTATCTGACACTCATAATAACCCAATAATACTACCCAAAACAAATTAGATAATTTTCTATATTTCCTGCACTTACTATAAAAAAATAGCTCTCATATGAACATGTTATAGTAAAAGTTTAGGAATAAATTGCAACTGTCGAATATTGTTTAATTTGAATAAATTCCAAATGGCTGCTGTTTTCTCAGTAAAGGACTGGGTTGTGTTGCCCACTTTCAGCCATCCCTACGTCGGCCACTCTTGTTAGCTTTATCTGGTTTCATTTTCCCATCGAACTCTGAACTTGAACGGATGTATGCAGATTGCGAATCCACATGCCAGACCTGCATACATGCGACCTAAATACCTTTACTCTCACCATAGCAATAAATGGATTAATTATATTGGGTAGATTATGATAGTGATAACATTAATGATGTTTGACATCCAGGAGCGTACGCAGGGGGGAGGGGGGTTAAACCAAAGACGTTTAAATATAAGGGTTAAAACCCCCCCCCCCTTGAGTTTTTTTTATGTGTATGTTTTGTGTATGTTTTGGGGGGTTTGAGTTTGTTTTGTTTTGTTTTTTTGTTTTTTTTAATTAAAAAAAAAAAAAAAAACGTATAGATGACCTAAAAAAGATGACCTTACCCCCCCCCCAACGGAACGGAATGTCGATGGGTCAAAAATTCAAATTTCGGGACCCCCCTCCAAAAAAAAATATGTCCTCTTACCCCCCCCCCCCCCCCCCCCCCGCTTATTCAGCGGCTGACTGAGTCGTTGCGATTTTGTGGGACCCCCCTGCGAATTTGCTTAGTTATATTTGAATAAATAATTTGTGTATTATTGATGTTCCATTGATTTGCTAAATTGTAAGCAAAATTATGTTATTGTCTGAATATTGAATAAACACATCTTAAAGGCAAAGAGAAGAAAAAAAATAACGTTCACATAAGTTTCAGACCCAGAGATGTGACACACACAACAAAAACAGTTTGACGGCGGCTATTTTGAATTTATTCAAATTAGGCATTATTCAACGACTTCGATTTTCCTACACGTTTAAATATGGTTTTGTGGACTTTTCTAAATAAAATGCGGGCATTTTGCCAAATTTTTACAATTTGTGTTGGGTTAACCCCCTTTTTCCCATATCTTTATTGGACTTTTCATGACAGTATTACTATTAACAGCATATTATTGCAACTCTGTTTGTGTGAATGCTTTATATTTTTTGAATATCATTATAGTTCCTGTGTTGTGACCTTGGTTTTTATTATATGTGCTTTTGAGTTCTAAGCGAATGAAGAACATGAAATAATTAAATAAATAAGTAGATTGTGATCTACTAAAATCTTATCACGAATTATTGAATGTGAACATAAAGATAAAATCCTATTAAAAAGATCTCATAACATTTCATTACAGTTTGCCTTATTACAGTTGAATTAATATGTGTATTATACAATCAGAATATTTTATAGAATGCTCCGCTTAGGGCAGTACATAGACTTTGAAACATATAATCAAACAGTAAGTTGCTGACGTTTTCGAAACATCAGCATGGGCCTTATACCATGGACCTACTTCTTAGTAGGTCCATGCTTATACACTATGGGCTATGAAGGGCAATTTTTTTGCCAATGAAACTCAAAAGAAAGACATTCGCAGGCCACGTGAATAATGGACTAACAGGCTAAAAATTCATTGAAAAAAAGAAAAAGAAAAAAGTGCTTCAAAGATCAACTAAAAATTGAGGCAATATTTCGCTTGGTTATACTGAGGTGGAAACTGCATTGATGAGAAACCACACAAAAAGTGAGGAATAGAGCACACACAGGTCGAGATTAAAGCTCGTAAAATGTCATCCTATCAGAGAATTAAAATACAAAACATTGCACGTTCATTGTGATCAGTGTTTTGGTTAGAAATTAATGATTATTACTTTTTGTGTGTGATTGTTACAAATTCACCGCATTTCGGCTTCGCAGCAATGATGATTGTTTTGTGTGGCAGCACCTTTATTTACAGTTTATTTTATTTCTATCTATATCTCTATCTATACATTTTGCATTGAAATTAAATTGAATTAAATTAAATTAGATTGAATTTATGAACGTCGAGTTTTGTTATGACGGTGTGCATTTGTATATAGCCTACTGTGATAACCATTTTAGCATGAGTTTTTCCCTGGTCTGTTCATCATTATTTTTTTCTTTTTGTTTGGGGGATATATTATTACCCCTAGAAAATAATCCTGGATGGGGATTGTGAGAGCAGTGAATGAATGAAAGAATAAATGAAAGAATGACGAATGAATGACTAGATCTTTATCACAATATAATACACAATGGAAGTCTTGGGTAATGAATAGAAGTATAGGTTGCCGTGCCCTTGTTAAACCAATAAACATTTTATGTCGAGAACATGTACCGAGAACATTATGGGAATGTGGGGGCCGACCTTTAACCATCCGGAAAATGTGACTCCGTTTTGAACCGCCTGGGCCAGTTTGAAGTGAACGTACTGCCTGACAAACAAACATCTCTCGGATTTCCTGCCTACTATATATTATAAATGTCACAAGAGTAACCACCCGCTATCATATAGCGTAAACTATATAGGCCCTAGCCTAGCCTAGCCTAGGTTCGTTGTTTCGCCGATCACGAGATCAAAATTTCAGCGACGCCCTTACTCTGCTCCCCATTTATGAATATTGCGAATTCACTCATTTGCCGGACGGACTGTCGTGTGCAACTGTAATATGGAATTTGTGGCAGGTATAACCATCGCCAGTTTGGTCCTGGTATTTATGCTTTCATTGCCCTACATCTTGGGCGGGTTCCTTGGGCTGCAAGGAGTCACAAATATGGTAAGAATTTTAATGGGACATGTTTAAGACAGCCTTAGAATGCGGTAGACAAATGAAAACGTATATGACAATGTGACAAATATTTCACACATTCAGGGAACTGTTACGTGTAGGACACAGAGACATCCATTTTATATAATTCAATATTGCTTTCGAGGCGGAATGGCTCAGCCTCAGTGGGTAACAGTGTCGTTACTAGGAGGACACGGGTTCGAAACCAAGTGAATTCAGTATTGGTAAGGCATTAATCCTCATTACAAGGTCCCTTGGAGAGGACTTAAAGCTGTCGATCTCCTGGTTGCTGAGTACATAGTCAGGGTCATTCCATAAAGGTCGGATGTACATTACGACACATTAAATGGGGCCACATCTTGTTTGATTTAAAAAGTTTTTTTTTTTTAATTTTCCAATGGAGTAGCAAAAGTAGCTAATAACTTAAAGGTCGGTGACATCCAAATATAAGTTGATTCCTGTTGATATACAATACCTCCACATTACCTTTCTTTTCCTGGTAAGCTACAGCACGTCTGACATAGCAACTCCTATGTTGGTATTGTATGGTCTATTGTATACAGGTGGTCAGCCCTACATTTTCTGTATTAATTGATATCTGAGATATCACTCTTTAAGATGTTGTTCTACATTTCAATATTTCAGATAGATATTGATCTTTTGGGTCCCCGATCTTTTTGGGGGTCGGACGTTCATAATGAGGGGATCGGATGCATTATGCAAACTGGACGAATCGTAAACAGCATTTGCACAAACTATACAAATCCTTTGATCATAAAACTTACACATTTTAACGTTTGGTTTGTATTTTTTCAAATAAAACTTTTTTTTCTTCTTTTCTTTTTTTTTTCCAATCGAAGTTTTTGATTCAGACTGTGTAATAAGTGACCAAATCTGTAACATCTGAAGTCAATTTTCTATCCATAGCCTATAGAAGATAAAACTATGAACAGGTTTGTTTTTTTTCTTACTCGAGAAGTGTACACCGTAGGGTTGGGTAAATATGTGCAATGTATCTTTTACCCAAATTACGTTTAGAAACGCATATCTGGACGTCAGACACATCAGAGGAAAAGAACTGGGAATACGAATGGCGCCTTAAACTCTGCCCCGGAAGTTATCATCGTTGGGTCTGGCATTGTGGGCTCTATCATGGCAACCGTTTTGGCGCGAGATGGAAGAAAAGTGACGGTATTGGAAAGGGACATGAGGCAGCCAGATCGTATCGTTGGTGAGACCATACAGCCAGGTGGCATCGAAACATTGGCCAAACTTGGACTGACTGGTAGGTTGCCACCAGTTATAAAATATAACATTTAAGCAAATTTAAAGAATTAATGATTTGCCGAAATATGTTGGATTTATGCTACCTTACATACATTTCAACATCTGTTTTTTGTTGCCTTATGCCTAGGTCACATATAAACCGGGCCCCGTACGATTTTCCCTACCCGGCGGCTTGCCGTGGATTTAGAGACCGTAACGGGAGCCTTCCGATTTTCATTTCTACGGCATGTGTGGTCACATATTCTGCGGCGCCGGGGAGGTTCCCGGTGAAAATTGATCGAGTGAAATGCAAGACGCCCGTAAGGGTGCTGACCGGGTGCCGGGCGTTAAGCTTACGGGCTCCGTCCGATGAGCAGGTGCACCCATGGCTCCCGGAAGGTGCCTGCAAATGAGTTCATACTGGGTGTCCGGAGCTCAAGTGGGAAAAAAATTACGCGCCCGGCCAGGTGATGTACGGTGCACTGAACTATGTGTCCTCTGACATCCGCATCTCCTGTATCTAAAGCTGCGTTGTACATTTTTGAGATGCCGCCGTGAGGGGCCCGCACGGGCAATATTCATTCAAATGGCATCCGGACGGTAGACGCCCGGTGTTGTGCATATCACCCGGGGCTCTTGAGGGGCCCGTGATTGAGCCGTAGGGTACACGTACGGTACCCTTGAGAACCGCAAGGCGCCCGTAAAGATTTTTAATGAGAATTGACAAACACCAATCGTGAGGGGCCCGTCCGGGCACCGTCCGGAGCCCGCACGGGACCCGTAAGGTGCCCTACGGGCCCTTTACGGGCTTTCTACGGCCTAACGGTTAGATAAAAACGCCGGGAGAATTGGGAGCAGCCAACTCAGCACCACGGCGCCCATACGGCTTTAAAAACTGTTTCGGCGCCCGTAGGAATTTTACGGCAGCCGGCCGGACACCAGCCGAAAATTCCCAACATGTCTGTTTTTACTCGCCTTAAACGATTTCAACTTAACTATATTTGGTATGTTTTATGTTTTCTACGAAGATTGTCTATCCGGTTTCGGAGCCATCAGAACGGATGGTATGGTGATTCACGATCCGACTACGAAGAAATCGTTTGATTTCCAATATCCACGAGACAAAACCGAACGAATCCGTGTTGGCTACAGCTTCCACTACGGTCGCTTTGTTATGAGTCTGCGAAAAGCTGCCATGGCGGAAAAGAAGTGAGTGTAGGAACAGGGACGTGACAGAGAAGGGCTGGAATCAAGCCGCTCTCCTTTGATCCCATTAAAACATGCTCAAATTAGCGCATTATCCTAAAATATTGAGCTTTTGTCAGGATGCAATTTTTCTTTTACCAACCCTGGCACACAAATTATAGGAAGGACGGAGTACTAAATTTGAAAATTTGTTTGATGCACTATTCCTAATACAATCCCCAAATAAAGTTTTTGATTTACATTGAAAGTTTGCAGGTAATTCAATATTTTGTAATAAATGTAAAACTGGTGCCTGACAGGCACGTAGCCAGAGTTTGATGTTTAGAGGGGCACATACATGTAATCGATCTAGGTTAAAAAAAAGGGGTCTAAAAAAGTTCAACCGATCCTGGAATTTTTTTGGGGGCACGTGCCCACCCCCCGTCCCCCCCCCCCCCCCCCGTGGCTACGTGCCTGATCATCATCATCAGTATGTGTTTCCTAATCCTGGTGTAGTAATTGGGCACTAGGTCAGAAAAACAATTCTGAAACACTCCACGTCATAATTTATTGTTCAGACCAGGAACCTGGGAGCGATGTTTAAAAAAAAAAAAATTCTCCACTGATTGCTGATGCTACAGAGACAGGCGCGTACGCAGGGGGGGGGGGGGGTTTAACCCAAATTTGTATGTGTATGTTTTTTGGGGAACCCCCCCCCCCTTTTGAGTTTTGATTTTTATTTTTATTTTTATTTTGATTTTGTTTTTTAAATCCTAATGGATGACCTAAAAAAAGATGACCTTACCTCCCCCCCCCCCCCCCCCAACGAAACGGAATGTCGAGCGGTCAAATTTTCAAATTTCGGGACCAAAAAAAAATGTATATGTACTCTTATTCCCCCCCCCCCCCCCCCCCGCTAATTATTCAGCGGCTGGCTGCGTTGCGAAATTGTTGGCCTGATTTCAAAATGTTAAACCCCCCCCCCCCCTTGAAAAAAATCCTGCGTACGCCACTGTACAGAGATATGAGAAAATGCCCTAACTTTTTATGACAAGAAAGACAAACATCATCATATTTTGGGGTGCCTAAGTGACTCAAGAAATTAGTTGATTGGATTCTACCTCTGGAACGTCCCAGCTTTCTTGTTACCAGTTAAATATAGTGCCGGAATACCCTGAATGAATTTCTTTTAAAGCCATATTCAAACAACTTATCGATTTCTCAAGACATACTGCTCTAAAACTACCTAACACAAAAACAAAGGTAACTCTTCAAGTTGAGATTTTTCTTTCATTTGTGCCGCTCCGAAGGTTTGGAATAACCTACCATGCACTAGACATAATAAAAGCCCCCATAATTATGTTGCCGTCTTCACAGTTTTGTTGCAGACGAATTTGTTTTGATAAGGTTATGAATAGCTTTTGGTTGTGTGTCCGTAAAGCAGCATTGTTTGGATTTTTTTGTTACAGCGCAGTAGAGTTTATTTATAAGCTGCGCAATATAAATTGATATAACTATCATTATCATTCCTTCTCACCATCAATTTAGTGTGACATACATAGAGGCTACTGTGACCAATCTCCTCGAGGATAAACATCGAATTGTAGGTGTAGAATACAAGAACAAGGGTGAACAAACGATGAATGTGAGTTTTGAGGGTTTTTTTGTTTTGTTGTTGTTGTTGTTGTTGTTGTCCCCTTCCACATTTATTTCAAAATAATATTCTTGGCCATTCAAAATATGATAAGAAAATACATTTATAGATATCAGTTACAAATTTTAGTTCACTTTTTTTTTAGTATCACAGGTTTAGTTGGCAAAATGAGTTTAGAAGAAATAAACAATCAGAAACACTGCAAAAAGTAACCACTTTTTCATAATTTTTTTTCCAGATTTGTTTTACATATATATTTTTTCAATGCTATAATAACACTTTATCGCTGATATTATGTGTTCAAAAACTGGCAAACACTGTTTGCATTTGGCTTTATATTTATCATTTGACTTTATCTGATTTCTTTATCTTATTGTATACGTATTCTGTGTTATTTGACTTTCAAGACCTCGTTCTATAAACATTCGCGACTGATTCAAATCAATCGCAACCCTGCACTAAAGAGACATAATCGTGTAAATGTGCGATTGATTGGAGGACCCAGGGGCGGAACCAGCCGGCGAACGGCGAATAAGCGGGGGGGGGGGGGGGTAGGAGCACATCTCCTGAACAGCAACCTTACAAAATCATGATATGTTTTTTTAAATAATTAAAAACTTGACGGTACAGATTTATATGCTCCATCACGATACCTCAATTACACCCCCAACATGAATATTCAAAAATCATTTTCTCACAGACGCTCAAAGCTCCTTTGACCGTGATCGCTGATGGGGCTTTCTCTAATTTTCGCAAGCTGTTCTCGACGCTGAACGACGAGATATTGACCAAACCATCATCTTACTTTCTAGGAATGAGAATAAAGAAGACTTCCGACTTCAAGGACAATCATATAGAAGGATTCTGGTATTGGGTTGTAGAACAGATATTCATTTCAATATTCTTTGATTTACGTATTAGGAAACTGATACAATTTAAATATTTGTTGATTTATTTACGTATTTACATATTTTGTTTGTTTTTTTACAGTGTAGCAATTTTGTCAGTGACGAAATTGCTTTTATGTATAATAATTTAATCTCAATAATCTTTTTATCTATATTCGTAACGTGTGAGATAACTAAACCACCTTAATAAAAATGTTAAGCTTTCCCAGGTCCAGAAAAAAGTATTTACTTGATTTATTAATTTATAGATTTATTTACTTGCAACCAAAAGACGCAAATGTGGCGGATCCGGAAATGTCGCGGACCCGGTTACTTGGATTTATAATACGATCGACCGCAACCTTGAAGAATTCAAATTCAAATTCAATTCATATGTAATAATATAATTATGTATTAAATTTGAAATGGTAAAGTCGGACACTTTTGGAAATATTAATTCACTTTTACTTGGCATGCTGGGTGAACTTGATAATGAAAAATTTAGTGTAAAATTTGAAAGAACATACAATTTAAATCACAAAATCATCTTTGTTTGGTCAAAATCCCTTCAGAGACGGCTGAATATCCATAAATATAACGATTTCTAATATTTGTGTACCACCACAAATATTCGATAATTTGAACAAGCCGTTGAAAAAAACGAATTAGCGCCTTTTACGTTGTATTTCAGCCATTGCGGATGTTGGCCTTTTTGTTGGCTTTTTCGTGTTGGTTATATTACGCACAACCAGCCGGCCCATGTATTGTTATTATTAATTAATTAACGGTCACCGTGTTTTTGAAAGTGGAACTAAATTGGTATGATCAAATTGGCTAAATTTCACACATTTTGGGGACTAAAATTACCTTCATAGCAATTTTAGGTTCTTAAAGGGTACTACAAATGTCATAGATAAGGATAAGAGCAATAAACATGCACTTTAAAGGCTTTTGCGGTCTGAAAACAGAACTCAACTATCCCTTTAAATGACGCAAATAAAAGTGATTGAGCGCGGAGAGTCAAATTGAAAGAAGCAAATCAAACGTGTGGCCTGCATTGAATTGAAATTGAATTGCGTGTTTTCACTGGTTCAAAATGATTGTCATGCTAGGGAAAACAATACCACACTGTTTAATGGTTAATTCTGAAATATCGTTTCAGGTGCAATTCCATCCCAGTGGCATCGTATCGGACCTGTTGCGAGACAGTCCGCTTACTGGCACTCGTCGGCACCACTAAACCACAGAACCTGGAGCAACTCGTCATGGAAACTATTTTACCTGAACTGCCAGGTTAGCAACAGCACATGAGCACATCCGTAATGATTTCAAACTTCCGTCTTTGTCACAAACAAGGAATACATTTGTAACATAAACACACGCACCCACCCATAGAGAAAGAGAGGGAGAGAGTGAGAGAGAGAGAGAGAAAGAGAGGGAGAGAGATTTGGATTAGAGGTTCGCATCTATTTATATATCAAAGTAAGAGTTCGCCTATTCCGAAATACGATTTTTTTTTATCATTTGTATTGGGTACCCAAAATTCACAAGGGATATGCAAAGTACAGGTTTTTTAATTAAATGACAAATACTAACTTTCAAAAAATGTTGACGTGTTTTGCCATATTTAGTAGCAATAACATGCTTTGATTTATGTTTCAGTTTGATAAAAGAGAAAAGAAATTGAAAATAAGGTTCGTCTTTCCTAAATTTACATTTACAGAGGTGTTGTGGTCTAGTGGATAGGTCGGCGGACTGTGAATCACCGGGTTTGCGGTTCGAGTCCCGCCACGGCACTAATGTCCTTTGGCAACACATTAATCTACATTTGCCACTCTCCACCCAGGTGTTTAATGGGTACCGGTGGGAAGGAATTCCTTGAATGATGTGAGCGCCGAAATCGGTAGCCTAGCAGAGCCGGGGTAATATTAAAGCGCCTTGAGCACCTTGCATGGTGGATAGCCATATAAATTCAATTTAATTATTATTCTTTACATTTTAGATCATTTCAAGGAAGTGGTTGGACCAGCCTTGGAGGCGGGTTCCGTACGCCTCCGTCTCGTTCCCGCCTACTACATCCCTTCTGCGCCTCTCATGAAACCCGGCATCATGTTGCTAGGCGACGCTCTCAGCTGTCGTAGTGCCATCACAGGAAGCGGAATAACTTCAGGCCTGAAAGATATTCAACTTTGGACTGACATACTGAAGGAGATGGATTCGCTCGGTGAGTTGATCAAAGACGTCGATGTTGATGATTGGGGAACATGGCAACATAAAAGTATATTGTTCATTATTCCACTTTAGTAATGTACAAAATGGAAACCATCGGCGATATATCACAGTGCAAGGTTTATAATCTATATCTAATTATCTTTTATTTTGACTACCATTAACAAAGACTTTCGAAAAATTACAATCATAGGGTGCGTTTATTTGGTCTTGCCACTAGATATGTACATATCGTACCCCACTATCATACCCCACTATCGAACCCCACTATACGAAAGTGATTTGCGGGATGTCGCGTTTATCGTTTCTTCACGATTCAAAATAAAGGCCTTGTGTCTGCGCAGCTGTTTTGACCCGGGAAGCAGACAGTTTCTCGGAGGTCAACTACACACACATGCTTCTACACAATACATGGCGCGCGCTAGCCTCCGAACCGGAAATTAACCTGGGTGGTCCGATTTGTATGTGGGGTTCAAAACAGCTTTGCGTTTATCATCTCTCAGAAACGTGATTCTGGCTGTATGTCACATACAAAACATACCTTTTTGCGTCTTTAGATATGCCCATATCTAAAGACCTTTAAAAAAGGCTTTGCGTTTATCACCTACTAAATTTGCCTGAAAGACGTTTGAGAAACCTGATTCTAGCCAAAAATTTGGTCAATAAACGCAACCATAGTTGACGAAATCCGAAAATAATTTCTATAGGATGTAAAATATGGTATCGAGTCCTCGAAAGTCTTTGAGATTGTGTTCATTACATTATTTTCTATGGTATCGATGACAGATGATGATGAAGCGATGGCCGAATCACTCAATTGGTTCCAGAAGAAGCGTCGTTCAAGCCACGGCCTCGCCATCAACGTCTTCACTCAATGCGTCCAGACAGTCCTCCTCTCGAAAGACCGTAAGATCAACTTAGAACTGTCATCACGTGTCTTATGCCTGTTGCACACGTGGCGTCACTTGCTTGACGCAGGCCTGCTGCGTCAGTGACTAGCATAGCCTTAAATACGCCATGTATGAATAATGTCGTAACAAAGTGAATGCAAAATAAAAAGTGCAAACATTGTTTTAAATAATACTGGCATAATATAATACCTTCACAGGAAGATAAACGCAGGTATTAACACAATCAAATGACACCCAGTATGCAACGAGCTTTAGTTTCAATTCTACTAGGTCATCTCAATAATGTTTTGGAGTTTGTAATTAACACACCGTTCAATTAATCAATGGTGAGCCCCTTTGCGTTGCATGTATACACCATGTTGTAACATCCTCAAATTATATTGTTTCATATAATCATATTGATCTGGATTTGTTCTCGAGATTCTCATTCATATTATTTCCAACATATGGGATCGATGAGCCCTTTGGACGAGAGATGGTTTTCAAAGGTGTCCACAAATTGTACAACTTCCTATGATATTTCACTAATGTCCATGATGAGGTTTTAAAATGTTACACTACAGGAAGTTTCTTAATCAATCACGGTCTTTTTTATGGAATAACTTAAATTTTCGGGAAAAGATGAAAAATAATCTCTGAGCTTGATTATACTGTAGGAGCATATTATAGACAAAACGATGTCCTTTAAAAAGTAAGGCATTTGAAAATGCCCCCATCTTTGAAGAATGAGAGGAAATAGCTAAATTGATTGAATCAAACTTTCTTGACACAAGTTTGTACCATTCATGTGACTTTTTGCAAGACTGGGTCAATTTCTTGTCATTGTGATGATTCCAAACCTCACAGTATACGTCAAGACAAATGATAAGAAATTGGCCCAGTCTTGGTAAAAGTAACAGACACTGAACACATTTTTAAGCTGTTATAATATGTCATATTTTGAATATAATATATGAAGGCATCTGAAGAGCCATGAATTTCAGGAAACATTTTTTTCTCTGATGTTCTTCCACACTTGCATAATACCAGTGAAAACGCTCACAAATTATTTATTTATAGTCATGACAAGAGTTGATATATTTTGTTTTGTATTTTTTGTCAGGGTACTTGTCAAAGCTTCGCCTTGGAGCCTTTCACTACGTCTTGAGTGGTGGCGAATGCTTAAACGGACCCCTACGCGTCTTCTCATGGTAAGCATCACGAATAGTATACAAATAGAACACAGCAGTGAGGGCATTAGTAAGAATTACCCATACAAGGTACCTTTGGAACAGTCTAACACGCCCGAGGCGATAGCCGAGGGTGTTTGGACCGTTTTGAAGGTACCGAGTGTGGGAAATTTACTAATGCCCGAACAAAATGATGTGTATTATTTGTTTTATAAGATTATGTTTATTTGTTTTATAAGATTATGTTTTATTTGTTTTATAAAATGATGTTTTATAACATGACTTTACTAATGACCGGTCATTAGCATTTGATAATGACTAGTCATTATCAAAATTACGTGTTAGGCAAAATAAATGCCTGGTCATGTGTACGCTCTCAACCAATCATTTCATTAGGAGTCACGTCATCATCTTATAAAACACGATCTAACACGATTGCAAAAACCTTCGAAAAATAACCCCGGTCAATGTTGATAGCGGTGACCATAACCTGTGAGATGTGCGATCATGTAAATGACGTATAAATGAATTCAAACCGAAAATCCTTGTGATACGCAATAGGTTATTGACAGTGATATTTTAAGAAATTAAAGTGAGATGATAAGTGCTTGTCAATCAGAATTCCCTATAACTGCCTTCCTTTGGGGGAAAAAAACAAAACCTAAGATCCTTTTTTTGTCTTAATGCAGGCATTCCAAGCGTATTCTTGCATTATAGACCCGGCCTTTTTTTAACTCTTCAAACAGAATAACATTAGGGATTTGGCTATGTACACTTTTGTTTGCCCCTTATATTTTAGCAGCATTGTACGTTTTAATTACGAGAGAATCATATTGCAAATTATCGTAATTTAACCTACATGTAGATAATCGTAAGCTCGCTTAGATTATGGTAATTTTACGCAAATTATCGTCAGTTTGATCACCTCACCTCCCAACCGATAGCTTGGAACCTCGCCCCGGCTTGCTGCTCTATCACTTCCTGTGGGTTAATCTCTACACGGCTTATTACTTCCTCAAATCGGCACCGTGGTACGCCAAACCTCTTGCTCTGCTGGATGGACCGCTGGTCTTCATTCGGTCATCCTTGATGTTCTTCTCCCTCTGGTTCGCTGAGAGCAAAGTCGTGAAAAATTAATGAACAAAATGAAGGACACTTAAAGCCCCACTGTTCTACTTGTAGCTACTTGCTCCCTCTATATAGAAAACTTCCCCAATCGGTGCCTGTTGGTCCCCCATGATCCTATTTTTCTTATTTTAGTTGAGAGCTGAGTTAATGAGATAGCCACCTGTCAGTGACCTCGCTGTGTGGTCTAATCCCTTTTGGCCCAGTAGTATTGACGGTCTTTAATATCAAACAAACGCGGTGACGGCCAGTGGCGTATGTATAGGGATGCAGAGGTGGCACTTGTGGGAAGGGGGAAAGGATGGAAATTATGCTTATATTATAAACGCCCTCAATAATTTTGTAACCCAATATAGGGTGCAGTTTTTAAATGGTGTTAGTGGCTTACAATTTCTTTATAGATTGCTCCCTATCATATCAGTTTCATTAGCCTTTAGTTGAATATTGCGCACCGGATATATAATATGATAAAACGTATAAAATAGCAATTACACAATAGCGTAATAAGTTATGGCACGGGGGGGGGGGGGTTCATTATTCGCCCCGAGCGCCATAATCTGTAGGTACGCGACTGATGACAATATTCTAAGAATAATGTCTTATTGACAATATATTCCACTAGATATTTCATTTATGACCTTTGCCAGAGCATGTTTACATATTACATAATTATATTCCTAAACTACATAACCTATTCCCTTCGAGGGCCTTGCTGTACTGTAATCTTTTGATAGATGGTATAGAAATATGGTATCATAGATTGATTCTGGGGCGGATCCAGGGGGGTCAAGGGGTCTGGATCGCCCTTGTATATAATTACCTCCTGCCCCCTTTAAAACAAATCCTGAAGCCAACCCTGACACAAATATATAGCTTTTAAACAAAAACATTTATCCGCAATACGCAATAGTATACAAATATACACTGCCTTGAGAGGTTCTGGTTAAAACTATGCGCAAGAGGTGACTCCAATAGTACTATTTGCTGAGGGGCGCAGCCCCGAAGCAAATGGTACTTTTGGAGTCACCGAGGCCCATAGTTTAACCAGTACCTCGAACAGAAGGCATGGTATATTTGTTTTATATCCTGCATCAAAAATTTATTTAAAAAAAAAAAAACGTTTTTGGGAAGAAAAAATTTAGACCAAAAAAAATATCAATTTTTATCTGAAAAGATTTTAAATATTTTGTTTTCATTGAATTAAGATTTTTTTCAACTCCCAAATAGTAAACCCAAATAGTACTCTCATATAGTACTTTCTAAAAATAGCTAAAATATTTCTGGTCATGTGACGAGCTCTCAACCAATCAAAAGCCAACAAATTTTTGATGCAGGATATAATACTAATTAACATGGAATTCAAATGAATTTACCTTTATACTCTCTTCTCATTTTTTGGAGTAAATCGTCCTTTTAATTATGTAATGGGTGTTCCCGATAGGGTTTTTGCCTCTTCCTGCTCTCGCAATTTATTTACTTTGCTGTTCTATTTACCATATTGGCAATGAAAAGGAAATAAATGTTAACTTCAATTCAATTCAAGACCGGCAAATAGCGATGTATTATACTCATCTTGCTTATATAAATACTGAACGTAAAATTGACATAATCTTCCATTGTTTCTGTCTTATCTTGTCTTGTTTAGTGTACGTAAACTATGCTTAGTAATACATCTACAGAATAATGTGTAATGTGTTATGGTTTTGCTGAATATATCTTTAGAAAAAGAGAGAAAAGGCACCATGATAATAAAATGATGCATCCCTCAAGACGATTGTGAGTATCGTTATGATGATAAATGGCGATCATTATGATGCGGAGGAGAAGATGGTAGTGATGGTGATGATAAAGATAAAGATTGGTATACGCGTAAAGACCAAAACGACCCCTCCCTACCTTCATCTCTCTTTCTCCCTACCCCTCCCCCTCTCTCTCTCTCCCCCTCCCTCTCTCTCTCTTTCTCTCTCTCTCTCTCTTGATTGCCTTTTTCAATCACTTGTCATTCACAAAGTAATATAAGTGCCCCTCCGCTCCATACAGTGACCACCTCAAACGAGGGGCCCCCTAAATAGCTCCACCCAACCTCACGATAGCAACGTTCTCACACATCATCACACTATCCTGCTCATGATGAACCAAACACTACATAAAATAACGCAAGAGAGCTTTACTTTTCTATATTTGGTGTCTACATACAATTATCTTCATATTTTATTCATCGTTTTCGTTTTCACAATAATAAATAATACACAATATGAAATCGGTTGCTTAGACGAAATGCAAATCAAACATTTGTTGGCTTCTTTTTACAAAAATAAACGAGGAAGCAAATATTACTCTTTTGATTTATTGCTTGTCAACAATGCAAAGAGGTAAACTTTTGTAGTTTACTGTTTTCCTGCTTATAACCATACGTTCGCGAAAAACAATTAAACCTGTATAGATGATTGATCGTAGCTTTCTTATAGTATACAATGTAATTAATAAGCTATTTACACAATAAGTTAAGAGATGAATAAATTATTAAATAATGAGGTAATAGTCAGGGAACTCTGACCATATACGTATAATTGTCTTTCATCTACATAAATATTATCTCGAGTTACACTTTTTTTAAGTTAAATAGCATAACATTCAATTACAGCAGAAATATTTTGTTACAATCATTGGTCAATAAATAAATCTACAATAAAACCACTTTGCAAAGTTGCTTTTCAGTGGAGAAGTCAATCAAAATTCGCAAGTCTAAACTGTTCGGGAAGAAAAATTATGATGAAAAAAGGGGTACTTTTAATCTGTACTGTCACCGTACAAAGGCTTTTCATGAACATCTTTGTGGAGAGCAAATAAAATTGAAAATAATTGGCCGCTCTGGCTCATTCCAAGATCCCTCGTGCTTTCTGTTAAATAGTCCATTGTCTTTTATTGTCACTATTGCTTCCCCTTCTTTCCCTCTTATTGGGGGGGGGGGGGGGGTGGTTGTACATGCTAAATCCTTAAAGGCTTCAATAACTTCGAAACACATTTATAATTTTCATAATTAGTTGTGGAGAACATGAAAGTTCGTGGTAAAAGATGAATTACATGGGGAGAAAAATTGACAGAAATAGCTCTCAAGAAAATCGGCTAATCAATATGAGTGAAAATTGTCTAAGCAAAATTCAAAATTAAGATATTTGAGAATATCTGAACTTATAATGAAATATCAGGATTACCTTTCTAACATGAGAATCTAGAGAAAAAATATTCCTCCTAGATTTGAAGAAAAAAAACAAGAGATGAAAATCACATATTTCGCTGATGAACATCGGCTTTAGAATGCCTACACTACAGAGATCGCTGATGCAAACCGCTATAACAGTCAAATCGATGACTTCTGATTGTTCAGTTCCTTGTAATAAAATAGGCCAATACCCATAATTGTCTTCTAGTTTTCTGAGTAAGTATTTCTGAGTCACTATCTACTCATCTAATAAATTATAAACAATATATTACTGACCAATTATAAACGAAATCCATTTTCTACATGGAATTATAAGAAACGAAGCAAATAAGTTAATCAAAATTGGAATGTTTTAGTGGCACACATATATTTTGTATATCGCCAGACACTGTGGCCCGAATTCACAAATGAGGATTGTTTACAAACCTTGGTTTGTAAAAACGCGTCGAAACGCGTCATATGACGCACGAAAACCAAGGTTTGTCGACAAACCTCCTTTGTGAATTCGGGCCTGTGAGAGCATGGCGATATTGGAATGTTTTTCTTGTTTCCATCACTGACTTTAGGTTTAGATAATATTGCGTAAAGGTCTCATCATCGGCCAAACAAAGTAATATACACGCAGTTATTGCAATGCTTACCGTAATGAGGCAATTCGAAAATCATGCAAGGTACATGTAGCTAAAAAAAAATAACGAAATGGCAAATACAATGATGACTCCTGAAACGAAGCACATAAATAATGACAAAAATGCAAATTAGGAAGGTTGACTTCCCAATGGTATGCCTACGAAGGGTCAAAAATATTAAAGAGAACAGTATTCAATGCATTTGGTATTCGATATAAAACATCAACTGATCAAGGTGAATTTTGAATGATTCAATGAGATACATTTTTTTTAATTGACACATGAATATACATCAAAATACATCTGCCGGGTAATTCCGACAATGACACATTTATTTAAAGGTCCACAACATTAGGGCATTGCATTTTAAAAGTACAATTTAATACTTTTTTTTCCTAGAAATGAAAGAGAATATCAAAAGATTCATTAATCACTGGAGAACCAAATCTCCCTTATCATGCAAAGCACAATCTATGGGCACACCTTTTCTTTGGTGAGTATCGAATGTCTTTAGTATGCCATTTCGCTTCCCCAAGGGCGGTATGGCTTGGACACCAGGGCAGTGTGTGGGTTGAGGGATGTGCTGGTAGGACTTCCGGTGTAGCCGTTAGGGGAGAGGACAGGCAACGAATTGTAGGGCACCGAATACTGGCTGTGGATAGGCAGAGATGGTGCTATCTGCGTCGATAGCTGACTACTCTGACTGTTTCCGATGGGGGCCGACGATACGACTCCGGTGGGAGGTACTGGCATGGGTAATCTTCCGTGACAGGAGGTCTGCAGTTGCGTTTCTGCGTGGCTCGTGCTGGTGATCATGGGAAGCATCTGGCGTGAGTTGTCACTGGCGGATGTAGCGGCTGGGGGAAGGCTGGCTTGGTGGTGCTCCGACGTCGCTCCGCCGCCACCGCCAGGGTTGTGCTGGGGACCACTGTGCGGTGGAGGCGGCAACGCCGGAGTCTGCGAATGTGTGTGTGCAGGGAACTGGGAGTGACCAGAGACGGTGTAATGCTGTCGGGTCTGGAACTCACGCTGGGCCACATAGCACTGAAGATGGGACATGAGCCGAAGCCTCAGGGGATCCTGAATGTCCATTCCTTCTACGGTGACGAGGTACCTTGCTACTTCAGAGGCACATTCCCTGAAGCCCAGCACACGGTAATCCATGGCGTACGCATGGGCTTCACCATACGGGTGAAACGATCCATCAATTCCTGTGTGCAAGAGAGTAAAACCATGTTAATGGATGCTTTCTTGTATCCATACATTTTTGTAGGATATTATGCATTAAGGCATTGATATTCCCTTCATCTCAAGCCAAACTACAAACATATGAGCAAAGAAACGAACAAGACGTTTTCATCCAATTGATGTTGTTTTCCGAACTGGAATAAAGAACCATCCAAATTTAGAACCTTTAATTTACGTAAAAACCATGAAAAACGTTATTCACTGAATAACCAAATCATGATAGAATCATGATGCTCGTTCGTGCGATTATCAAAAATACAATATTTGGCCTACATAAAATAAACTAGGATAAAAAGTGTAACATTTTGCATCAGATGGAACAACAACATCTCTATACTCTATGGTTGTGTGCAATTTTGCACCCCAAAATGAACAAAGATGCAAGTTTGTAAAGGGTGTAAAGTTTTGCACCCAGCAAAAGGCCTACAGCTTTGCACCCTGGTGTGAAGTTGAAACTCTGTACCCCGAAAATTTGCTACAGGTGCTTATAAAGTGCAAGTTCGTGCGTCATCTTCTTAGCATGTCTATTGGTACTCCTTTGTTCGCGTTTGCTGAAAGCAAGAGACATTGGAATAAATTCTAATTTTTAGAAGATTAAGTAATAATTACCTTTGGCATGGAGGTATTTGAGATGGTCGACAGTCATCTGGAGGATCTCAGCCTTCTCCAGCTTGGCAGAGCCCTGGAGTAAAGATAAAAACAAGATGGAATATGGGTTATCATCACAGAAATGTTAATACAACCCCTTTGATCAATCGAGAATATAATTCATTGACTGCTTGGTTGACGAGGTTTTCGAATAACGAATTGGTCACGAAGAGCTCACAAGGAATGTTCGGAGAGCTTTATGGGATGGTAAATCTGGAATACCTAGGCAACCTTAATGAACGGGCTTTTGCATGAGCTCTTGAAGAAACTTTTCACCACTTCGTTTCACATAACCATGCTTCAGGCAGACTATGCAAACAACAATGAGAAAGGACAGGAAGATGAACGATGATGAATATATTTGAAGAACTTTTGAATTACTTCTTTCCCTGACTGACTCTTGACTCTTACATTGTCTTGTTTCTACAATAGACTATTCTTTCTTTCATTGCTCTCACAGTGAGAAAACATGAAAAGACAGTGTTTCTGACAATGGTCTAAAATATTGTCTTGGCAATATTTCATCCCGTTCAATCACATTTTTATCGAGATGTATAATAGGAAGGGGACTTCGTTCCTTTCTGCAATCCAAGACCATTAATGTGACTCGAGGATTGAAAGAAGCTCTATACCTCCTAACTTAAGCCCCGTTACTTAAGCCTACAAACACACCCATGTGAGCTATTGGATTACTAGGGTATATTTAAAACGTTCCATAATGAACACTTAATGGTCTTCGGTATTATTGAATGTATCTGTATGTCTACAAGAATGTGAATATAATGGTTAAAGCCCTTCTTGAAGACATCGCGGATGGAGTACTGTAACACTGTTCTAAAAGAGTAAAACCTTAAGATGTATCGCATTGTCTTGTTTGGGTAGAGGGAAGGTATCAGTTCCATGTTTTCCTTGCGTCATGTGTAACATGCCGTTACATAAATGTTCTTGCGGAGGGCTTAAACTGTCCATTATTGTTTCTCTTGTCAATTTAAAACAACTTAATCCCCTTTTATGTCATCTTCTTCAAAGAGAAGCCGAGTCGAGAAGATTTAGGAGGTAGAGATTCAGGCCTACGTGATCTCTAAAACACAAACATATTTCTTTTCCGCACAATGAAAGCTTACTAGACAGATTATAACGGTGTCTTGAAGTATGCACTAAGCCACTCGAGTCTAACAATGATCAGTTGTCCAAAGAATATTTACTGTCTAGGTTTATTGATGAACACTCTCATTAGTATCCCAGTGGAAAGTATAAATTGTAAGATGTATTTTTACATGGAAGAGTACGCGATCTCATTAAACTAGCATGATATTCTGTGTCGATTTCCCCTTTTTTCCTTTCTTTTTTCCCGTTGCAAAGAACCTGCTGAATACTCGACCTGACCCGACACACTCCCCCCACACCATGCCCAGTGGGCCGAGACAAAGAGACCTCAGCACGCGCCAAAACTCCACTATGCAAACAAGGCCACGAGAATCTCGCGTGTCCTCAATTAAAAAACACAAAAATCCCCTTTTCAATAGATTTTTTTTCCTTTTCTCTATAGTAAGGTGGCTCCTCTTTATTCCTCTTTTTGCCGGAAGTCAGGTGAAACGACACACATAATTCATCTTTTTGGTGACACATGGGTGCATTTATACTGCCATTGTGAATTTATGCTACCATTGTGAATGCTCTCTCTCTTCGTGTTCATTCATATTTTGACCGAGATTATTTATCGTTGCGTCTACACAAGAACCTTGCTAGTTCATGTGCAACAGTTGTTTGCGCTAAACATGGAGGGCAAAGTGCGTGCTAAAGTTACACTATTTCTTCTTGTTGATATCTAAGCATCAGTATGCGAGACGAATAAGCATTATTGTTTTGAAAGTTGGACAAGTTTTATACTTCAGACATTTATACAAAATTTGATGTAATATATTTTCTGTTTGTGCAATTTGTTCTGACAAAATACCACAATTGATTACTAAAAACATCTGTCTTGGGTAATTACCTGAAAATCCTAAAGTAATACAACTTTACTTTACAGATAATTACTAGTAATAGAACAAGTTCGGGCATTTTGCGATCCAATTGCCCATACCTGAAACTCAAATCGACCAACGAAGGTCACCAGCATCCAAATCTCTTTTTACACCCCAAACCGCGGCCATTGTTAACACACCACCTCAAAACGCGAACAATATCGTTTGTATTTGTTTCCTTCTTCTCTTCTTTTTGCTCGTTAGGCCCCTTATTTCACCATATCTTCAACACCTGCGCACGCTCGCCCGAAAAGAAAACAGAAGAATAGACTCAGAAGTAGATAAAAGAAATCTCAAATACAAGAAAATAGGATAGACTCGCTCGTGCCTTTCGCGTGTCCTTTGTGTATCGGATTGTGGTAAGGTATTTTCTTTCTCTCTCTCTCTCTCTCTCTCTCTCCACAAACTTTTCAAAAAAATATTTTACAAAGTCTCAAGTTTATCCTGTGGTCATACAGTATTTGGAGAAAGAAAATGAAGAGAAAAGAAAGAAAAAGAAAGACCATTTATTTTCTTCCAATCGCAACCACAATAATACTCGGTTAAAACATAACAGGGATGGGTTCTATGACGTTGTATAGAGAGGGCTGGTACATCAGCGCGTGGATGAAAATTAGTGGCTTATTTCTTTTTGAAGAAAAGAACAAGCCCTTATGAGCTCTTTGTTGGAGGTTTTGTAAGCTGGAACGATTTACCTCCAGGGCAAGATTTGCATTAAGGAGAAAGGAGACGAAATATTGTGCCTTAGATTGCAGTTTTGAAGGGCGAGGTATGATTCGTATCAAACTGAAAGGAAAATGATGAAGCGTTTACAGTAAAAACTGTTGTGCCATGTGTACTTTGGAAACACATTTTCGATAAAATCTTTAATCTTTTAAAAATATGAGCATTAAAAAATTACTAAAATCACGTATGGCACGATAAGTAAGTAAACTAAAAAAACAAAACCCTCATATTTGCCTTAATTTAAAAATCTATCTCATGAAGAGACGATCTTCCAAGTGTGTATTTCAATTTGAGTGTTTTGAATAAGCAAACATCTTTCAAAAGCTTTTCAATATAATTTACTCGTAAAAAGACGTATAATTGTGATCAATGCTTAAGTGCATATTATCATATCTTCTTTGCGTTTTGTTCCCTCCCTTTCATCTTCTTCTTCTTTTGAATTGAATGCCGATTACAAGCACAGCTGCAGGTGGCATGATTATTTGCACACAAAGATATGACACATCACCTAACAAAAGTGACACTCTCCTGTCCATCTACATCTACCTATAGGGTACCCGAGCCATCCCACTCCTGCCACCCTAAATCCTCGTATGAAAATGAAATGGTTCCAGTTTGCTCCGGAATTCGATTAGATAAAAATGAAAGAATATTTTTAACATTGACTATTCATAGACCCTAACGTTTTGTTATCACTGAATGACCAAACCATAAAAGAATCATGATGCTCATCTTGCTCGATCGGTGGATGTTCTCTAACGGTCATACATCATGCACTGATCATTACAATAGAATACCAATACTTGAAGTGATTATGTAGAGAAATTTCCAAGGGCCTGTTTCACTTCGTTGGTAAATTTATTTAAAAAAACGAGGGTATAGGGATGCTTTTGTGCTATATTTGATTCGTAGTTTTATTCTCGCTCTCTCCCTCTCACGCATTCACCCCGTCTCGTATTATTTTATGAATGGAATAATTGACTGGCATTGTTACGCCCCAAGTACGGCGAGGTCATAACCTTATCTCGAAAACAAGCACCCCACCTGCCATTCGCTGCTGAACCCTTTCGTCAACCTGGATACGTTGGATCCGATTGGTGGTGCGTGGTAGCATAGTGGAAGCATCGAAAATTACAAAAAGCTTTTCGATATCCAGGTTATCAATTGATATCAGACTACGCAATATATCATCCCCAGATATTTCAAATCTCTTGTGCAAATTGCAACGCATCATATATGCACGGCAAGACAGGCCTAGGTTAGTTAAGTGGTCCTTAACTTTTTTTAATTGTGTTAACAAGTTACAAAAATAGTATCTAAAATTAATAAGAATTCATAACTTATTAGCCCTTGTTTGACGACACATATGATTATGTTCGATTGATTTAGATACCGGCTAGTCATCACTACCAAGGGGCAAGTTTGGTAGCGACTGCTGTCGTCTCAATCTTAACAAAAGTAACATTACAGTTGAATTCCACAATGGAATCATACCTCATTACTTTTGGAGATTGCTATTAATGTAGTGACCCAACACTTGCTCCGGTGAAATTTGCTCCAAAATTTGTTTCGTCACTCTTAGGTTATGGTAAGACTTGCATTTTGTGAGGGTTATGGTTAGCTATAATATTGCCGGGTCAAATGTTACTGAAGGAAATTGACAACTGAGCAAATGTTGCCAAAGTATTGTCGTTGAAGCCAGAATTACATCTCAATACTTCTTTATATTGGTATTAATGTGTTTGATAAAATGTTAACATACCTGCTTTTCAAAGGCTGCTGGTACAAGACGTCTGAGCTCGGTAAGGGAGTTGTTAATGCGGTCTCGTCTTCTCTTCTCGATGATCTATCAAGTTTGAAGGATTTGGGAAAGAAGATAAATTGATTAATGATTATTCGTATAAATTAAAAACTAAGAAATTCCTAATCAGAATCAATAGATGAATCGCCACATTGTCATATCATTTTTTAAAGTTTCAACACAAAACTGTTAAAACTTAATCAAACAAGACTAAAGGCACGTCCAAAATAAATTAAAAATTAATTACACTTCAAAGAATAGGATTTTGTTTGCAATTTTCTTTGTGGTGTATTCGAATCGATTGACGTCAACAGACAGCTCATAATCTTCTGTTATCATTAATAACCCTCTTCAGTTATCTTCGCTATTGAAATAATATACTTCATGTATCATTATGACGCAATTAAAAGACCTATACTTCCTTTGTCTTCTCGAAAATCATCACAAGCCTTTGTTGTAGAGTGGCTCTTAAACTTCCAAACGTGTCCGATTCTTGTATAAGTTCAATATAGTTGCACTTAAAGATAAATATTTCAATTTCTTTTGTAATGATAATAATTATCATTCCCCTAACTCTAACTAAGCGCAATTTTTCTCACCATCATACAAGACAATACAATCTCGCATTGAGTACACAAACAATGAAGGCCATTTATATGAATTACACAAAAGACCTCTTTACGTTATCAATACAGAGTCAAGTTAACGTGATAAGGATGTGGATTTGTAAACAAATAGAAAAAGCGTTAGCTTTTTGGAGTTGATTTGCCCAGCTGCGAATAGCTGACGTGTATATAGTATTCTCTTTTCATTCAGAGAAAAAGGGCAGCAACTCAAATAACGCAGTAATCGGAAAGTTGGAATGAGGGCCACTTATGGAACACTTGAGATTGTGGGGGTAGAATAAAGTAGAGGAAAAGTGACAAAGGGTCCCCGCTTGAACTGAAGATATGAGCGATAATAGGCTGAAATCAAACAATATTTGTCTGGGGAATTCTCTCCACGCGCGCTATTAAATTAAAAAGAGTAACTGCAAGGCGGAGAGTTATTTGAACTGCAGGCCATTTACTGGTGACCGTTTGCCTCTTGAAATGACCAATAATTCATCATCATTAAAGGAGAAAGAACTCCTGCTATAGTCAAGAAAGCTATATTCTTCATAATCACCCTGTAGATTTATTGCTGCAGACTTCAGTTGTCATGACAACGCATGATCTAACCTATTCATTATTAAAATGAATAATTAATGCATCCATGCTTGTCGGTAAGTATGACGCACTGTACACTATTCACGGCAATGTGATCATTAATATTTTGGTGAAAATTTGATGCCATCATCATCACTCGATAGTAATCATGTCATTTTACAAGAAATGCAAATGTTGAAAAATATTGTATATTTTCTTTAATTTTTGTTTACATACCCTTTGCTTAATTTCCAAGATAAAATTGTGATGTCATTTTATTCTCGTGCTACTTTTCATATATAGATTAAGAAGCATATTTAGTCATATTGTGTCGTATCAAAAATAAGTTTGAGTGTCTGAATTCAACAAAGATGTCACCGAAAACGTAGTATTATCAAATGAAAAAGTCAATTAGTACATGTGTATCTGATTCCAGAATATATAACGAATACATGTATTGAGATTAGTCTATAGTTTAGAGATTAACGGACATATTATCTAACGAAAATAGCGTGACAAACTTTCTGGCAAAGTATTCTTCATTCATAAGTTCTTTTAAAGCAGCAAAAATTAAAGATAGTGACAACATCCTAAGCATTTCTTTGGGGGATACGATCAATTTGAGCGTTTATCACCGGGGTATATCATCTTAAATTCAATCCACATTAATATTTCTCTTTCTATCTCTATCTGTTCCACATCCTTACACGTAAAAACCTATCCAAGACAAATATACCTTACACATTAAATTCGTAAAATGCAATCAAGCAAATATTGCAACAAACATACTCTTTATTTGTAATCCTTCTTTTTTCTTTATCGGAAACACAATTGCCTACTGTGACTAGATTCCTGTACATCATGCATGCTGTGTTATCAGGTGGAACGTCAAATAAAACATTGAAGCTCACCCCTCCAAAAAATGACAAAATGACAAATGTTTGAATAAGAAATCGCGCGCTTTCTTCGCACCATGATTACTGCATTATCTGCGTTTTGTATTTGGACGGATGGGAACAAAAGTCATTTGAGTGAATTAAGCGCCCTAGACGCGGCCCGTGCACGTGGCGGCTTTTAATGCAAGTGATGACATAGCGTTCGGTTCACCGAGTATCCTCGCCATTATGAGCTTGCACTGATCCACTTCGTTCCACCTCATTTTGTAAGCCCGTCCCAGTTATGTCATGGGGCTGGGAGGATAATATCAAGATCAAGTGCCAATATTTCCCAATAACGATACGGATAATACTAATGACATAATGATGAAGCTGCACTATAATGGTATTCTGAGACGAATTTGCCTCTTTTGAATGTGTACTTTGTGATGTTGACTGAGGTCTTTTATTTTATTGTTTACCATTCCATTGTCAATTACTCGAATTTCAATCACTAGGCCCGTTATTAAATAATTCCATTACATTAACTTCAGGTACAGGTGTGGCATTATACAATAGCGTATATTATATATAGCATTGTGAAGACAGTGTGCGCCTCTCGGGTTTTAAAGTGCGCCCCTAGAAAATATAAGTAAAATTTGCAACGAGTCTACAGCTCGTGGGACTGTCCATAACCCCCCCCCCCCTCCCCCCCCCCCCCGTTATCAGCTTCTGGGTACGCCACTTTACTTTGAGTAAAAAAAGTTCCCACTTGCATCTCATCCTTGTAATATCTAATTCCTTGTTTGATGAATTCATATAGCTATCTGCTAATTACATTTCGTCATACCCGTCATTCCTGACTGCCTGATTATGTTAATACATACACATTTTGGGGGCAATATTTAATGACTCATGATTTCAGAGCAATTAAGCAAGACGATGACGCAGATTTTGGGATAAAAGAAACCAGTTCACAAATTTATAAGCAAATATTATCAAGTTTCTATTTCAGCTATAACCAATGCTAAATCTACATACATTTTTAAAAGAATATTTTGAAAATGAATGATTAAAACTTACCCCACGACGCTTCTTTCTTGCACTCACTGGGCATGATTGGCTCGGTGATCTATGGAGAAAAAAGGAAAGAAAGAAAATTATTTATCTAAACAAAAATCAAATGTGGCATCAGACGATAAAGAATACAGTTATTCAGCAACGTCGTTTACGACAGACAACCAAAATTATGATCACTTCTAGCTTTAAAGTGAAATGGCAAGAAAACAAAAAGTTTAATACATGTATGAATGGAAAGATTGAATGGGGAAAAAACATATCCATACTACCATTGGAAATTCAGTTTCATATTCCTTGACACATCATTTGGAAACCAAAGTTTGTTAGACATAGCAAAGCAGTGATTTAAAAACAAAAATTAGTTGCAAAATTAATATTCAAGGGTTTTTGGTTCATGTTTTTTGAAAAAATAGTGATATATCGGAAATATTTATTAAAAAATGATCTTACCCTTTCATGGTCTCGTCAAATAATTCGTCACTTTCTGATTCACTCATTGTCCTTTTCATGTCCCAGTGACCAACTGATAGCTTCATGCGACAGGCTTTCCGTCAATAAGTAACCAGGTAAATTGCACGTTTGTTAAAATGTTGTGCACCAAAAGTCTGGCACCCACTCCACTACTCGACAGGTGTTGCAAGGTGTTCTGTCACGAAAGGTATTGCTCCAAATTACAGATTTTTAGACGATAGCACACCGTAGAAATTAAGAATTGAAACTTGTTGATTGCCGAAAACTAACTGTTGCAGTTGAGAGAAGAATTGGGCTCGCTGACTGTCTCTGTTTTTTGAAGAGTGGAAGGTTTTGATGAAGTTTTCTTGAAGTGTCAAGTAAGCGTGTGGTCCGCTTGTCGAAGTTTAGCTGTCAACTGTTTGACAAGTTATCTGCGCTCGCAGTCAAATACTACTTCTCAGTGGGGGGAGCTAGGGAGTGTGCCTGAACAGCCCTCGGGGGTCTAATGCTCCTGTGATTGGTTGAAAATGGCTAATATAAGTTTCCTCTACGCGTGCCTTACGTGGGGTTTTGCACACGCCCAGGCCGTCGCACCGAACTGCCGTTTGTCGCGTGCTGCGATTGGCTGCCTACTCGCACGCCGGCGGCACGTCATTGGCCGGTAAGCCCCCCTGTCGCGTGTTGGGGAATAAAAGAAACGTGCGGCACGGCGTGTGATTGGCAGGTTACACGTGGGTCTTGTCAACAGAAGGGCGTGGCCTAGAGTGCCTTTCTTCTCATTGGCTTACAAACAATCTGACAACAATAATATTGCGATATGCGACTAAAATGAAAGGATTTCTTTTTTGTGTGTGTGCGTACCCATACCGTAACTTGCACTCCATTGCTGTATTGTAAGAATAGTAATATTGCCAAATCTCATTTACCCATAACATAAATCATCGGGATTTCTTAGTTGAGAGGTATACTTATAAATGCCCATGCTCGGTATACCTTATTATTTGAACAAAGGATAGGCCAACGTGGAAAATGATAGGCATATAGGCATGTTCATATTATTAGACCTACTTTCCAAAAATAATGATAATTACGAAATGATATTGTTTTCATGGAAATGTTACTACTTTTATTTCAATGAGTTTCCATTATGGCTTTATGTATCTTTCTTGACATTTTTTATTTGGGATAAACACACACACATCAAGCAATGCTTTAAAAAACACAGAAATTCCCCAAATTACTCAAAACATATGTAGTGAAATAATCCTGTTCCTTCGAGAAAAAAAAATTACTGTTATTTTTTGTTTTACCTTTCTTTACTAAAATTCTGCAAAGAGATTTAAGGACATGGAATTCGTTAACACATGTACAGTTTTCTTATTTGTTCCACACATTATTCTCATGCCAACAATACGTGCAGAAGGTAGTGATAAAAATAATTTGTTTGGCTCTGGTTCAACGTAGCAAGCGCATTGACGCCATTCATATATTGCTACGAAAATATGTTTTGTCCTCTAAACAGTGTTCTGAAAATTTTATTTCAGAAAGATGTCGACAAAATAGAAATTTTCAATGAAGGACTGTAGCTTCAAATTTTGTCTTAATTACTTTTAAATCATAATTACCAAAACATATGTTGTCATTATACAGAATAATCATCAATTCCCGTCGTGTATTCTGCAATAATAATGCCCCACCCTCCCCGTATGCTCCAATCTTAAAACAATAATAAAGGCACTGATAATTATGACCTATTTGACCGAAGTCAACTTCATGTAAATTTACTTTTTTTTCGAGAGAGACTTCGAATGTCATCTCAATTTATGAAACGAAATTCTGGTATTAATTTTTCAATTCAATGAGGACTACAGAGGGCCATTATGTGCGAAAGGGAAATAAGAATGAGAGAGAGAGATAGATAGAGAGAGAGAGAGAGAGAGAGAGAGAGAGAGAGAGAAAGGGAGAGAGAGAGAGATGGATAGAGATAGAGAGAGGGAGAGAGAGAGAGAGAGAGAGAGAGAGTGAGAGAGAGAAATGAAGAAAAAGTGCGTCGGTGCAACTAATGACTGACTGAAAATTAATTGCTGAAGCAAGAAAACAATGCAATCAATAGAATGCAGTATACTATCAGCAACAACCCCTCCAAATAAAAGGGAAAAGAAGCCTTCAAGAGAAAATAAAGAAGACACCCTAAGACAAAGATAAATGTAGCGCATATAATGCAAATATAAAAAATAATGTTGAGAAAAAAAAAACTATGTAATATAAACGAGAGATAATGACAAAGAGTTGGAGAGAAAAATCATATTCGACTTATGAATCAATTATTTATAACAAAGGAAAATGAAATTAGAACAGAATGTAAGAACAAAAATAACATGGAAAGAGGTCAAGTTTGAAAATAAATCAATACCACATATGTAAGCAAAACAGAATTGTGAGCGGAGTGATTTTTTGTCTTTTTAGCTCCCGTCTCCCTATATTCCAGGGATTTGGTATCAATTATTAAAAAACAGAAGGGTGTAGACACACTGATTGCAAACAGACTAACACGTGCGCATCCCGCACAGAAAAGCGAGTAAAATTTGCACGTGTTCATATCTCTCGTCCATGGATATCATAATAACAGAGATGCGTTCACATTGCAGGCAATATCACGCTGACCTTCTGACCCGAAGGCCACGTTGATTGAAGTCCATGGGCAGGTTGTGTATTCAAACGTGCATGGGTGCGGTCAGTTGCCGATTGGTTGCGAGTGGTGGCTGTGTGAACGCGATGCGTATGCAACGACGGTTCACCTAATTAATATAGAGGTAATAATAATTGTGGTGGAAGGTATCATGACTTTAGGAGAAAATCGCATGCACTCTCTCGATTTTTAAAATAAAATCAAAAATCGAGTGGAAAATTTAGCATGCCTGACTTATCTAAATGTACAGTATATGGGATATAAAATAACAATGTTTATATATATATATATATTTATAAAAGTAAGGTGAGCATCCCCCCCCCCCCTCACACACAAACACATACATACACACACACACACACACACACACACGCACACGCACACGCAGACACATGCGCGCTCAAAGGCAAATCCATGTTTTAAGGCCTGGTAATGGGGGTACGATTCCATCCAATTAAAAAAAAGTTGCTAACAAAAAAGAAAAGAATTATCAATATTTTGCAGGTGCCCCTTGGGTTTTAATTACTTTCATGTATGTAAGGTAAACAAAAAATATTGTTTAAAATCCGCTAGAGCCATCATCCCTATCATAAAATATATTGAATTTTTGACTTGCCACTAAGTGAATAAGCACAGATATCAAAATGATAAGCAGATCGGCACACAGCCACAACACTGTAAACTAATGATGACGCCATCTTTCGGGGCGGCAGAGAAATATATATATACATAGAGAGAGAAGCAAAAAAGTGTGTGTTTGTGAGGGGGGGGTAATTCGTACCCATTAGCCTATCGTAACTTTGTTCATTATCAATTCTAGGGGCTCTTATTTGTCTGCTGTAAAGATTTTGGGGTCGATTTTTTAATTAAGGTAGACTCGCTCTTCCTGTTTAAGTAGCGCATACGGTCCATCTTCCCAAGGGGACGACGCATGGTGGACGCATTGCAGAAGAAGACGCGGTCTTGGGTCACTTTCGTCTTTTTTTTAATATTCTGTTTTAGTCCTCTTACAAGTCTTTGTAGTATAATGTGATAAGCAGTTACCAAATCCTGAATACACTTATTAGTAAAGGCAAAATTAATATAAGGACTGAGATGAAAGAAATGAAAGAAAGAAAAACACGCAAGCAAACGTACCGGTATATAGAGAGTTTGACATGTAAATTAAGGGATCATCGCAACAACATAATTTGAGAGATGACGAAAGATCGAGAGACACGTATACGTGAGCGAGTAAGGAATATGATGATGATTATTATAGGAATGAGGAGTATAAAACCGAGCTATGGAATATCCCAGTCCACGCCACACGTGGCCTTTGTCCGACTTGTGTGTGAAATGGCCATTGACCTTTGCTTTACTTCCATGGTAGGTTGAAGAGATGGGAGAGAAGGACAAGGGCACAGGGTAATTAATATTATTTTGATGGTATTATAGTCAAAATGAACGCATATTTTAATGTCGTAAATTTTAGTCTATTATAATAGATGTTCGCTTTGTCTGAGATCATGGTATTCCATAACGTCAAGCAATGTAAACGTAGGCCTACATGTTATGCGAGAAAGAAAAAAAAAATTACGTTGTTTGTTTTTTTAGTTTTTGATCAGGACTTAAATTTTCGTTCTTTGTAATATTTTTTCGCTTTCACTGATCGAATTATTTGGGTTTTTTCTTTCACCCAAACAAAGATACCAACTAATGTCTGATATTATTCCTTCACTCACGCCCGCATTTGGTCACTTGTTGGAATTATGTAGGATTTGGAAAGTTGAAAGGGCGGATCCAGGACTTTTGCAGGGGGATGGGAGGGAAGGGGGAGCTCAATTCCGAAAATTAAGGGGACAGTTTGATTTGTGGTTGTCGTGTACTCGAGGTAAATGTCAAGTGGGTTCAAAGGGAAGGGGGCACGGGCAGATTGTGCCCCATTATCAATCCGCCACTGATTGTTACTGACTTTGGTTTATATCGGATAAAATGAACCCCATGCCAAGCCGAGGTATGGTATCCGGCTGTCCTCACCTTTCTCATCTGTCGCACGGTGAAGACCATAATACCTTTCATCGTCATCATTGACCGGGTATTTCTCTGATATGAGATGGAAAATGATCTGATGTATGAAAGCTGAGCTGTCATCGGGAACACACTCACCTATTAAGGGACCAACGTGTGTTTCATGATTTTGACGAGCGCTTGGTATTCATAAATATAATCTTTAAAAGAAAAATGATTTAAAAGTGACAGAAAGTGCTGCTTAAGACATAATTATATTACCTTGATTGAATTGGTTAGTTTTAGTTACATAGTTATTAAGATGAAAGAATCCTATTAATTCATGTAACACTTCATTCGTAATGACCTTGAATTTAAAACCTTCGCCTGTTATGCCGAAAGTAGGACTCTGAATTCCAAGTACTCTGCGAGCAAAGAGAGGAGTATTTTTTTTTTTTTTTTTTTTTTTGTTGGGGGGGGGGGGGGAGGGGGGTTGGAGGGAGAGAGAGAGAGGAGGAGAGAATAAAAGAAACAGGGAGAAAGACAGACATAGATTAAGAGAGAGAGAGAAGTAAGTGGAGAGCGATAGAGAGGGAAGGCAGGAATCAGTGCGGCAAAAAAGATATAAAACATATTTCATGGATTTAGCCATTTAACCAAGTTTAATTCATGTAACACTTCATTCGTAATGACCTTGAATTTAAAACCTTCGCCTGTTATGCCGAAAGTAGGACTCTGAATTCCAAGTACTCTGCGAGCAAAGAGAGGAGTATTTTTTTTTTTTTTTTTTTTGTTGGGGGGGGGGGAGGGGGGTTGGAGGGAGAGAGAGAGAGGAGGAGAGAATAAAAGAAACAGGGAGAAAGACAGACATAGATTAAGAGAGAGAGAGAAGTAAGTGGAGAGCGATAGAGAGGGAAGGCAGGAATCAGTGCGGCAAAAAAGATATAAAACATATTTCATGGATTTAGCCATTTAACCAAGTTTCTCAGGACGAATAACAGAATAAGAAAAATATATAATCCCTACAAGCCTATCGAAATTGAAAAGGTAATTTCAAATCTAATATTTATTAAACAACAGCAATTACAAGCTGTTCTGTCGTTACACATCGCCGCTGTCTATACCAAAGTCCCACGTGTGTATTTTGGTGCAGTCACACGACCTACGCGTGACACACCAACAGTGGTTATAACACTGATCTCTAAGATTTATTTTCGTAGAGATCAGTGGTTTATAGTTATGAACTGATCATGAACCTGCCACGAAGTGTGTGTGTGTGTGTGTGTGTGAGGGGGGGGGGGGGGGAGATAGAAGGGCCAATTTCAAGGGAAAATAAATTCATCTATTTTCTAATGTAAAAGAGGAATATCATAACCGATGACGTCTTTGATCGTTTAGAACGGGTCTAAATCACCAGATACTGCATTTTAAATGTTCCTTTAAGAAAAAGAAGAAACAAAAAGGGGATGCAATTAATGGAATTAGTACTTGAGTGAATTTTACTGGTGTTATTTCATATAAGAAGTAAAGAAACCACTAATAATTGAACACCGACAGGAACGATAAGGTCCTCATGCACACTTTGCTTTGAGAAGAAAAAAAAAAGAATATACTGTAGATAATATGTCTTGTATGAAGGAAATATGACTGGTATTATACAGACATTGAAGAAATTTAGTGAGCATTCCTATCAATTATACCAATACGATATTATGCATTTCATCAGATTTAATATCATCCATTTGCAAATACCATTCCTTCCTAGAATTAAAAAATATGGGTATATATAACGAATTTTAACAGTTTTATAACAATATTATACAAATCGATAAGGGATTGAATGACCCGTTGCATGAGAACACAACAGATGAATGACTGAAGTATTAAAACAATACATCTATCGCCTATTAAATATGACACTTCTTCCACTATCAAAGCATGCCTTCAATTATCACATTCTGCACTTTGATCCCGCACAATTACACCGATTCAGGACAAATTAATACCAATTCAGGAAAAATTAAACATCCTTAATTATGCAAGCTGCTTCACGGCCGGAAATAATTGATGCGTATTAGACAAGATTCGGCGAACTAACAAATTTCATTTTCCTTTCATATTTTCACCTAAATCCTCCGTTAATTCAATGGAATGGGCAGCGAATAACCCTGGGATAGCTTTCCCACGACTATTACACAAAGCGTCCATGCATGATTTTTAAAAATGATTATTTTCTTTTGGGCATTATTCATCTTTGTTTCCGAGCGTTGCGCTCTGCCAAGCCGAGATTACGCGTCGAGGAATCGCTATGCTATTCCAAAATTCCATTCAATAATATTTCATGGCAACTTCCAAACACGAAAGCAACCCAAGCTCAGACGAGTGAAAGAATCAACGACAAAAAGTCAATAAAAGAATATAGTTTATAAGATAAATATATGTTTGTGTGTTTCTCTTCAAACGAACAAAGCAAAGATACGAAGTGAGGTAGATTACGCAGAGAGAGAAAATGAGATATGAAAGAAAAAGTCAAACAGAATTATTGCGGTATTTGACAGCGTAAAAGAGCTTGTCACACGATAAGATAGTCTCCGAGAACAAACTTATTTCAAATTTCACAATAATATTTGTGAATTGGTATAACTGAATTGAAACAGATTTGCATTCTAATGAATTATGAGACGTATAACGTCTCTAAAAAGAAAATTAATGATAATTATTAGTGGTAAAAATATAATGTAAAAGCTCAAATTAGACAATCATCTTCGAAAATGAATGAAGAGAGTTTCATTGCTACAGATTGCGTCTAACGAATAAACACGGTAGTAGCCGACCGTGGGAAACTTGTGTGGCGGACAAAAGGTGCGATCGCCAAAATTACAACTCGGCTGGTTGTCGTCTGACGCGCGCGTGGGGCCGTAAAAAAATGAACTCACAATAGAATAGGCTCACGACATCCACGCGAACGATTTCTCTCTCTCTCTCTCTCTTTTTCTCTCTCTCTCTCTCTCTCTTTCTCTCTCTCTCTCTCTCCCTCTCTTTCAAACTCATTATTTGACGTTTGATAGTGTTTCCCAGCGCTCTCTTACATGCCTGCACCGCAGAAATCAACACAGTTCATTCATAATCATCCCAAGATATTTGTCTATATACTGTACGGTCAAAGCCAAACAATGATAATTACTTTATTCATGATCCATCCTTGTTTAAGTTTCATCTTTCTGTCTTTTTGGCATTTCGACTCTCTCTATCTCTCTCTCTCTCTCTCTCTCTCTCTCTCCATGCATCTTTACCCCCCCCCCAATCCCACTGCCTTTAGTAAAAGGTATAATGATGCGTCATTTTATTTATTTTCAATCTGTTTATCACACATTGCGTCCAGTTTCTGCAGGATTATGCATTAGGAAACAATTGCAAAATAATCGTCTATCAGATTGTCAAAAAATATATTTAAATCTCTAAAGGCCTCTAAAAAAAAGCAAGGCAGATACAGATTTTTATTATATTTTTATATTTTTTGCTTCCGTTTTATTCAGTGTATTTTATTAGACTTCATGGACAAAATACCTTTTATTAATCAAATCAAAATCAAGTCTTCATTACTTTTATTGGTGCTTTTTAGTTAAGCGCTCTGTGTGTGCCTTTCTCTCTCTGTGTGTTTCTCTCTCTCTCTCTTTCTCTCTCTATTTATCTCTTTCACTCTCTGTCGGCTCTTGGTTTATTTTTGTGTCTACATCGACAAAACTACCCACCATCCTTTATTTTTAATCATTCTATTGCTCTTTTTTCCTCTGCTCTCCCAACACACACCCTGTCCCTATTTATCTCATTCTTTATGCGCCACATACTGTATATTCTATTTTCATTATGTCTTCCAATCTATTTAGTTTTTATTATCACATTTATTTCACCCCCTTTCAACATTTTCCCAATTCTTCGCATTGTTACCTCTAGTTACCTTTCTCTTAATTTCGGCAACGAGAAGTCTCCAAAATCCTTCCGAAGAATAAGGGCTTAACATTCTATATGGAAAAGAAGATCCATTTCGTTTCATTCAGCACTAGGCTCAACTTTCGGCACAAAAATGCTCGAAAACTCGCGCAACTTTTTACGACCCATATTTCATTTTCATCCTCCAAATGAATCCGAGAATCTCTGTCCGAATCCCTCTTCCACTTGTAAAGCCCGGTGAGCTGGCCCTCCTAAAGAAAATCCTAGGGTGCGAGGGCATAAATACGGCGATCAACTGGTCTTAACACAACCCCCATGTGCCAAGTGTTTATCAATTTGACGAGAGATATGAATTTTTGATGCATATCCAAAACCATCTGTCTCATGCCCCTCAAAACAATGTCCCCATCGGCAAAATTGTGACCTACTTTTTATTGCTGGGTTAATGAGTTCTAAAGAGAATTGAAGAGTTTTCGATAGATATTTAATGATGCCTTTATTTTTTCTTCTTCTAAACTTTTGTCAAACATACATGTAGATTCGAGATTACAGTCACGTATATGGTCCACAATGAACAGAATTAATTTCGGTTTTCTATTTTCCTGAATTAATGAAAGCGGAAAAATGCAGTGCTGCTAACCTTCATATTATTTTACATACATTCCAATTTTAATTTGATAAATATCGAACTATGAACACAATCAATTTGATATCGATGACTTAGTAATATTTCATTGCAAGCAAATAGAAGCAAACAAAATATATTTTATTATATTTTTTATGTCAATAATATTCAATTGAAAAATTCAAGCAGTATAATTACATATAGATGTGAAACGAAATGAGGACATATTTCACCGGCGTACTCACACAATTTCAGGCGACCATCGACACCCCTGATGTCCAATTATCGTTTGAAATATCTCTATTTTTACGAGATGTGTGCAAGACAGTCGCATTCATTGGTATAGTTTTCTATCGTAAAGTCACGGTGCGGTTTAGCATCGCATGGGGGACTTTAGGGAGGGCAACAGGTTAGCGTTCCGTACGTCGCTAGCTGGCCTGGCCGGGACCTCACTATCATAAAGTTTTATACGGTAGACGAAAAACAACCGCCATGACTGAATAAACTCCCACCAAAGGTTTTCGTTTTTTCTCCTATCTTAACAAGTTTCAGCCGAGTGAAATACCCTCTGCGTTTTTTATGTCATTTCTAAACAAATCTGTGACAGGTTTATATTTCCCTTGCTATTGTCTTAACAATTTGAATGGATGACTTTTTCGTTGACGGGGAATTGTTCAATTTGGACATGATAATGAAACGGGTATTATGGAGGAATATAAATAGTGGATGGTGACAAAGAACCAAAAAAAAAAGGGAGAAAATTGAGAGAAAATGTAAAGTGGGGGAGGGAAGAGAGGGGAGGTAATGAGAGAGAAAGAGAGAGAGAGAGAGAGAGAGAGAGAAGGGGATGGGCAGTAGGATGGTAACACAGTGAAATGAAAGATATAAGAGGCAAATGAAAAGTATGGATAGGAGTACAGAAAGAAGAGAAATAGAGTGATGAATGGATCAATGTGCTGCTTTTTTCTTTTCAACTATCTCGAGAGAGGTAGAGGAGACTAATTGCAGTGTGGGCGAAATAGGATGAAACAGGTTGGAAAGGAGAAATGGGAGAGGAAAGGCAGCAAACGAAAAATACGTATTAGAACATGAAATGAAAGGGTCTATATGGTAATAAATGAAAGATTGAATATTTTCTGTATACTTTTCTCTTTTTATTTTGAACAAGTGATAGGAAATCCTTCACGTCTTCCTTCTTGTAATGCATGCATCTCTCTCTCTCTCTCTTTCTCTCTCTCTCTCTCTCTTCTTCCTTTAAGTAGTATTTTTCATCCGTTTTCAATATCTGCCTCTCTTTCTATATACATGACTGTCTACCTCCTTTTCTATATTCTATGTTTCCCCTTTCTTTTCACAAACACTTAATCGTTTTTTAAATGGTTTGGCTTTTTGCAATAGTGTGACCGGTTCCATCCATGTTTCTTGATTAACTTTTATTTTATATTTTTCAGTTTGATTGTTTGCTATGTTTCACCTGACTGCTAAGAAAGCATATGTATGCTTGTAAGAAAGCAACCAGGAGACCGACCGCTTTAAGTTCTCTCCGAGGGACTTGGTAATGATGATTAATGCCTTACTAAAGGGCACTAGCGCATCGACTTGGTTTCGAACGTGGGACCTCCCGGTTATGAGACCACTGCTCTACCAGTGAGCCATCTGGTTAACAAGGAATCATAGATGATAACGAAAATGAACTAAGAATAAACATGACAAAAAGATTCTGAATCAATATTCAATCAATAATGAAACCTGACGCCTCCATGAAATAACTAACTAGCCACCAACGTAGCACGCTAGGCATTTGGGACACTTCAAAACTGGATTGTCCCATCCTTGCATGGTCCGTTTCCATCTCAAGCCTTCACGAGACATTCCCACTCGGCGAGCAACACTGCAATTCCGATGCGAATACACACTTTATAATAATAGGCACTGCGTTCTCATTTGCAGTGACGCACCAGTTGGTGTAAGAGCGCCTCACCCAGTTTACGAGGACGCGCCCCCTTGTACCGATGAAAAATTGGATGTGATATTAACAGACGTTAATGACTATTCCACTCCACGTTCAACGCCGTTTTGCAGGTGGCTTTCTTCATAATCTAACCGTTCTACCAGACCTACTGGTTCATTGAGAAAGAAAGGGATAAACGTGATTCTTTCTTTCAACTTTTTTATTTGGAGGGGGGGGGGGGGGGATGGGAGGGGGATGCTTCATTTTCAATCTCTTGTATTCCTGCTTTTGTTATTGTTTTTTGTAGCGAGTAAAACATTATTTGTGATAATTTTTAATTTAATTTAATCCACCTGACAGAACATTGTCGTGAACGAAAAAGAAATAAATTCTCTATTTTGTTTCTTTAGATAAGAAAATATTGTAATGAGTTGGATCACAGATTAACAATAAAAATAACTTCTCCTTTTCGTTCATTTTTTGGAAAGATTTATTTCTATTTACAAACAAAAATTGTTCTTAAACCAAATCGTGTTATACACGAGGGTAGAAATTTGCCTTAAATACTCTTATAACCATTTTAAGGATTGAAAAAATGAGAACAAAGGAAATATAAAAAAGTAGGTTTTACATTCTAAAGCGATTTAATTTGAAATGCTTTGAATGTCTTATCCTTACTAATTAACAAACATTCAATTATGTGTCATTGACACTCAATCAATCCGCTCTGCAGGTGGCCCCTGGAGTACCCGGCCCCCGTCCAAGTTTGTTCAGCATGCCCACAATCATTACAATACTACATCATGAAACATGATGAAATATTACCCTCAACATTATACCCAAAGCGCTTTCTCATTCATGTCTGTATTGAATCAGGAGTACTTTATTAACTAAGCATGCTATTAAGTATCATTCAAAACGAAAGAAAAAAAAAGTAATTATCATCGCTTTAAATCTATAGATTTCTTTTCTTCCTCTCTATTAATGATACATCTGAAACATGCACGTCAGTACGGGATGAATATGAGAGCATACATTGCACATGCAGTGGTAAAAATAATGTTGTAATTATTATTACGTGCCAATTTGAACGGTCCGTTGCGCAGCTGTATGTAATTTTTCATCTCGAAGTCGAATATTATACCCGCTGGGGACTACTAAATTTATATATCCGTCATCGAGACATTAAGACAAAGTCAGACTAAACTCGGCTGTAATCAGTGGCGTGGCTACGATTGGGGGGGGGGGTATAGGCACCCCCCTCATCACATAATTTTAAAATCACTTAAAATGTATAATCATGATACATTTTAGTAGTAGTTTGCCTATGATTATACTTATTAACATTTGAATAATGAATGGTACTACAACTGTATAAGCACTGTAAAGATATAAATATCTCAATGTTTGTTTATATATTGGTCACTTGGGTTGAGTAATCATATTAGAATTTGCTGTAAATTGATAATATCTTGGAAATGACAAGAACAGCGCTCTTCAAATGCAAAGGCAACAACAACAATAGAACCGCTACGAAGCCCGCCTGCTCTGAAGATCACATTTAAGAGTAAATGGGGAAGCGCAATTGACAATCATTAGGCAACGATCAAAACCACTTTCCTCTCAATCGGTAGAGTCTTCGAAAGAAACTGGTAAAACCATCACAATAAAACACCACATATCGCATCGGAAACTTTGCGTCAGAAATCAGACCACCCCTTTTCACTTCAAGTCGATGTATGATGCAATAATCATAAAGGCGCGGTTAAGTGTGGCGCATAAAAGTTAAGTGACGTCGAATTAACGCGGGAAACCGTAAATATCACGAAGATGCGCGTGACCGCTTATCCCTTTCTCATACAACGAACTGATTCAAATACCATGGATGGAGTTCAACTCCTTCTTTCGACTGCCATTGAGCAGGAGTAAATTGGGCAATCATTTTGATTCAAGCTCCAGATATTTTGGTGAGCGTGAGGGTAGTGCGATCATCCTAATTTGTAAAAATTGGCGCTGTGATAAAGGTTAACTGCCTATTGCGAGAGAGTGAGGTGATATCTGTCCTATTGAATTTAGTTTCGAGTAAAGGAGATAACAAGACGTGGACTCGACGCCAGAAAAGCTGATAAAACTGCGTTAATTCGTGACGACGGTGACGATGAGCATATCACAAATGAGTGTAAGGAGATATATCATTTTATTGAGCATGGCCTATACAATGCTGTGTCATGTGAAAAATATCGGCTTTGTCTCATATTGCAGTACCGAAAACAACAAAGTAAATAATTGAGTGTGTAAATAAACTTTAATTTTATATTTTTATTTACTTTTCAAGATCAACTGGGGTGCGGGCTACTGTTTATCTACTCTTTAACTATACTATCCGAACGAATCTTAAGGATGTTATTACTTTTTGAAAAGAATTACTATAACATTATTCATAGCTTATCGTAGTAACACATACTATAACAAATATAACATGTAATCTCAACTCAAGAAATCCAATTAACCAGCACAGTCTAATAATCATTAACCCCTGACAAAGACCCGGGACAAAGAGAACGAAGAAACAGACAGAACTGCACATTACTTCCTCAAAGAAACCATATAGACTAATAATTCGACATGAACGAGGTAAATTTCTATGAATAAAATGTTCGTGATTTAAATTTAAAAAAATCAAAATATTGCTTTTGTTTCAGAGGTTTTGTTTGTTAAGAATGTACATATAGCGTAATTGATGACGTCAACATTGAATTATACTTGTGTCTTTTTCCCACGATGTGGATTAACGCTGTAATGCATGACTAAAACATCCCAGTGATAAACCGGTCTACATCAGATTAGAAAAAATGCCCTTTTAAGACCAATTAATTAAATAATAGCCATGCACCCTAACCCGGCGATTTTATAAATCACATCTCACTTTTGTCCAAATGATAGAAAAGGATTAAAAAGGAATATGAATGGCTGAGGGGTAGGATTAATGCTAATACTGAGTATGTATTTTCCCATCGTTGCCCGTACAGTGAACTGGGGAGCATTACGGACCAGAGACAATCATGCTAAATCGCTATTACCGTATCAGAGCGACTTTGAAGCTAATTGCGTATCATTATTGGACAGCGCTTGAATATTACAACATCTCTCGTTATCGCTCACCCTCGTCTCTCTGATTTATTTCTCTCTTCTCTCTCTCTCTCTCTCTCTCTCTCTCCCTCTCCGATTTTTCTTTCTCTGTCTCTCTCTTTCTCTCTCTCGCCCCCCCTCTCTCTCTCTCTCTCTCTCTCTCTCTCTTTGTCTCTCTCTTTTTTTTCTCCCCCCCTCTCTCTCTCTCACTTTCAGGAATACCAATTGATTTCGTGGCATTAGTAAGTTTCAAAATGCGAACAATATTGTCACCAAACATTTTACAAAACGATTCAATTACCTGAAGCAGCAGACTTTCACTGAGAACCATGGTGTGCCAATCAATTGGTTTACTGCATCTCAGAATAACTAAACGATTACATAAAAAAGAACAAACTATTACAAACTCAAAATAGAAAAGCAGAAACTAAACTTATGTCATATATATCCGTATATTCTATTGTTTTGTAAAAGATTTGTTGTTTCTTGTCTTTTTATTACGAAGTGACGAAGGCGAATAAGCCCAAAGGGATTTTTAAAGGAAATAAATTATATGTATCTTGAAAAAATCGAGAGAGAGAGAGAGAGAGAGAGAGAGAAGGGTGTGAGGACAAAGACAGTGTAAAATTGGAGGCAGAGTAAATGAGAGAAAGAGTTTGGCGTGTTTTGTGTGTTATATCTTAATATGAGGTTGGCATGATGGAGAGAACTTGATCTTACTCAACTTTAGGGTGCCTAAAGTCACAGACTTTCCCTCAGCACCCGATTTCACTTGTTTAATAACTAGAGGCGACAACAAGAGAATAGAGTTATATACTTATTTTGACGTACACCATAGGTCTAAAACCCCGTTTCTCCACCCTTTTCGGGTTTAGCACTGTACAGCCGACTGTACATACACAGACGTCCAGCACCGGAGGGGCGTATTTCATGTATATCGGAGGCAAGATTTGTAGATCTGCGGCCCAGCACACAGTCGCGTGCCCCATCCATCAATATTTTGGGCAACGAAATATTCTTGTTTCGTTTTGATTGGAAATAGAAATTGAATGCGCAAGTTGCTTTCAAACATGTTAAAGATTGCGGTGATCGTTTGGTTTAAAAAGAGGGTAAGGGTGATTCTAAGAACTAAAGAGTTCACAAAGGAGACAAAAGCAATGAGTCTGCGACGCTTTTTTTATTATCCTGCTTTGTGTAACACACAACTACTTTCCCTATTACGTCTTTTTTATAATCTTGACAAGAAACGTTTACTATCTCCTTCCATCTCCTTCTTTTTATCTGATATCACCATCATATCGATGTGATACACTTCCAAAACATAATCCCTGTCTCGCCGCTTACCTCTTCTCAACATTATAGTTATCCCAATTAACAATTCAAAGGCTTCTCCATTGCAATTAAATTCTTACACTTCGGCAAGTATCATTACCTTCAGTATCTACTTGCGTCAAGCGACCACTTGTTGAATACCCATCATCGTCTACTATGTCCTGTATCTGTGTCGTGCTCCTCTTTATATTTCTTTGATATTTTTTATGTCATCGCTGGTGTGAAGTAGGGCGTTTTGAGCTCAGGATAGGAAACCTTATGCGCCAAGGATATTTTACGCTTTTTCTTCGGAAATGTTTTCGTCTGTCCGTCACACAAGTAGCGGCGCTGGAAGAAGCAAGTGATGTAGGTAACAATGGATGAATAGTTTACATGAGATGAATGGATGGAGCGACGAAGGAAGGGGGTGGGAGAGGTAAATGGGGGTAATGGGTTTACCCCTATGTAGGTTCCATACTCAAATAGGTGTGTCGACTCATAATAAGCATCATTATCATAATAAAAATCCTCCTTTCTCATTATCATCTAGATTTTCTTCTCCTTCTTCTTCTTCTCATCGTGACCCCCATCATTATCATCACCATCATCATCATGGTCATGATCTTGATCACCCCCACCAACACCACCGCCACCACCACTACCACCATCGTCATCATCATCGTAATCACAATCGTCACCAAATTGGATAATATTCACAACGAGATTATTCTGTTACAGAATGTTCTATAATACTTGTCAGATACAATAATCTGAAATCCCAGCATAAACAGGAATGTATTATGTGGAGTATGTGAATTATGTGGAGTGGACAAATAAGTACGACACACCTATGAAAATGCTATTATTGCTTGTTATTTTTAGCATCTCCTTCTTTCTTTTAAAACTTTACCTGTGTTTTGAAAATAGTCGCCTCTTCGGCTTGCTTACAGCCTTGCCTTAGTTTCGCTCTTTTTTTCAATTTCCATTGTGAAGCGTAAACAAACTTGGCATACATATTAACGTGTCATTGGACCTCTTAATTATATTCATACCATATTTGCTACTAAATATAGTACTAATATTTTGTGATGACTATACTATTATTGGCCTACCACAATCAATTCTCCACCTTCGCCACCACCACGGCCAACCCTACCACAACTATACTGCTGCTATCATTAATGTAACTTAAGTTTCTACTACCTCTACAATTCATTCCTTCTAGATAGTATCACTTTTACTACAAGTACTTATCAACCTTTATCTAATCAATTTTCACAAGCGTGAAAATACTCTTCCAACATCTAATCAGCAGAAAAAGAAGTTTCGTTTTTGCATATTCAGATGTTCAATCAACCGCAACAAAATATGAAGCTGGTATGAATATAAATCAAAGTCATCAAGCCTAACTCTATGCCCCCCCCCCCCCCCTCTTTAACAAAGTGACCCCATACTCCGCCGTTGCATTCTACTGTCAATAAAAACGGTAAGGATTCTACATCGGTCTTTTTTCAGCTGCTTAAGAAAGAGAGAGGGGCACAGTGACGATGTGACTTTTATACTACACAGTATCTAAAAAGGTGAACAAAAGCGCCCCCGAAAAACTCTTAAACACACCGTAGTGATTTATAAGGCAATTACATTCACACATTTACATAACTATTACAATTATATTTATCACAGCAGAGATATGACTTTCATACTTTTTCCCTCTGAGTTAAATCTAGCTATATAAAATATTTTGTTTTATTTTCAAACTTAGATGTACTCTGTAAACTTATTTTGTTTCGTAGATACTTATCAGTACTCGTTACTAGTATAATTCATTTGTTCGTTAACATATTGTTATACTTTATGGTTAATATATGCTATTTTAATTTTTATGGAACTTGGATTGAGTGAAAAAATTAATAAATAAAATCAAATACTATGCAGTCTCTAAAAGAGATTAGAAAACAAGGCACGCCAAATAAACCGTAAAAGACTGATTTACTCTGCAATTTTAATATGTATAATCGTCTCGATGAATGAACTCTCGATATTTAATGGAAATAAAAAGATGTATTCGTATTTCTTGTATCTCGACGATTCTTTACTCAGTTCTCAGTTACATGATGTGCGGGTTTGATATAATTTTACAACCCAAAGTACAACGATTCTTGCGAGTGGATTGATTCAAATTAGATTCGGTGAATACAGAAAATGAAGGTAACACTAGAAAGTAAACATACAATAATGTACATTTTTCTACTTAAATGCCACATTCAAAGACCAATGAAAAGCATATTTTGACTAATGTTATTGACACCCACTTTAAGCACCAAACTTTAATAAAAGGTGTTTTGCTGTGCCTCTATTAACTTCTCATATATTCTCATTTGAATTGACAGGAATGTTACTATAATTTCCCAAAACTTACCAAATAATGACAAAATTGTTTTGTGGACTTGAATGAACTAAAATGTATATGTTATCTGAAATTCTGTGTTGATTAAGTCATGATTAAGGTAAATGTGTTGTTCTAATTCCACATTCCATAATTGTCCGCACTCTATGAATTCCCCAGATGTTAACAAATGTTCCCAATACTGATACTAAGTTGTACCGCTGATGAGTAAAACTGAAAAGGGGAGATGATACCGGGTCTACTTTTCTTGGGACACCGTGTACCTACCCAGCCTCCCGTGCCTGCGAACAGCGAAACCGTATTATAGATACTGCTCTCTTTGGTTCACATCCACTCGCTCTCTGTTTTCATCCAAAATCAAAATCCCCCAAGAACCACAGAGTAGACAAACACATCCAAAGAAAATGGGAAAGAAAAGGTTAAGAGAGAAGGAGAGAAAAAATGGGGAAAGGAATACGGACGAGAAAAGAATAAGTATTCGCGTGCCCACGAAATGGCCCCTGGGTATTGCCTTAGAATAGTGAATAGGGGAATAGGGGGTTCGATGAAAGGGCCTCTGTATATTGAAGCCATTCGCGTGGCCAGTTGTAGTTGAGAGAGAGGGGGATCGAGAGAGAAATAGAGCGAGAAAGAGAAGAGGGAGAGAGAGAGAGAGAGAGAGAGAGAGAGAGAGAGAGTTGGGGAGGGGGACCAAAACGGGTCTTTTGTGTGCGTATTTTTCTGGGAGTTAATATTTAGGAAAGAAGTTGTTGAAAAGAAAGAAAAAAGATGATGGTGGAGAGAGATTGTTATTTTCTATTGGTCACCTCTTGTTCACCCTATACCTTTCAAACTAGGGATTCTATGATTGTATAGACTAGGACGAGGTGCCGTGTCCTCATTTTAAGGTCAAATCTTAAGCATTTTCTCTGCTTTTCTCCGACTTCTCATCCTGTATTTATTCATCTCCTTGATATTTAAGTTTTTGTCAGAAGAAAACGGGAAATGTCAGCTGCCGATGTTGATATCGAAAGTGTTGTGACGTTGTTGCTAGATAAACATTTCCAAGACTTCTGGTTGTTATTGTTTAAAATATTGCAGACTGGTATTGTTAATGTGGAATCAAACCATGGAAACAAAGGGGAAATGGAAATGTTGCACAAATTTAAAGGCGATTGGGAAAGAATGTGACAAGTATCGTCTATAACTTCATATTTCACATATTCCCCTTCTATTAAAAAAAAGGCGCAACAAGCAATATTCCATACGCGATCCAAAAAATGTTTATTATTAATTAAGCATAAGCGATTGTTTAACTCATTCGATGAGCTCGTGATTCCATAACTGTTTGTCAATTATTCTGAACATTATTTCAAATGTAAGTTATACAAATATGATGCGATTAAAAAGATCAGAAAAATAAGGTTGCCTTGAAGGTAATTATATTAATTTTATCGAACATTTTCATGAGAAATCATTTTCTTTTTGCAAATACAAAAAAAACTTAGAAAAAAAAAATCACTGAGATGCAAAAGAATACATGAAACAAAATCAATTATTGTACGATGTAATTTTAATATTTTTGTTAACATATTGCGTAGGACAAGTCGGTTTGGTACGGGAAATTTCGTCTAGGAAATGTTAAAAGAGACGGCAAACTTTGTGAGAAGTTTATTAAGCAACAGCATCTCAACAGGTCAGTGCTAAGCACACAGTTAAAGAGGGAAAGTAAATACGGAGATGGCATTATTTGAATTCAAAAGACGCGTGCCTCCATCATGCCGACTTTAAATAGCAAGACCGTGGCACCTTTCCCCCTCCCCTCCTCCTCTTTCTCCCGTCCCTCCCGTATCTTTGTAATCCTCGGGTTTTGAAGAGCGACCTCTATTGCTTCTACCTTCCAATGTTCTAGCTCCTTGTACACATAACGAAGGGAGCCTGCTATTTTGAGTATATGTTTTGGTAACGTATTCAAACATGATGCAATTTGCCTGTTCTTTATTGCCGTCAAAGAGTGAAAATTGGGCAATCATTAACGTTACCGTGTTTTTTTTTTTACTGCCCCCTCCCCCCAACCCCGAACAAAGAGGAAACTAAATTTTTGCTAAGCACCAAACATTCCTTTCGGTATATGTTTCAGATGACTGTTTGAACAACAATTCTGAATTGAAAATGTCTTTCAAATTGTTTCAAGATTATTATAGTTCTGTCATTCGCAGCACAATACCTCAAAGTTATACAATATGCCCTTTCAAATCAATTTGAAATTAAATCTAAATAAAAAGGAGTGGTCACTACTTTCCTGACTAAAAGGAATGAGTAAGATAAAGTTCTAAAACTAATATTATTATCACTAAGTTCGTATTTCTACAAACAATAAGTTCTACCATTTAATGTCTTTACTTTCATGACACATTTCCCATGTTTGTCAAGCAAACGAAGAAGACAGGGTATTAAGAGGCAAAACATTCTGTTCTCTCTCACTCTCTCTCTCTCTCTCTCTCCCTCCCTCTCCTTTCTCTATCTCTCTCTTCTTTTAATGGAAGAGGGGCTCTTAGATTTTCCTATATCTTAAACCAAATGTATAAAATAATATGTCTATTCATTACTACTGAAGAATACTTTTTCTTTTATTTCGAAGCGAAAATAAATCCTTTAAAAAAGACATAATACCGGTCGGTTGGCCCGAAGCTACCCAGATAAACCTCTTAAAAACCCTCATCTCACTGTTAAGAAAAAGAAGGGGAAAACAAAATCCTAATTTTTATTGATATTGATTCGATCAAGGGATGCGCGGAGGCGGCATCGAAAAACACCACTCCTCACAGAAATTCCATCTTAATATCTTCCTCTCTCATTATCATCATCATTCTCTTTCCTCCCCCCTCTCTCTCTCTGTTTTGCCTCACATAGCAGATCTATTTCATTAGTGTCGGGTCTGTCATAATACGGAGCGTCTTCCAGCCCGGCGATGTCCCGTGTTTTGTTTCAAGCACACCCGGTGGAAGCACGTGCTTCACGACGGCTGCTCGTAACCGATCACCTTCTAATAACTTCGTAAATAGTTTCAAATAACCGGGTGGAACTCAAATCTGCTTAAAACCATCATGATCTTTTACATCTTTTCCTGCGTTAAGTGCACAATGAACCCCATTTCTTTGCAGAATTCGATAGGATCAGTTATTTCTTCCTTTTTTCTCTTTCATATATTAATGTAATCGTGTGTTTTCCTTCTTATTATTGATTTTGTTTTATGCGGCAAATTGAAGACCATTTGAGCGGGTTGTAAGTGATTTGGATTACACTTCAAAATGGTTGTTTGATTTGACCATTATAACCTCATTGAAGTACCGACTACAATAATAGACCTCATCTCTTTGATGATGATTCGCTTTATCTCCAAAACAATTTTGTATCGCGTTTAAGAGTAATCGCCTACCTTTCTCTATGAACTATGTGAGATAACAATCCATTTTCATGATAAACGAAATCATATTTCATGAATTTTTCTCAATTTTATATCAATTGACTTCATAAACCTATCAAACGTTATATCATTTTATCAAAATATTTCAAATTTTCGCTTTCAAAATTATTGCAACTCTGGTATAGCTACATGTAGTTACAATGTCGTCGTTTTGTATAAAATAATATGCGATTGTTTAAATTCGATTTCAGTGTCAAATTCATTCTATTTCAGTTTTTAAATAATTCCTTATTTACATCAGATCAATAACAACATGTTTACATATCAGATAAACATACCATGGCTTTACAAACACAACTCATTTTAAATTAAAAAATGGTCGAAAATAACAAAAAAGCAATGCACAACAAAAAAGAAACGGGACAAAACCCTTTTCACATTCATTGTCATTATCATAGAATTATTGGCTCATAGGATTATATATTTCTATTTAATGTAATTCATCTTTTTCCTTTACCTATCTTAATATAGTAAAAGTAAACGACCTTGAACTTGATACGAATCATATCAAAAGTACAAACTGTGTTTGTCCCTTTCCAGTTTGGAGTTTAACAACCCTTCGTCTTGCATTTTGCAGATTTGTAGGATCCGAGTGATATGTTTCTCTTCTATCGCTTATGTCAGATCTAAAACATAACAAATCTTTGACAAAGATATGACAACAATCAACAAAGGAAATATAGTTAAGATAATGATTCAAAGAAAATTGTTCTTTGTTAGATAATTTTAAATGCACGACGTCCTTCTATAGCAGAAAAAATGATATCGTCTTTTTTTTTCATCCGTTTTTTTTATAGGTCACCTAAGGGCATGTCAATGATGCGTGCTTAATGTAAGCAAAATTCATTATCTCCCATTTTCATCCTTGATCTGTTTTTGAACCCTGGATACTGGAAGAAAGGAAGAAAAGGCAAACTAGCCGCCTCCTCTTTTGTGATGGGAGTCGATTGGACCGCCTTGATGAACTGAAATCCTCCCATTATTACCACGATGGAGTAATAAATAGACACGAAATGTATACCCTTTTGGAGTTAATCACTTGTGAATGGTAGGAAGGATGCCCTTCTCTTTGCAAGGCCTCGAATACAGAGTGCCTAGAAAAATTCAAATGGAGTGATATTGATGTACAACAAGATGGGTGTATATTGTGCTTTGTTGTTTACAGTGATTTTTACTGGAACACCGTTAACTGTTTAGCCAATGAACTTCGTATAAGCCATTATTTGGTATACCCCTAAGGGTGTTTGAGATGACCGTTGCGCGAGCGCTGCGATCATTACAAAATAGAAATAAACAAGAACTTTGAGAGAGAAAGAAATAGATATTTTGAGAGAGAGAGAGGGACAGGGGGAGAGAGAGAGGGAGAGAGAGGAGAGAGAGAGGAGAGAGAGAGAGAGAGAGAGAGAGAGAGAGAGGGGGGGGTTAGAGAAAGTGGGTTAGAGAGAGAGATAGAGAGAGAGAGAAAGAGAGAGAGAGGGGGTTAGAGAAAGTGGGTTAGAGAGAGAGAGAGAAAGAGAGAGATATTGTAGTTGAAAATATGAATAGGAATGAAAAGAGAATTGAAGAAAAAGAGCATTCACCCCTGCAAACAGGTGTGACGCCCTGCATGGTCTCCGATGATAAATGAAGCTTTACTTTATTTTGTTCCTCATTATATTATTTGGCCTGTGCGTAGCCCCTTGTCATAACAACAAGCAAAGTATACAATAATGACCCGTATACCTACTAGGGTGTGCTAAAATTGACAGCTCATGTGCATGGTCATTTTAGAAGAAATTGTCAGATAGAATCAAACAAATTGAATGTTTGTGATGTAAAAATGCTTTTAATATTTATTTGAACATTAACCTTTCTCGTGTAACGTATGTTTGAAAGGGTTATATGAAATTAAAATAAAAGAAGTGACGAAAAAACACATATACTGTTTCAAAGACTGGATTATGTTACTCGAACCCCATCATTGCCTATTTGCGATTCAATCAAATATCTTCTTTTGAAATATATTTTGCATACATTAAAATAAACTATACAAATAAGCTGAACTTTGAAAAACTTTTTGATCTTTTGTGTTATGTTGCTTTGAATAATTTAATTTAGAAACAAAAACAACCCTTGAATATCAAAACACATGTAGAACAACAGATTATCATTGCTTCAATGTTGTTGAAAATTAATATATACAATTATTATCAACTATCGTTTTGTCTGAAATAATAAGAAGCCATCACAAATATAAATAAATAATCATTTGTTATGACTGTCATTATTAATAATAATTATTCACCTCGATCTCCCAGTGGTGCGGATATGATTATCGCGCCTCGATTCCTCATATAGTTGATCTGGGGGGTGTTTCACAAAGATCCTAAGTCAAACTTAACTCTAAGTTGGACTTAAATATTATGGAGAGCCATTTGTAGCCTTAAAATGAAATATATTCAAAAGCAAAAATTATTTTAGACTTTTTATAAATTCCACATCAAGAACATGAAATCTTCATGATAATAGAAAATTATGAATGATTTGAATCAATATTTTATGCCTCTTAAAAAAACTTTAACAAAATACTTTCAAAGATGCTAACAGCTTTCCATAATTTTAAAGTCCAACTTAATGATAAGTTCAACTTAGGATCTTTGTGAAACTCCCCCCAGGACTGCCAATTATCAAGCGCAGATATTATCAAATACAAAAGCTTTCCCCACGGGCCCTTTACAAAGCCATATATAAATACATGTATAGCTACATCAGAAGTGTATAGCGCGCGACTCACACAATAAAATGGACGGCATAAATAAACCGCATTCCTCACATCAAAGATGAAAATATGATATAACTTGTTTAGCCTCAAGAGATGCAAACTTGGACAATGCCCCGTTAAGGGAGAGAGCGTGGCGGAGAAGCAAGAAACCACACCTCGCGTGCCCCAAACCAAAATACCATTAAACTTGGATTGGCGATTTAAAAACGTATAAGAAAGAAGATTGAACTTCCAAAAGAAGTTGCGGACAAGATTCAATTGTAGATAGTATATGGGCGCTATAATGGAACTACACTTTACAGCTGTAAGATAAAGAACACACGCGCGGCTAAAATTCAGAATTGCCTTTGTTTGTTTTAATAAATGTCATTAGGTTTATTGTAGTAGGCGGATTGATGTTTTCGGTCATTCGAAGGAAAGAAAGTAATTCATTTTCATAGTTTTCACCAATTTTGATTGCAATCTTTTGAAAGTTGAAGACGTGCATGAGCCACAGAAACGCGCCCAGCTATTCATATGATTGAGCCTAATTTGCAGTTCTTGGTATATCTGCCCGCTCACAAATTGAGTATCATTATTTTGTTAACCACTAGTAATCTAGACTGGGGTATCATCTAAAATCTAACAATTGTTAAAGCCAATTCCACTTTGCAAATTGTTAAACAGTAGATTGACCAACAGTGTTCCAAATTATCAAACATCAGGAAAGGTTTTAATCGTTTTGTGGTCAAATATTATGATTACCGTTTTTGAAATTAAAATAGCAAGATGACTTAAATTATCTTTTGAAAACGGAGAATCTTAATAAATTATTTGAACTAATCTCTCTCTCTCTCTCTCTCTCTCTTTCTCTCTCTCTCTCTCTCTCTCTCTCTCTCTCTCTATCTGCGTGCCTGTCAGTCTCTCTGTTTATCTGTCTCGCAGTCTCTCTCTCTCTCTTTTAAACAACGATGCTCATAAGATTTTAAATTTTATTGAATTCAGAATGGAGGACAGCACAATCTCTCAAAAATATGTCACTTCATCCGAATATTATATACCAGGAGCAGCGTGTATTGATCTAAAACCGGTTAGTACATAGCGAGTTTTTTTTTTTACAAGGGCGCGAGAGGGGGGGGGGCATCCCCTAATGCCAACATTGAACAAGAGTAATAATAGGTTTCCCCCTGCAGTTTCCTAGAAAATAAAGAGCAGTATTTCCTTATCATGATCACTGCCAAACCATTTTAATAATTTGGCTATAAAAATAAAAGGGGGTGGGTTCCGAATATAAAGTGTTTGATGCTTCCCTTCACGTTTTTTTGGTGGGGCGAGTGGAAATTCGGTCATTTTACGGGAAGCTGAATCTTGTAAAAGCTTTACCAGGAAAGGATGCCGAATAGAATAGAGAACTCTTTAAAGGGGGCAGATAATATTGGCGCACATAATACTGGGCAAACATGCGCTGCAAGTCGAGCCCAAGTCATAAAGATCACCCCGTTTACCACCGGCGTAAAGTAATACGACAGAACCGTTGAATCCTCGTCGCGGCGTAATTAAAAAGCGATTTCGTTGAAGAGAAGCAGCGAGAGCTACGTTCCGGCGATAAGTGCGCAAAAGAGAACCTCAAAAGAACGCAGAAAAGTGGGACGGAAATATATGACTTTGCTCCAGGGGATATTTTTGACAAAAATCTGCCATTTTTTCCCCTTTCAACCTTCTCGCTCAGTCGGTCTTTTCGTCACCCCTCCTGTTTGAATTTTGAAATGGCTTTTGTTGGAGAGCTTTTCTGTCTTTTCTCTTGCTTTTCAAGCCTCTTTTCCGTTACGGGTAGTATTTTGTTGGAGTGATGTGCTAAGTGGGGATTAAAATGAGATCGTAGGATTGAAAGGGGTGAGAAATGGGAAGGCAAAAGATTATAACAGCTGCGTCGGGTCGTATTAATCACTGTGTACGCTTGCTTTATAAGAAAGAACAAATCAAACTTGTCGTCTCTGTTTGGGGGTACGGGTGAAAATTATGAATCTAAACTGGTGCACATAATTATAATACCATATTATTCGGCACAGGGTGGGATTTGATGATTATAATGTTCTTTGGCATTTAATAACAATATTTCATGGAGTGTTCGAATTTGAACTTATGTAAAAACTCAGTAATTGAGAATCATAACAGTATCGTTCCATTTACCGTAACCCTACTTGTTATTATATTAATAACCATCCTCGATATTTGTATAAAAATCTAAATTTTGTGGTCATAATAATTATATGTAATTATCATGGTGATCACCTTCATTAGCATTTTAATCACTTCTAGGACCTGGAACTCCCGGTCCTACTTATGATTCAGACCAGTCAAGTAATGATTATCCTGTTATAAGAAAATTAGATAGCTTTCTCATAATATGAATTGAAATCCCCCTAGATTGGTGGGCAAAACCAGGGGCGGATCCACTATTCCATAAGGAGGTGGGGGAGGAGGGGGGGGGGGCAAAGTTCAACAAATCTCTGACAAACATACAGTAGATCTTTTTCTCTCTCTCTCTGAAGGAATGCCAAAATCAGTTTTTAAAAGGTGGGGGTATACCTCGTGAAAATGGAAAATTATACAATTTAGTTTTTTGTGAAGATTGTAATTGGAAAAAAAATATATAATGCTAGATTGTAAAATGGTTGATGTATCTTAATTAACTTTGATGCCTTTGATATATCTTTTTTTTTTTAGGGGGGGGGGAGGGGGGATTACATAGAGATATGAACAAAGAAATTATGGTGATTAGATATGACATAGCAAATAGAGATTTTTGTTGATGAATCGTGTGTTTAATTCCATCGAATACTTCATTTACAAAGCTAAGCCCCTGGACAAGAGCAACAAAATAAATGCTCAAGTTTTTTGAGTGAATCGATATATGAATTAATGTTTTATCTTAAAGGTAATACAAAGTTTTGGTGTGGGGTCATGAATTTGGTTCAAATGAACATATTGGAAGCATATACGATCCTACAATATTCAGTGATCGTTGTCGCGGTAGAAATCGACTCTAAAGTTATGGAATTGTAAATAATAAACACTTCATGTTGAATAGCTCCCTCTCAAGGTCAAAATATTAAATAAGCTATAAAACAATGTTTATTGACTAAAATCGACCGATTAGCTATTCTCGTTCGGAAATTATATACCACAACTACATACTCTGAGATTTTCATGGTCGCAGCTACCATTGTACGGCCGTAGGAGCTATTTGAAATTTATCAACATTTACCGGGAGCACCGGTAAATCTTTATATTCAATTTTTCTCGAAAGCAGAAGAGTTTTAGGGGCTAAAATTTCTGGTGTTTTTAATACATCCACAGGGGCATCCAAATCTATCAAAATTGTAAAGATTCACTATCCACCCAATTTTCAAAATTTCCCAAAACTTTGTAATACCTTTAAAGTGTATAACACAAACTAAAAGAAAAATAGCAAGCGAGTGGAAACTTGATGATATGTTTAGGTAATGCTCTTATATCGTATTATGATTGCAACTGTGATTTTAAATGTGTGAAATAAAGTTCCCTGTTTGGGATATAAAGAAAGAAAAAAAAGGGGCAAGTGTGCTCCCCCTTCAGATCAGCCACTGAGTCAAACTTCAATTCGTGCAATATTTCCATTCTCGATCCAAACTGGAAAGTAGGGGATAAAATCTGAGCGAGTGGCAGGAGAGAATTGATTTTTAGAGGTGTTTGTCCCCCATAGCTAAATTCACTCCTTACTCCGATTTGCGCGTTGGAAGAAACACTATCTAAAAGTAGCAATCGCATGGATGGTAAGCTACCCCGGTGGCGCAATTTGATATTTATATTATCGATAAAACGCGGATTTTAAAAGAATTTCGTCACCGAAAGTTAATTCTAGGGGAGAGCCGTGCCCCTTCCAGCGATATGAGTTTCACGTATCCAGTGGTGAAAAGTTCGAGCAGGAATGGACGTCATTTTTGTAGAACTGATTTAGTAAAATTAAACATTTGTGCGTATCGTATTTCAAAGGCTTTTACCTGTCTTTTATTATATAACTAGGTTATGATATCAAATTACAACTTTCTTAATTTTATTACTTTGTCGTTAATGTCAATGGTGACGTCACCACACATCTGAATATCGTGTATCTATCTTCCTCCTTCTTTCTGTCTCTGTCTCACAACCCCTCTCTCGATTTCTCGTTCCCGTGTTTTCTCCCTTTCTCTCCCATTGTTCTCGAGCTCAATTTTCTCACTCTCTCCCCCATTTTAACTTTCTCTTTCTCCCTCTCTCTCTATCTGTTTCCACTTTTCTCTTTTAGTGACGTTCTTCGTTATCAATGCTTTCTGTCTCTTCATCGCTCTCTTCACTTTTTGTGTGTCTAAGGGGGCTTCTCTCATAAAACTCTCTTTCTAACATTCTTAAATATTCAAATTCTGGTCCAAATTTGTCCTCTTCCTCTCTATATGTGACCAAGTTCTTTGTAACAGCCCATACTGTATAGCCTACGCTAACAATGTCAAGATTAGGGCTACATGCCGGTTTATAAGCGCTAAACGATTTAGCACCTCTCCTAGTAAAGAACTTGCACGCGCACAAGAGTGTGATCGCCAAGGGCCGATGTCGCACATCGGTCTTAAATATTCATATAAATTGCAACAAATTGTTAGAATGTGATCACCGATTTAGTCTAATCTAATTTGGAGGGAAGAGCTTATGCCAGAGGTATGACAACAATTTTGTGAATTATGAAATTAATTTGCATAATTTTCATAATTTGCCTCCCCCGCGCTCGAATCAAGGAGTTAGTCTTCAAGCATAATCAACATTGATAATTGCAACTAATTGATCAGTCTTTCGCCTTAGCAATTAAGTAGAAAATGTATTTAAGAATGTATACAAATGGCTAAGCCTAATACGCTTAATAATAAAAACTGTTGTGAGAGAGAGATTTTAATTATATGTAAACGAAAGCGAGGATTTGAACTTAAAACTATATTTTCGTCAGCAAGATCATCTACGCTTTTCAAAAATAATTCTATCGAAGCATTAAAAGTGGTCAGAATTGTTCATCTATTGGGTGCCTAACTTTAACACGATCACAAATATTTACGTAAAGAAATCAACTCGAGGCCCTAATGTTCATCCCTTAGATATCATGTTCGGATTACGTAATAATATGTCATTTTTCATATTCGCACATTTTAATAGGTGACCCATGTGTCTTTTGAAATTGCCATTTTCGAAAGTAGTTGTGATCGTTTTTTAGTAACGGTGCTGTAAATTTGGATGAAGACATCTTGATTAAATATCACTCGATAAAGGAATAGATGTTGCATGGTTAGCTTTCAACATAAAAGATAAGGCACCAAAGTGTTGCTCACTCGTTTCGTTCGCTCGCTGTTAGATTAATATTCGGGCAAGAGACAAGAGTCTGTGTATGTAAAAGAAATGCAACATAAAAAACATGGCCAAAAAGATATAACAGGGTAACGTTGTGATCGGAACGAATATATACATGTAGTGGTGGTGGTGGGGTAGTAGTAGTAGTAACAATAATTTCAGTAGCAGCAAAAGAGGATGTAGTAGTACAGCTATTGCTACTACTACTATTTATACTCCCACAAATGCTACTACATTGTACTTGAAGCAAATTTGTCTCGAGCGTCGTAATCAAAAAGACGAAATTTGTCATTTTGATGGAGAGGAGATCATAAAATTAACTTTATCGTTGACAAAAATCGTAATAATTTCAAGTAGGGACCATTCATTAGCACTTTGAGGAAACGATTATAACTCAGACATGCACTGAATTCAACGCGGACCACATGTCCGATGAATCGTCATTAACCGGGCATCCCTCACAAGTGCTACTTCTAAAATATAATTAATATTTGACTAATTACCCGGAAACCGTCGGAAATAGCACTAAAGTGTCCTTTCATGGCCTGTGCGGCAGCCAGTGGCAAGCCACTTTCGAGATAAAACGTTTGCCCTGGTCGGTCGGCCGGTGACGGAGGTGGGAGGCACAGGCGTGAAACTTGGCAACCTGCATCGCACGCGCGAGGGCTGGTGGCGACCATCGGCTCGGCGTCCACTCACCGTCGCCTGGCATCCGGCAGGTCCATGTGGTAAATATCCGCTAGTCATCAGCGGCCTATTTCCAAAGCAGATAAGAGTTGACACGTTTGATCATTTTAGCCCCGCGGTAGCACAAGTTGTAATTGTTTCATATTGCCTACTCCTTACCGTTTCATTGGTTATTAATATAAGTTTTTCCTGTTATAGGGCTATAAGTGATGCCTGCTTGTGAGTAGTCTGGGCAATTACTTCCAAATGAAACTGAATTCCAAAACTATAAATTGCTCATTTTATATATTCATATGTAAGAAGTAAGCTCTTTCCAATATGAAATGAGAACAAAGTATGTAATAGTCTTCCGACGGAGCAACGAATCATGGACAAAATATCAAACAAACAAAACGAAAATCCCGATAGAACCTATCCAATTCGTATGCTTTATTGGACACGGAACAATTGTTGTAGTTTGTTCTCAAAAGTTTGTTTTCTATAGATCGCACCGCTGTGAGTACCCTTACCTTAAATATGAAACGAAGACAAGGGGGAGGCTTCATGCAAGGAAATGATTATTTCCATTATTTTCGTCCATTGTTATTATAATATCATACGTTTTAATACCCTGACATTCAATGTAGCATAGCCGGATAGCAACAGCAAGATATGCGACTAGGTGTTATAATAAAGCTTTTAATGAAATTTACATAATTTCATTGCGTTTTTTTTTTTTTGCGTTTTTTCGGCGGCACACCGTGCATCGGCGCACCATCGGCATACTTCTGGCACACATTTGACACGCCCGCGACGACCTTTGACCTGCCCTTTGCACTTGCTAAGCCATTGCACACTTCGACGTTGCTTTGACACACTGTGCCGTTGGCATGCCATCGGCACGCCGTTTGTTTTTTACAAACTTGGCCCAACATTGGATATTATAGGCACGTTTGTGGCACACATTCGGCACAACATCGGCACACTTTTAGCACGGCCGTGACATACCCTCGACACACCTTCGACACACCGTCCACACGGCTTTGAAACACATTCGGCACACCCTCGGCCCACCTTCGGCATACTCTCGGCACGGTATCGGTATACCAATGACAATGGCACTACCACATCTTCGATATAACCAATAAGATGTGCTCACTCTTAACTCTTTGTATTATTAGCTCTCCGAAGCTTCAATCACCTTGGTCATACCATAGGCAAATTTGTTCTACACACCCGAAGCATATCTTTGACGCAACGGACGCACACTTCTATAAACTGTAAATATTCGGTGTGCCATTAGAATCATCGACACACCCTCGGCACACATCGGCACACCTCGGCACACACTCGGCGCACCTCCATCACGAAATTGTCACATCATCGTCACAGTTGCCAGTTACACTCAACACACCTCCAGTACAATATCACATCACTGTTCTAACAACAAATGAAATTCATGTTTGTAATAAGCGCAATAATGCATACACCAGACTCCTTAATCGGTCACTCAATAGTGCCACCACATCAAGGGTATCTTAATAGACCTACATGTATTACAGTGTGCTTAGTATACCTTCGCCACACCATCGGGACACCGCCATCCTATAATCGACAGTTTCGACACACCATCAGCACAACATCGGCACACCGTCGGCACGGTGTCGCACAGCTATCAGCACATCTGTGGCAGTCCTCCGGCGCACTGTCGTTTGGTTATAGACACACCATCGGCATAATGTTGCGAAACTATCGCCACATCATCGGTACACCGTCATCCTATAATCGGCACACCATCAGCACACCATCAGCACGAGGTCGGATCGGATAGGTTATCGGCACACCTTCGGCGCACTACCGTTTGGTTATCGACACACCACCGGCACACCATCGGCACACCACTGGCACACCATCGGCACACCATCGGCACACCATCGTACATATATGGCTCTCCTGCAGCACACTGTCGTTGGCTGCCAGCACACCTCAAACACACTTGCATCATATTAATTAGCAATAATCAGTACGGGGTAATAGTATATTTGTAAAGCGCTTAGAGACATTTGTATTAAGCGCTATATAAAAATTAAATATTATTACTATTATTATTCTAGTATAAACTGTTTGTACACGATCAGAATTCCATACCTTCGTCAGATTCAGGGCATTGGGTATATACACATTGCGCCGAAGCAGATATAAATGTAAAAAACCTTAACATACAGATGGACATGAATAGACATATGTGTCTATAAGAAGTAGACAATAACAACTATGGCTTTTAAGCTACCGTATAGATATCTGTAGGTGCAGCAGGAAAGAGGTTTTACAGTTCAATAGACTGTTTTACTAATGTATTCAAATTTATGGACGTTTCACACAAGAATCTCGAGAGAAGAAATAGCTGATATCACCAAGAAAAGGATCTCTTTCAATGGCTTCCACTTTGTATTTCATATCCGTTGTAATGTCGGGCAAGCTTCACGTCAAATTCTACGTGGGGCCGTGAAAAGCAGTTTTTTGGTAAGAAGTATGCAAAGATTTGACTTCTTCGGTATTTCAAACTACGTAAGAGTTTTATAAAAGTTATATATGGGCAAAACAATTATCCATGCCAAATACACGTTGGACAAATGCATGGAAATTGAATGAAAAATATATTCTGTTATATTCCCTTCACAAGACCATTTGATAATAAATTTAAATACAACGATGAACCCCATTACTCATGTTAGGTCTATTTCGGAGAGAAAGGAATTCCTGATTTAAGAAATCATTTTAGTCGTTGAGCCCTCTTCACATGATAGGTATGTCTGTGTATTTGTCCAGTGGCTTAACTAATGGGGGTAAGTGCCCCTCACCACCCCTCCCCTGACAAAAATAATATAAAACAGACAGAAAATAAGAGGGTAGAGATGGAGAGAGAGAGTGCGTGAGAAAGAAAGAGGGAAAGGTAAAAGTGGAATATGGCGAGAAGCCTTGTAAATTTGCATTTAATCTTCCAAGTTAGACCGGAGCCCCCATCGTGTCAGTGCCCCTCTCCATCGGTGGATTTATACACTACGTCATTGTAGTTATTTAATTCCTCTTTCAACTCTCGTTCATTTTGTTCTCCCTCAGATATGTCGCTAGACCCTTTAAATGAGGAACCGGATGGGTGTCGTGCCAAATTTGTCAACAAGTTTCGCCAAACAATTTCCAACAAGGAAAGACCATTGCGATTTGTCGACAATGCTAACGAAATGACAAATATTTCACTCGAATAATGGCAGAGAGAGCTAAAATGATAATTATTTCTCAATGAAGCAAGCGTTATTCTAAAAAAAGTCATCTATTCATTCATGAGGATATGACAGTACACGTTTAATAACAAAAACTATTTACGATAAGCTCCAACAAGATCACCTTCGAGCGAATGTTGGACCAACGCTATATACATCATGTACATGAATGGTGAACAGACGCTGGACCACCGCTGGACCAGTGGCGGTCCACCACTGGCCTCATGGCGGACCAACGCTGGACCAGCGGCTGACCAACGGCAATTAAACGGGCTAATCACAGACAAACCACAGCACACTGAGAGTGTTATGTATATGAATTATGGTAGCTATATCCCCTTCATTCATGAGGATCTCTTGTCTCTCTAAACAAGAAACTGTATCAATAAACGCTAAGAAAAACTTGCTATAATCTCCAACGGAATGACCTTCAAGTGGTTAGACCAAATGTTGGACAAACGCTCTATGAATACCTGAAAGATGTTGAGCCACCGCCGGTCTTGTGGCAGACCAACGCTGGACCAGCGGTATATGACCAGCGGCAACCAAACAAATTGATCGAAGGGAAGCATCGGCTGGTGACAAATGCATTTTCTGAATTATACAGGTGCTTTCGGGTAACATATTGGACACCAACTATAGGAGTCTCCATATTAAGTCAGAAGTTTGTGATATCTAGAAACTAATAAGGCGCACCAAATGTCGATCAAATTATAATAACAATAATACTTGGTTCTTGTAATGAAGATGAATTGTTTAATAAAATTGAATGAAAACTGTTTTTAGTTTCATCAATTACACGGGAAGAAGCATTCATTAGTGTTAATGCTTTATGTATTGTATTGTATTTATTAAACATCATTGATGTACATCAATATTCTGTTTATAGACATAGTTATAATCACTTTACAATGTAATGCAACAATCGATATAGTAATATAGTAATATCTCGCATCGATCTCTGCGTCATACTCAAATTAGCGTTCCTCAACCAAAATAACACATCAACTTGAAGCAAATCAATTTAAAACCACGATGATAAAGTTTGTTACAAATTATCAAGTAAGTTTTCAGGCGCGGATCCAGGATTTCTTAGGGGGGGGGGGGGCCCAAATTTGAAATTATGCGAGCCAAAAATTGGTACGTAATGGTGACCAACAGTGACGTGATGCGGGGGGGGGGGGGTCGGTGCAGGGAGGGGCGAATTTCCCCCTCCCTCCTCCGCGAAACGCGGAAGCTTTGACGTTTCATTTAATTATTAGAAAAAGAAGACGGTTCGTTGTACCGTTCTCGAAAATAAATCTCGTCTGAATTTAGTTTTTGCCCTCTCGCGCGAAGCGCGGAAAATTTTAGGATTTATTAAATTATTAGAGAAAGAAAACGATTCGTTGTAGAGTTCTCAACTCTAAATTCTCGTCTGAATTCATGTTCCCCCCCCCTATCGCGCGAAGCGCGGAAGCTTTTAAGTTTCCTTAAATCATTAGAGAAACAAAAAAGTAGAGTTCTCGACTCTAAATTCTCGTCTGAATTCAGGTTCCCCCCTTTTAAGTTTCCTTAAATCATTAGAGAAAAAAAACGATTCGTTGTACCGTTTTCGAAAATAATCCTCGTCTGAATTTAGATTTTCCCCTCCTCCCGCGCGAAGCGCGGAAGCTTTTAAGTTTCCTTAAATCATTAGAGAAAAAAGACAATTCGTTGTACCGTTTTCGAAAATAATCCTCGTCTGAATTTAGATTCTCCCCCCCCCTCCCGCGCGAAGCGCGGAAGCTTTTACGATTCATTAAATCATTAGAGAAAGAAGACGATTCGTTGTACCGTTCTCGACTCTTAATCCTTGTCTAGATTCAGTTCCCCCCTCCCTCTCCCCCTCCTGCGCGAAGCGCGGAAGCTTTGACGTTTCATTAAACTATATGAAAGAAGGCGATTCGTTGTACCGTTCTCGAATCTTAATCCTCGTCTGAATTCAGTTCCCCCCCCCCCCCTCCGCGCGAAGCGCGGAAGCTTTTACGTTTCATTAAATTATTAGAGAAAGAAGACGATTCGCTGTACAGTTCTCGACTCTTAATCCTCGTCTGAATTTCGATTCTCCCCCCTCCCGCGCGAAGCGCGGAAGCTTTTATGTTTCATTAAATCATTAGAGAAACAAGACGATTCGTTGTACAGTTCTTGACTCTTAATCCCCGTCTGAATTTAGTTTACCCCCTCCCCCTCCTGCGCGATTCGCGGAAGCTTTGACGTTTCATTAAACTATTGAAGAAAGAAGGCGATTCGTTGTACCGTTCTCGACTCTTAATCCTCGTCTGAATTCAGGTCCCCTCCCCCCCCCCCCTCCCGCGCGAAGCGCTCAAGCTTTAAAGTTTCATAAGATTATGAGAGAAAAAAGACGATTTGCTGTTCAGTTCTTTGTTTGTTTGTTTGATTGATTTTATTTCTGCGTTCAAAAATATACAAATTCAAAGTCAAAGTACAAAATTTCGAACAATAACAAATACAATGAATACAATGTTTACAAAAGTAATTAAATGAAAAATCATGTACAATTATATAATTCGATAAACATGTACGAAGCATACAATAACATAAGAAATATGAAATATTTTCAATAAATTAGAGAGGTAATTTGGAACGCAGGAGACCACCATCGTGAGCGGTTAGGCTGGAAATGGATGGCGGCCTCGTAAAAGAATTGGCGACATAACTCTCTTCGAAAAAACTGAGTGACCAAGAGGGTGCGGTGCAAGTGCAGGTGCAGTGAGCAGTTGCATGATAAAGAATAATTAAGTCACGGTTTTGTTATACTAATTTAAAGAGAGGGGAGCATATGATTGTATTATTTGTCGTTTAAGTGTAGCTTTTAAGGAGTAGATGGTTGAACAAGACTTTATGTTGTCGGGTAAATCATTCCAAATGTCCGGGCCAGAATGTCTAACAGATTTGTGTGTTATTGATAATTTGGGGTTTGTAAGATGGAAGTTTCCAGATATGCGAGTAGAGTATGAATCAACGGAATTATTAAACCTAAACATGTTATCAAAGGATGGTGGAAGCAGATTATTAATGTACTTAAACATAATAACTGCTATTTGAGTAGTGTTCAGATCGAAAATTGTTAGTGTTTTAAGTTTATAGAATAAAGGATCAGTGTGAGCTAAGAAATGCGAACCTGTACAAATACGTATGGCTTTCTTTTGCAGTTTGAAAATAGAATTAATTTTTGTCGAACCACAATTTGCCCATACACTATTACAATATGTTATATACGGGAGAACTAGCGAATTATATAGTAGGAATAAGGTTGCATGGGGTAGAAGAAACTTTAACTTGGAGATTATTCCAATACTTTTGGAAATGCACATTGTAACTTGGTGTAAATGATCATTCCAAGTCAAGGCTTCATCTATAAGGACACCCAAAAACTTGGAATTAGTTTTCTTCTCTAGTAGCATACCATCGATTTTAATATATATAGGTGTTTCTGTATTATGAGAATGATGTTTAAAATACATGAAATGAGTCTTTTTTGTATTAAGTGAAAGTTTATTGGATTTAAACCAATCGGATACTTTGTTAATTTCATAATTCAAAGTATTGTTTAACATATTAAGATCTTTATGGGAATAAAAGATATTTGTATCATCGGCAAATAAGATAAAAGAAAGAAGGGGGGATGTATTGATAATATCATTACATAAAGAAGAAATAACAGTGGACCTAGATGGAGCCTTGAGGAACACCGCATTGAATTAAAAGAGGATCAGAATCATAACTATTAAATGTAACATATTGTCTTCTGTTTGTTAAATAATCTTTAAACCATAAGAGTGGCTGACCCCCGAATTCCATAATGACTGAGTTTGGAGAGTAGAATAGCGTGATTGAGCGTATCAAATGCTTTACTCAAGTCACAGAATATACCTATAACATGCTCTTTATTAGCTATGGCACTTGTAATTTTGTCATAAATTTGAATTAATGCTAAGTCAGTTGAGTAATTTTTTCTGAAGCCATATTGATTTGAATTGAGTATTTTGTGTTTAGTGATAAATTTGTGTAGCCTATTATGAACGATCTTTTCTAAGACTTTGGATATACTTGGAAGTAGGAAATTGGACGATAGTTACTTATTTCGTGAGGATCATCTTTTTTGAGAATGGGGTTGACTTTAGCTAGTTTTAATAGATCAGGGAAAACACCTTGCGATAACGAGTGATTAAATATGTGAGTTAAAGGCTTTGCAAGTGGATACATGATTTCTTTTAGGAGAGACATACTTATTTTATCAAAACCGTGCGATTTTGAGTTGTTAAGAGATTGGGTAATGTTAATAATTTCGCTAGGATTTGTCGGATTTAAAAAGAGAGACTCTTGGTTTTGATTGGAAAGATAGTCTTTAAAGTGAGCGTGAGTTCTATTAATTTTGCTGGCGAGTTCAGGGCCGATATTCGTAAAAAATGAGTTAAATGAATTTGCATGAAGACTAGGATCATGTATTTTAGTGCCATTTAATGTGATATTATCCGTGGGTGGGGATTTGTTTTTTTTCCCATTACCTCTTTGATAATTTTCCAAGTTGCAGTTGTGTTTGAACTGGCCTTTTTTATTTTATTAGTTCTCGACTCTTAATCCTCGTCTGAATTCAGGTTCCCCCCTCCCGCGCGAAGCGCGGAAGCTTTTTATTTTCATTAAATCATTAGAGAAAGAAGGACGATTCGTTGTACCGCTCTCGAAATAATCCTCGTCGGAATTAAGTTTCCCCCCCTCCATCCGCGCGAAGCGCGGAAGCTTTTACGTTTTATTAAATCATAAAAGATTGGTATAACCGTTCTCGCCTCTGAATCCTTGTCTGAATTAGGTCCCCTCCCGCGCAAAGCGCGGAAGCTTCACGTTTCATAAGATTATGAGAGAAAAAAGACGATTCGCTGTACCGTTCTCGATTGTTAATCCTTGTCTGGGGCGGCGGCGAAGCCGGCCCCGGAAGCTCAGAGGTTTTAGGCGTTTAATTAAGGTCATATGAGCATATTTTTTTTTGTATACCTTATTATTTCGTGACACTGGCAGGTAACTATTTGGCGTTGGGTCCAGGGGGCGGAGCCCCCCAAAATCAGGGGCTTTAGGCATTAAATTACCGTCAGATGAGCATCTAAGGGCCGCCGTAGGGCCCTTGGTGGGATCCAGGGGCAGAGCCCACGGAAGCTTAGGGGTTTTAGGCATTTAATCACGGTCAGATGAGCATATTTTGATGCCTCATTATTTGTTAACACTGGCAGTTAACTATTCTTTCTTTCTTGCTCTCATTCTATTTTATTTCTCTTTAATATACTTTTTCAAACAAAGTGTGGGGGGGGGGGGAGAGCTCGAGGCTCCCGATCCCCACCGTACCTCGGGCCCTGACATGTAGGAATCTCAAGAATCATATTTCTTGCCTGGCTGCAAATTTAGGAATTGTCATTTTCCAACAAACACATACAAACGTATAATTTACTAAAAAGTGAGGAAAAATCTCGGAAATGATGTAATTTCAGCATTATTTGTAATCCACCGTTGTGGAATTAGAAATAAACCACATTTGAATTTGATTTCCACTAACCCCCTCCCCCCCCCCCCCCCCCACCTCCCTATCAGTACGCCAGTATCTCCTCTTTTCCTTTCCCTTTCCTTCCTTCTCTCTTATTTGTTTTATGGGGGGGGGGGGGGGGGGGGTCAACAGCCTGGGAGGCAAAGCCCTTTCGACCCCCCGATCTCCTTCTTCCCCCTTTTCTTTTCTTCTTCCTCTTTTTTCTTTCCCTTTCTCTCCTCTTTCCCTTCGCTTCTTTTCCTTTTTTCTCTTTTTTTTTTTTTTTTTTTTTTTTTTTTTTTTGCGGGGGGGGGGGGCCAAGGCCCGCTCGGCCCCCCCCCCTGGATCCGCGCCTGGTTTTAACATCAGTACATACCAAAAATGGACTGTAATGGTTGTCTTTTATCATGTGCATCAGAATTCAATCATGTTTAGTATGCCTTATTGTTCCAGGCCATTCGTTCGACAAAACGTTTAAAAAAATAACACTGCTACAAACTGATCAAGCACCTTTGTAAACAATAGTAAAGAGGTAAACAATATTTCAAATGGGGAGGAATTATAAGAAGCTTCAGGATGTATTTTTATTATAGTATTATTCTTGCACCGGGATTTCATGATCCTCCTAAAATGATATCAACACCCATTGGTAGGCCTAATGTGTCCGACAGCTTTAATACATGACTTATTTAAAGGTATTTTGGGAAATTATGTGCTCAAATCGGGTGGGCAGTTTGCTTACTTTGTAGTTAAAGATTGAGCAAAACATTATCCAAGTCGGGAATAAAATGGCCAAAATGTTGGTCGTACAGACGATTGCCCCCGTATTGCAATTTTAACCAGTATTAAATATATTGTCTTCTCATGATGCCAAGAAACAGAATAAGAAATGGATGCATGTTGTCGTCTAGTTAAGACGACGGAATAAGCAGGCCTTTGTGTCTGTCAAAGTACATTACACTTAACGTTCTTTTTTCTGTAATAAATCAAGATATTCATTGGGCAACATAAGTGTGCACACTCAGTCGAACATGTTTTATTGTTCATTCTCATTTCAAACATAATTCAAAATGGCACTTGTTGTTCGTACACCTGTGGATTCCTCAATGGAACCAGCGACAGTGATGCCATTAAAACACCCCCCTTTCTTCGACGAATCTCTGTTTTTCTTTCTCGCCTCTAGCATCATTCAAAAAAGGGGAGAAATTGCCCTCACAAAGGGGGCCCTGCACAATATTGCACACTCCTTACGACTCCGCAGTCAAGAAGTAAAGAGAAGGACCTCTCTAAAGGTCACACATAGAAACAGGATCCCTCTCGAGAAGACCAAACCATAATTACCGTTCTTGAGCAGCGATAAAAACCTATTTATTTATTCGTGAAACGTCGGTTTTTCCTCTCCCCTTCTCTATTTAAAACATCATCGTCGAGCCGAGAGAAAAAAAAAGCAAAACAGGGGCACGTGGACTAAAGCAGGTGGGGGCTGCCGAGCTGAATAGCCGACGCGGCCCCGGACGGCTCTCTAAGAAAGGCGAGAAACGACCGTATGCTCTTTTGAGTCGCGAGCATTGATTTACAACAGAGATCACCTCACTCAACGCACTCGCCGTAATACAGACGATGAAAGGAAAAATCAAGGATATTACTCCATACTTTATTCGATCGCTGCCAATTAGAAAACCGTCATACGGTAAAATATCCGTTGGTACAGCTCCGATTCGGTGCTCAATTGCCATGATCGGCTCTGTGTGTAACTGGGAAAATGGACGACGACTTCAGTTTTCAATTCAATGGTAATAAACAACAACAAAAACAACAACAACAACAACAACAATAATGATAATAGTAATAGGGCAACACCTCCAACTTATGGTATTCCAATCAAAAAATTGAAAGAGAAGCATAATTTTCACGAGTCTTCAAAGAGTCCCGGTTGCTTTTAATTTTGACGACCATTGTTCTCATTGTCGGCTTGAAATTGTTTAGTATGACCAAGCATTTACAGACTGGCAGAAACACTCGAAATCAAATATAAAGTATATAGTCAGTCAATCTGTGAAGAAAAACTGGTATTCCAAACTTTTACATCTTTCAAATAATACACGGGGACATTACGAGTTACCATTTCTAGTATGATCGCAAAGACTTTCGAGAAATCATTCGAATTCAATGTCAACAGTCATTTATAGCCTTGGGCGTGACATTTTGAAATGTGCAATCATTACAATGATGTATAATGGATACGAACATGACTTCTATTGGATTTACAATAGGATTTGAATTGCCTTTGAGCTGATTTCTCGAAAAACTTTACTTACGATATATTATCGATTTTCTGAAGTCTACCTAAATATAGATAACTTGGTAAAATTACAATGAATAAACATTTAATTTAAAAAAAAATGGGTAACTGTATTAACGCTTAAAACCAGCTATCTGTTCATATTCGTCGTGCAAAAGTTGAATTTATAGTTTTTTTAGATAAATGAAAGTGTTCAATAATAATCATATGAATCAAAGTTTGAATTAGAATAAAAGAAAACGGTTAGGATCTTCTTTTGTAATACGTGTATGTTACATTTATAAAATAATAAACGTACAGTTCTTTTCAAATGCAAAAATCTCATAAAACCGTTTTCCGAAAGCGTCTATATACGCCATCTGTGAGAGAGTTCATCTCGACATCCCCGCTGTTAAGTTTTGTTTACTCGATGAATTATATTTTTATGTTGCTTTGTTTCAAATCTTTTAATTTGTTTCATTTTTCTTAGTGAGATTATATTTGATGACTTTTCTATGGATTCTATCAATATTTTGTCATCGAATGTCGAATGAAATCGGAAAAT